>CAUYUJ010015158.1:77351-92351 GCA_963575745.1 Prorocentrum cordatum | reverse complement strand
GAGATCGCGCTGAAGCTGCACTCGGGTCGGGCGAAAGGGGGGGGATAGCAAAGGGGGGGGGTGAGAATCAGCTCGCGTAGCTGATTTTCCCGGCGCCTCCCGGCGCTGGAGGCGGCTACGTATCGAGGAATGGGCCCCTCGGTGAGGCCGAAACCAGCTGTATGCAGCAAATTCCGTACCCCCCCCTTTCCCGATCCCCCCCTTTCGCCCAGCCCGATGCACGCGCGCAACATCGCGGTCAAGGTGAAGAGTCAGGCGCCCGACCTCGGCATCGATCGAGGCCACAGCATGGCGGGCGGCAAGGGCAAGCACGCCGAGCGGGTGGCGCACGCAGATCGGCAGGTGGCGAGGGCGCGCAGTGGAAGGCGCGCAGTGGAAGGCGCGCGAGCGGTGGCGCGCGAGCGGTGGCGCAGCGGGGTTCCCTTCCCCGAGCCGCCTACTCGTGCAAGGTGTTCGGGATGGCGCCGAGCACGGTCACCAAGTGGAGGAGGCGGCTTGGCGCAGTCGTCGCCCCGAAGCCGACGGGCAGGTGCCTCGCCACGCTGCTGCGGGTGGAGATCGCGAGAAGGGATCCCGCGCTCGGCGCCGTTTTCGCGCTGCTGGACTCGCGGATGCACATCATCAGCGACGCGGGGAGGCGCACAGAAGCCGGTGTGATCCGGCCGCGCATCGTGGAGAAGGTCAGCGCCATGGACCCGAAGAAGAGGTGGAAGGGCGTCACGGGGGTCACGAGGGCGATGGTCAACGCGCTCTTGGACCTGGGCTGGCAGCCGAGGGGTCCGTGGCTCTGGTTCTCGGGCGACGGCGAGGAGTCCGGCGGTGTCGACCCCACGGCGCTCGACGAGGACGTGGACACGAGCGACCTGAAGCAGGCGCTGGCAGCGACCATCGAGAAGAAGCAGTGGGAGGCGGCGGCGAAGCACTACGCAGGGGCAGGCCTCGAGGACGGAGCGCTCAGCTCGTGCCATGCTCAAAAAGTTCAAGCAGAAGGGCGAGTTCGAGAAGGTCGGGGCGCACTTGGCCATCATGACGGGTGGCATGTGGCCACGGCAGCGCGTGGCGGACGTAGGCATAGAGATCGACGACGTCTCATGTGCCCACGGTGCGGTGGGGAGCCCGAGTCCGTCCGGGGAGCACCGCATGTGGAAGTGCAAGTGCGACGACATACTCGAGCCGTGCCAGAAGTCGAAGCACCTCGTGGACCGCGCCCTGGACCAGATCGAGATCCAGATCGAGATCGAGATCCAGATCGAGATCAACAAGAGGAAGAAGCAGCAGCTCAAGGAGGGGCTCTGGGCGCGCCGTTTGCGCGTTCGAGCCTGCCAGACTGCCCCCAGCCTAGGGGGACACGGGCGCAGCCCTGGGGCTACAAAAGTCGTGGTCGGTTTCGTCGTCGTCGTCGTTGTCGTCGTCATTGTCGCCGTCGCCGTCGCCGTCGCCGTCGCCGTCGTCGTCGTCGTCAGGTGGGAAGCCTCCCCCGTTTCCCCACCGGCCCCCTCATGGAGGGAGGGGGGCAAGGACTGCGAGGATTCCCACCGGCCCTTTGGGCAGAGGTGACTTGACGAGTTCTCTCCTCCAAGGTTTCGCGAGGCGTTGGAACGTACAAGATAGATCCAAGATTGATCCCAGGCAGCTCGGACTCCAAGATGGCACAATGTAGCCCAGGATGGATCGAGGTAGCTACCAGCATGCATCCAAGAGGCTCAAAACGAGTCCAATGAGGCTCCAAGTGGCGAGGGAGCCTTCCGAAGAAGCCCCCGACGGGCCCGAATCACCCAAAGCATAACACGTACTTTATTATGTTTGCTTTATCACTGGCAGGGGGGGATCAAAGTGATGGCTCAGAGCAGTGCGAACGTGCCAACAACTGGCGAGCTGGACATGGCGACCTAAAAGTCGCCGGCCCAACGGGCCAGGGCGTGCTAAGATCTCCGGTACCTGGTTAACAGTATTTCTAGTTCGCGCGCGCGGGGCGGCCCCTGGGGGTCCCCGGACGAAAAGTACCCCGGCAAGGTCCCGGCAAGTCCCCGGCAAGGTCGGGCCAGAGATGCCGGAGCCCTGTTACAGGGCCCCAGGACGGGCCAAGAGGTCCCCAAGAAGCCTCCAAGACGGTCCAAGAGGGCCCCGAGACGGCCAAAGATCGCCCGAAGACGCCCAACAGGGCCCCAAGACAGCCCAAGAGGCCTCCAAGACGCCCCAAGGGCCTTCCAAGAGGCCTCCGAAGAGGGCCCCAAGAGGCCAAAATCGTTGATTTTCATTGTTTTTTTCGATGTTTTTTGCGTTCTGGCTTTTTCGGCTTCCGGACGCTCCAAGACGGCCCAAGAGGCCCCCAAGACCGCTCCAAGACGGCCCACGAGGCTCCCAAGACGGCCCCGGAACGGCCCAGGAGGGCCCCCAAGACGGCCCAAGTGCCGCCCAAGACGGACCAAGAGGCCCCAAGACGGGCCCAAGAGGGGCTCAAGAGGGGAACCGAGAACTGAAAAATCGAGCCCTCCGCCCCAGAAGGCGCCCAGGAGGCCCCAAAAAGGCCCCAAGAGGCCCCCAAGAGGCCCCCAAGACGCCCCAAGAGGCACCCAAGAGGCCCAAAAGAGGCCCCAAGAGGCCCAAAAACGGCCCCCAAGAGGCCCCAAAACTCGGCTAGCCCACAACGGTGCGACAATATGGGCCGGCGGAATGAGCGAAGCGATTAAATAAGGCAATTCAATCAAGCGTTTGGGCCCTCCTGGAATCGACACGTCCAGCAGGACACGGACGCAACCAGCACGTCGCTTCTGCAACCTCAAGGGTAAACACGAGGACGCCCGCAGGCGTGAAAAGGGCAAGGGAGCATGATGGGAGAATTCGCTCGAAAAGGCGGCCGCGCGGGGCTGGGGGGAGGCGCCCGGGCGCCGCTCATTCAGGCGCCTGACACACATAATTGCCAAGTGTTGCCCCGCTGTGGCAAACTCTTTGCGGCTGGCATCCACGTGTTCCCACCGCCGAGGGAGCACGGGCAGATGGAGAAATCACGCAGAGGACATCTGCACACCTGGGGGGCCACATGCGAACCCTACCCCTACCCCCCACGATTTCTGAGGGGGAGGGTGGGGTTCACTTAACTCAAGAGCTCCCGAGCGAAGTGAACCCCACCCTCCCCCTCAGAAATCGTGGGGGGTAGGGGTAGGGTTCGCAAGTGGCCCCCTAACATCACCACCACCACCACGCATCGTGGTGTTGTGCACGTGTCCTTTTGCGGTGAAGGTGGACCTGGCGTCGCTCGGACGTCCATTCCCTGTGTTGTTTTTTCGGCTTCGTGCGTGGTTTTTTCTCCAACTGATCGAGGATGCTCCTCGATGGTCCTCGCCGAAGGAAAAATGCACACGTCCGAGCGATGCCAAGCGGAGTGGCGCCCCGAAAACCCAGCCTCGCGCTCGTCCTCGGCGGCGTCGAGGGCCTCGCGCCAGGCGAAGACGAGGCCCTCCGGGAGCAGGACCGGGCACGCGCCCCCCAGCGGCCCCTCCTCCTCCAGGGGGAGGGCCGACTGTCACCACCATTCCTCGCTGGGCCCCTCTTGGGCCCAAGAGCGGCGCGCGCGTTTTCCTGAAGGGGCGCACGCCCCGATCTGGGCCCAAGAGGAGGAGGAGGAGCAACACGAGGAGGAGGGGGAGGCGGCCAGAGAGGACAAGGAGGAAGGAGGAGGAGGAGGAGGACGACGAAGAGAAGAACGGGGCACCAAAATTGCGGGTGGCAGTGGAGAATGGTGGAAGAAGCTGCAGCCAAGAGAGAGTGAAGACAGGCGAATTACCCAACACGGCGTCGACTGGCTGTAGTTGCCTCGCATCTGGGCGCGGGGCACTTCTCGTTGGCCTGGCGCAGATCGTGTCCAGCGCGAGCTCACGCCATGGCATTGGTCGCCCCTGCTAGCCAGGTGCGCCCCCTGGCTCTGCATCTTGCGCACTGCTGGCGTAGCCGCTAGCTTTCGGCAGGCGTGGCTGGCCGTTGCGGCGCTTGCGCGGTAGCGCCGCTGGAGAGCACCCGCGCGCCTTGCTTCGTAGGCGCGCAGACGCAGCCCGCGCGGCTGTTTGCGGCGGCGTGTCTCTCGCTGCTGGCGCTTGCCAATCAGGGCCGTTGACTGGTCCGCGCGCTGATCCCGTGGGTGCCGAGGTGGCACCGAGGCGGCGCGCGCTGCCTCGACGCGGGCAACGACGGCGCCGCGTCGCAGTTGCCAACGTCGGCCGTTCGCAGCTGTCCCAGCGTCGGAAGCACAGCGCGGCCCACGCGCCAGGCCACCGCGATGCATTCAGGAGGGAAAAAACACACAGACACAATTAATCGTCGATCCCCCAGAAAATATGGGAAAATATGGGAAGTGGGGGGGAAGACAAAAACCCAGAAAGTATGTGAAAATATTGAAAATATTGTTATTTGTGTGCATTGATTTGTGTATCCCAGGGCCCCTTCATGCATGCCGGCCCCTGCAAGGAGGCGCGGCCGGCACTGCAGCGCAGACCTCCCCGGCGGCGCGCCGCCGCGCCACGCGCAGTGCCCGCCGGAGCTTCACGGAAGGGGCCCCAGGGCATACAAATAGATACACACAAATAAAAAGATTCCCCCTATCTTCCCAGATGTTCTGGGTTTCTGTCTTCCCCCCCATTTCCCATATTTTCCCACATTTTCTGAGGAATCCACGATTAATTGTGTCTGTGTGTTTCTTTCCCTCCTGATTCACGGCGAAGCGCTCACAATGCTGATCACGTAGCGCCAATCTACCGCGAGACAAGAACGCCCTTGCAATCGATGGGGAGGTCGGCCAGTCTCTGGCGGTAAAGAACGGCTTCTCGATGGCGATCGCGTCGGACGCGGTTCGATGTGAGCGAGTGGCCCGGTCGCCCTCGCAGCGCTCGTTGTAGCTCAGTCGCCGAGCGTCTCCTAGACGGCGCATCGGCCTCAGACACTTTCGAGCCCGTCGGCATGGCGCGGCGGCCGCTAAGACGCGCGCCCACGCACGCTGCAAGGCGCGCCCAGGAGGAGACGCTGCGCCAGGCGGGGGAACGAACACTTCCGAAGGATCCGTTGCAGGCGCGGCGGGGCCCGCGCTGCCGACAGCCGCGCGGCGGAGCTGGTTCGGCCGGCTGTCCTTGCTCAAGTGGAGCCGCGCACAGGAACGACGGCCGCGTCGCCCCGCGCGGCGTTGTCGGGCTGGCGAGGGCGAGCCCGGTGGCTGACGTCGCGTCGGGCGGCTTCGGGCGCGCCTTTGCCGGCGGTGCCCTGGGGCAGGCACTGCAGCGCGCGTCCGCGCGCTAACGGGCCACTGCCCGTGCGAGGGCGCTGCCGCGATGTCGCATAAGCAAGGCGCTGCCGCGCGCCGGGCACCGCGGCGCCGCGCCCCGCTCGCCGCCCCCGACGGGCGGCCACGCCGCCAGGCTGCCGTCGTCAAGCACGCGACCACTCCAAGGGCTGACGCAGGAGCGGCGAATCAGGAGTCAGCGTAGAAAAACCTCCCAGGCTGGGCACTGCCGCGCATCGGAGCTGACTGGCGCGCCAGACCCATCCTCGACGGACTCGTAGGTTTCCGAACCCAGCCCCACGACGATGTCCGCGATGAAGCCCCCTCCTTCACGAAAGGTTCCCCGTCGGCATCAGCGCCGCGACGGATCGCTGCCTGCGCGTGCGACGCGGGCGGCGGGAGGTCCAAGAAGTAGCACTTACTGCATAGCCGCTGAACTGTGGTAATGGCCTCCGTTGTCTGAACCGGACTGAACCGGACTGGGCCTCTCGGTGGCGCCATGTAAACCTCTCAAGGCTCGTATATGGAAGTACCCGCGAGATGCGACATGAAAAAGAACTCAAGATGTAACTCTGCGCTGTGGACGTGGCGTCGGCGTCCCCCAGGCACTTCGCGGCGCCCGCGCGATGGCCTTGAGCTCAGCGTTCTGGCTGACCGCGAACGTTTCGTAGTCCACTGCCGTCTGCGCGCGCTCGTTCTCGACGCTCCAGGGCCCAAGGATCGGTCTGCGAGTCGACGATGAGGCAGACCCGCGCCGCGCGAGCAGAGGCGACCCCCGCCGTAGCATCTCCTGCTTAAGGCTGTAGCTGAGCCACTGGGTGCCAGCGCGGCGAACGCACAGACCCCCTGCAGTGGAGGCCCAGGCCCAGCTCCACAGCGCCGACGCCCCATGCCGCGGAGGTGGGGCCCCTCTCCGCCTCAGACATGGCGCACGTGACTAGGTGCGGCGGCGGGCGTGTCAGCGGCTGCGCGACATCGCCGCTGAGCCAGAGAAGTAGATGGCCACGAAGGTCAGCAGAGCGACGCTCAAGATCGCGAGGTTGAGCCTGCTGCGCGCGCCGTCGCCACCGGCGGAGGTGCACGCGACGCCGGCGTTGCAGGCGATGTCTTTCCAATGGAGGCGGACGTGGACATACCCATATCCGCCAGGACCGTCCGGGCGCGGAGCGCGCACAGACGGTCGCCGATCCGCGTGGGAAGCGGCGGCCGCGCGGCGGTCGGTGGCCGACGCGTCTCCGCCCGCGGGAAAGCGACGCAGCGTGGTGGTCGACTGCATATGCAAGGAGCCCCATTACTCGCGCCCACGCTTCCGCTCGGGGCAATGCTAGCGTTGTGGATGTCATGACAATGGACACCCTAGCAGTTCGATCGTTGAATTAAGCATGCGTGTAAACTGTTTGAAAACAACTTTGAACATTTAAAAACACGTTTATACATGGCTTTGATATTGTAAACATGTTTTAGACATCTGGAACATACTTAGCGACATGATTCCTCTCCATTGATCGCCCTCCACAATTCTAGCGCCTCGGAACTCTTTCGACGAGGCGACTGCGGAATGAGCAGAGAAGCCCGCCTGGGAATCGGGCAACCCAACGGCCCGCCCAGTAGCCTCCATGGCCACCACCGCGGCGCTGAAAGCCTGGGTTCGCCTGAGCTGCGTGCGGGCCCTGGCCAAAGACACCGCGTCGCACTCAATCAGGAGCGCGCGGTCGGTGCCCCGCTCGTCCTCCAGGCAGGCGCCAAGGCAGCAGTCTTCGGCGACGTCATCCTCGCACGTCGCGTTCTGCACGCGCGCACGTGCGCGCGTGGATGTATGACTGGTAGTTCTGGCGTTAAGAGCCGCAATGCGTGGCGGCTCCTGGGCGCAGGAGCTACGGCCGTTGCCTGGTGAGTCGCGGCCCGCGCCGGGGGTGCCAAGCGCGCGACTCGCGCCCGGGCCGCGCGGCGTGCGCGCGCGTGCGCGGCGCTGCAGCGCGAGCCATGCCGAGCGCATGAGACGCTCCAGCCTTATCCCACGAAGTAGGCTCTGCAGCGAGGAACTTACCGCATCGAGGCCAAAGACAGGCAGCGCGGAGAACTCCTGCGCGAGATGGGCGGCGATAGCGATGGCTTGACCCGCGGTTCGCGCGAGTTCCCCAGGAGCCGGGCTCGCGCTCGCAAGTTGCGCGTCGGTGACCACGCTGGGCAGAGCTACAATCCCACAACGTCGGCGCGCGCGAGAGCGCGGGCGACGGCGTAGAATTAGCAGAGTGAACACTTCGCACCGACCCATACCCACATCACATGCGTGTCGTAGTATAGTCCTGCTTCTCTTCCCACGTGGCGCATGGCGGCCGCAGCAGCAATGGCTGCCGCAAAATCAAGGATTCCAAGACGGCGATGCGCACCTGACACACGATGTCGCAGTCCCGCACCCGCGCGCGGGGGGCCGCCGCGCACTAGGCCGAGCGCGCGCGGAGACCGGCGCGCAGGCGGCGCCTCGCGCACACGCTTTCGCGCGCAGCTGGGTAGCGCGCGCGCGGCGCGGCGCGCTGGAGAGCGCGGGGGCCGCGGACGCACCGCTGCCAGGACGACGGCGCGAGCGAGCGGCCCGCGGGCGGTCGCAGCCAGGGTCGGCGAGGTTCAGGCTCGCAGGCGCCACCTGGACGACAGCGCCTGCACAGTAGCCGGCTCACCTGGGCCCCGGCAGCACCAACTGGAGGACGCCGGCGCAGGAGACAGCGCACCAAGCACCCGGCACCACCAAACTCTACGTCTTGGAACTGATCAACGCTCGGTCTTACTGAGCTGAGGCCAACGGAGCCCCGAGTAGGAAGCTCCTCTACCCTGGGCCCGCCCGGGCCGCCGCGCGCGCAGATGATTCATCGCGATGAGTGGCGCAGCTCTCGCGTTTTAGCGCGCGCACGCGCGGGCGGACAACCGCGCGCGCGTTTGCGTGCATCTGCGCGCCCGGCATTCCAGGCCGAGCACTGCCGCGCGCGCGCGGCGCGCCTGCGGCCTTTGGCAGGACATGTCAGAGCAAGAGCTAAACAGCAACGCTTAAGGGCCAGCGTCAGAAAATCCACAACGCAATCAATATGGCATCTGGTATCCTACCACGGAAATCGCATTTTCGATGGTCGTGATGAAATCACACCGCGAAGAAACGTTACTTTTGATAGTGGTCGGAAAACTGAGCTTCACATCGCGGTTCACCAGCGTCTCCGCCCCGCATAAATTCGCTGCGCCCCGCGCGGTGACGTCGCGCTGGCGCCGACGAACATGGCGCCGACAAATTGCGGCGCTTTTTTCCCTCCGCGCCCGCGCGTCTCGGCTTGCGCCGCGCCAGAGGCCCCCCCAAAGCATCCGAGGTCGACGCGTCGACCTCCCTTGGCGAGCCATTCTGGCGCCGGCGACGCTGGCGGCGAGGGCGCCGGCGCAGCCGGGGACCCTGCGACGACGGCGACTGCGGCGGCGCCAACTATCGCGTAGCCCGCGACTTCCAAGACGGCGGCGTGGACCGTCGAGTCGGCGCAATCAGGTCCGATGTCGTCGCCGCAGTAACGCTCGTCGCGGTTGGCTGCGTGGCCGTCGTTGTCGCTGCACCAGCCATGGGTCGGTGGCGCCGTCGTCGCCGCTGCCGCAACTGCCGTGGTCGAGACGCATGGGCCGCGCACTGCCGCGCAACATCGCGCGGGGCAAGCGCGGCCGCTGGACGCGGCCGCGCACTGGTAGAGCACTGGCGCGGCAAGACCTGGCAGATCGTCGCGGCAGCACGCGTCGGCGGCCTCCAGCGCGCTTTCGGCGGCCGCGCGCCTAGCACAGGCGCGCGCGCGCGCCCTCGTCGCCGCGGCGTCGCGGGCCCGCGCACAACGCTGCGCCGCGCGGCGAGACGCAGGCGCGCGCGCGCGCCGCGCATCGGCGCGCGCGTGGCCACGCCGCGACGGCGCGGCCATGCAACGCGCGGCCCGCGGCCTCGCCGCTCGACGCGGCGGCGCGCTGCGCGGGCGCACCAGCGGCGCGACGCGCAAGAGGGCGCGCCGCAGACACGGCGCACAACCACGCGCGCATGCGAGCGCGCCACGCGCGCGCCGCGCGGCGCGCAGGAAGGCGCGCCACAAACGCGGCGCACAGCCACGCGCGCAAGACAGAGCGCCACAAACACGGCGCACACGGATGGCGCCGCAGCCTGGCGGCCGGACGGCGCCGCGGCGAAGCGGTCGGAAGAACGGCGTCAACTTTTCGAAGACAATTTGGCAGGAGGCCGACGACCTCAACGCGCCGACTTCGCGGCGACCACCCGCGCGCGCATTCCCCGATATCAGCCAGGGCACCCGAGGACAGTAGCACTAATAAGTCGCCAGCCCAACGCGCCAGAGGCGTGCTAAAATCTCCGGCAACGACTTAACAATATTTCTAAGTCGCACGCGCGGGGCGGCCCCTGGGGGGCCCCCGACGAAAAATAACCCGGCCGATCCCCGGCCAGCTCCCAGACGACCCCCAGGGGGGAAGCTATTTTTCGCCAGCCCTCACGAGGATCGCGGCCTCCGATGGGGGGGGCTGCAATCGACTGCCCCCCCCCCCGCCCCAAGGGGCCCCCAAGAGCCCCCCCGAGAGGCCCCAGGGGGGCCCAATGCGCCGCCAAGGAGCCCCAAGACGCCCCCAAGAAGCCCCCAAGAAGCCCCCAAAGCCGGCCCAAGAGGCCCCAAATAGCGCCCCAGGGCCGGCGGAATGAGCGAAGCGACTAAATAATTCGCCGGCCCAACGGGCCAGAGGCGTGCTAAGATCTCCGGTAACTGGTTAAGAATTCTCTAGTTCGCGCGCGCGGGGCGGCCCCTGGGGGTCCCCGGACGAAAAGTACCCCGGCAAGGTCCTGAGAGAGTCCCGGGAGGAGTCCCCCAGAGCGCTCCAGGAGCGCTCCATGAGCGCACCAACAGGGCTCCGAGACGTCCCCGAGAGCCCCAAGAAAGGCCAAGAGGCCCCCAAGAGGCCCCCAAGATGGTACACGAGGGGTCCGACATGCCACAAGATCGCTCCAAGACGCCCAAGATAGCCCCCAGACGCCCCAAGAGGCCTCCAAGAGCACTCCCAAGAGGGCCCCCGGAGGCAAAATTCATTGTTTTTCCTTAGGTTTTTGAAAGATTTTGGAGCTTCCACCTTTTCGGTTCCCGACGCCCCAAGACGGCCCCAGAGGCCCCCAAGATCGCCCCAAGAGGGCCCAAGAGGCCCCCAAGAGGGCCCCAAGATGGCCCAAGAGGGCTCGAAGACGGCCCAAGAAGCCTCCAAGACGGTCCAAGAGGGCCCCAAGAACACCCCCAAAGGGGCCCCAGAGAGGGAACACGAAACAAAATTTCGCGCCCTCGGCCCTAAGAAGCCCCTACGAGGCCCCAAGAGGCCCCTAAGAGGCCCCAAGAGGCCCCCACGAGGCCCTCAGGAGGCCCCCAAGAGTCCCCCAAGCGGCCCCAGGAGGCCCCCCAAATGCCCCCCCGAGCGCCCCAGGAGTCCCCCAAGCGGCCCCAGGAACCCCCAAAGCGCCGCATTGACACCAGGCCCTCGGGCAAACGGCAGACATGAGACCGCATGGGCCGGCGGAATGAGCGAAGCGATTCAATGATAACAGTAGTAGCAGCAGCAGTAGCAGTAGCAATGGCAATAACAATTTGCACTGTTGGGAGCTATGACTGCCAGAGCGCGGCCAGGGCGTCGGCAACCTGTCATGCGAGGGCCGCCGCGGCGATCGCCGCTGCACAAATTTGCTGAGCACCCCGCTCGCCCGTAGCTGGGTTGCGTCTGCAACCACAGCGTTGGGCGCGCGCCGAAGCCTGCGCCGCGCCGAGAGGGCGCGGGCGCCACGAGGCCTCGGTGCTGGTCGCAGCACGACCCAGCAACGGGCGAGAAACGGGGCGGGCACGGGCGGGTCAAATCCCGAGCGCGGGGCGCGCGCCCCAGGCACACACAAACCTGTGGTACCTGCGCGCGGCCGCGGCGGGCAGCGGCCGCGCGCGGGGGCGCGCGGGCCTGCCCACATCGCCTGCGGCGCGCCGCGGCGCGCGCGAGCCAAGCGGCGGCGCGGCGACTGCTCGCGCCTGCGTCCGCCGCGTGCGCCTGGGGCCAACGAATGTGTGCGATGGAACCAGGGGCCGAACTCGTTCCATACACACAAACTCGCTGAGCACCCCGCTCACCCGTAGCTGGGTTGCGTCTGCAACCACAGCGTTGGGCGCGCGCCGAAGCCTGCGCCGCGCCGAGAGGGCGCGGGCGCCACGAGGCCTCGGTGCTGGTCGCAGCACGACCCAATGCAACGATGCGACCAGCGCCGTGCGCCGCTCACCCGCTGTGCACGCGGAGCGCGGCGCTCGGGCGCGCGCCGGGATGTCGCAGCCACACTAAATGTCTGAGCTGCTGTCAGAGCTGTCCGAGCAATCGGACGCGGCGTTGCGCGCGGCGCACGTCGCGGCGCGCGCGCGGCACCAACACCTCCGGCGGAGTATCGACGCGCACGGCTTGTTCTTCCGCATTGGCAACCAGAGGAGTGCCTCGTCTGCCGATATGGCCAACTCCGCCTAGCGCGTTCGGCGCGCGCGCGGGTGCCCCAGCGCGCGCGCTTCCAGACGGCGCGGCCCGCCGTGCGGCCGCGCGACAGAGTGTTGCCGCACCGCCGGATGGGCAAACACTCGGAGGCAAATCCCGAGCGCGGGGCGCGCGCCTCAGGCACACACAAACCTGCGGCACCTGCGCGCGGCCGCGGCGGGCAGCGGCCGCGCGCGGGAGCGCGCGGGCCTGCCCACATCGCCTGCGGCGCGCCGCGGCGCGCGCGAGCCAAGCGGCGGCGCGGCGACTGCTCGCGCCTGCGTCCGCCGCGCGCGCCTGGGGCCAGCGAATGCGCGCGATGGAACCAGGGGCCGAACTCGTTCCATGCAAAAAGATGGTCTGCCTGCTCCGTTGACAGGACGGAAAGAAACACGTGGAAGGCGTCGGCGCGGCGGCACTTATTCAGGCGATGAAGATGCACTGGAAACTGCCCCAAATGTCGCGCAGGAATATGCGTGGAATGGCGCTCTGGCGTTTTGGCGTCGAAACATCCTCGGGGCCGGAACCCTTGGTCGAATCACCTCAGACACGCAAGCTTTTGCCAAACAATCTGCACCAGACACTCGACCAGAGACATGCGGTGGATCTCACCGAAGTCTCCAGTGGACGCCAAGCGCACGATAGGCGCGTACATGTCGGCTGATATTGCCGCCAGCCGTCGGTGGCACGCATGGAAACTGCAACGGAGCGCCCTGTCCTCGAGCGGCAGGCAATTTGGCCAGCGAAGCCGGCCCAGCGATGAAAACCAGCAGGGCCACATACGATCCCACTGGCGGCGCACTCGGCCAAATGGTCAGCACGAACGTTCAAGTAAGCACTGTTCAGCACGGCTTACCACCATCCGGAAATACCATGGCGAGCCACCTGGTCAAACATGTGAAGAACACGAAGAAAGAGTCCAAGGTTCGCCGGCCCCTAGGCGCCCTGCTGAGCCACGCCAGCTGCGAAATCCAAGTCACGCTCGACGATGGCGGGGCGAGAAGATGGCGACGCAGCAACTCGATCACGAACCCAGGACGAAGCCAAGTACGCGGCTGAACACTCATCGACATCATTCGAATGATGGCCAGCACCGACCCAGGAACGCCCGGGCCCAGGATGGCGGGCCCGCAATAGTCCAGGACAAAGGCGCACGGAAATGAAGCAATGTAAAGCCCCAACCAGAAACGTCGGCGCCCGGCCCTGTCGCTGCCGAACCATCACACAAAAGAACGAGAGCACCGCGCACTCGAAGCTCTTGGGGGCCAGGCTACAGCGGGGGCTGGTTCCTGCGCGGGCGCGTCGCTGCCCCCAGGGGCCCCCCCGCCCCAGGCCCTGGGCCCGCCGCCCGGGGCGCCCGCGGCGCGAGACGCAGGGGCAAGGCGAAGAGCAGCGCGATATATATATATATATATATATACATATATATATATATATGTATATATATATACACACACATCTATACATATATATATATATATACACACATGTACATGTAGATGTACATGCACATATACATATTACACCCCAATGATCGAGAACAGGGCTGATCCAGCTCAAACACTGGCATCAGCGCTGGAAGAAGGCACGGGAGCGCGTCGGGGTCCACGGGCGAAAGGCGCGCCCCTCCTACTGGGCGGGCAGCGGTCGGTCAGGGTCGCGCGCCCCTGCGCTCACACTACCTCGGTCATGCTGCGGTTGGGCGAACCAGCGCCGCGCGCCAGGGCAGTCCTGCCCAGCGGCGTGCAGCGCCGGTTCGGGCGCCCATCGTTGGCTGCGCAGATAGCTGAGGCCGATGATGATCAGCCACGCGCGCCACGGTCAAACATGGGCCGACGCTCTCAGGCTCGCGTCGTGCATTGGGTCTTTCTGACAGCACGCGCGTAGGCGCGCGCGCGCGCACCTGCGCCGAGCTGAGACGATGGCTCATTAGTGCGCCAACTGTTTGAGCAGTCACTTGTCTGGGGCCCTGGCCGGATCGCGATAGACGGGCCGGCGCGCAGATCGTTCAAGCAGCGCGGCATTGGTGGGCGCGCAGTCGCGCTGGTGGCCTGGCGCGAGCGCGCACGCTATGGAAGCGTTTCTGTCGACGGTTGCGATTCAAACTCCCCCCCCTTCTGGTTTGCACAGACTCGGCGAAGTACAGCCCGTAGTATTGCAGGTTGTGGCATCAATCGTTGTTGACGGTGCTACGTTCGTCGTCGCGGTAGCTCTCGCGGTGGTCGTGCGCGTCGTCGATGCATCGTCGACGTGCTCGTAGTAGCGGCACTGGTGATGCAGTGTCTGTGGCGGTTGTGGGATCGTTCGTGAAGTTTCCCCTTCAGGGTCGGTTACATCAGCTGGGCAGCGCCGCACGATGGCACGATGGGCAGCGCCGCGCGATGGAGTAGCCACTGGCGACAGCTCTCAGGCAGGGTGACTTGGGGAACTTTCGAAGAGGGGTGTCGTTGCAATTTCGCGACATTCAGATCTCTCTGCAGGGCGCGCTGGAAACCTGCGCTGAGTGGGAACACAAAACCTGTCGTTGCGCCGTCGAAGAAGCGGCTCCCAAGCAGAGCCCGCCAGAGGCCGGCGCCGACCGGTCGCGCGCCCGGCGGCAGAGCGGCCGCTGGTAGCGGCCCCCAGGCAGGACGCGCTAGCAGCCCGTGCCAGACGACGGCGCGGGCCCTGTCGCGGCGCAGCCGCCAGGCGGAGCGCGCCAGAAACCCGGCACATACCCCGGACCCGTCGGCCCGACTCACGCAGGTCACGAATGACTTGCGCGCCGCCGCTGGCACGGCTGGTCGCCCCAACTGCTGGCGCCGCGGGCCTGCAGTAGGTCGCGCTCAGAAGCGGCCGGGGCCTCGCCTTGTAGACAGCAACGCGCCAGCAGCCAGATGCCCGAGCGCGCGCAGGGCCAGGGTGCACGCAGCGCCTTCGTCAAAGACTCCTGGGTTGCACGGCGATGAGAAACGATCGCGGCGCATGAGCGGGTAGCCCGGGCATTCCACGCCGCGCCAGATACTGCCCGTGCGTCGCAACTGCCAACGCCCGATTGTGAGCCACCGCGGACGTTCCCCCAATTGCCCCGATCGCGAACGCGTCCAGGTTCGCCGCTGGTCCAAAGTGCGTTCGTCGACGTTCCACTGTTGACCGAAAATGAATATCTTCCCGCACGTCCAACCTAAGGGCATGGCATTTCC
>CAUYUJ010015158.1:72500-77251 GCA_963575745.1 Prorocentrum cordatum | reverse complement strand
TCCTCCTCCTCCTCCTCCTCCTCCTCGGGCCACCGGCCTCGCCACCCTGCGGCGGCTCCTCCGGGGGCCCCCGCGGAGCGGCAGGCTCCATCCACTCGAGGTCCTTCGGCGCGAAGCACCGCGCCGGCTGTGTGTTCCCCCCCCCAGCAGGGCATCAGTGGCATACATACACACATACCTGCCTACCTGCCTGCCCACCTACCTACATACATACAGCCATCTATCCATACATACACATATACGCACACACATACAAGCATACATGCATACCTGCATACATGCATACATGCATGTATGCATACATACATACATACATAGACTCATACGCACGTACATGCATACACCCATACATACATACATACATACATGCATGCATGCATGCATGCATACATACATACACACATACACACATACATGCATGCATGCATGCATGCATACATACACATACATACATACATACATACGTACATACATGCATGCATGCATGCATACATACATACATCCAATACATACTTACATTACATTACATTACATTACATTACATTACATTACATTACATTACATTATATTACATTACATTACATTACATTACAATACATTACATTACATTACATTACATTACATTTGCATTACATTACATTACATTACATTACATACATGCATGCATGCATACATACATACATAGCACCCCGCAATTGCGGATAAGAGTGAGGGGGCGGGCGCGGGCGACGCGGGCGTCGTCAAGCCGGCGGACCTCGTGGCCCCCACCTTCCTTGTCGATGGCGCTCTCCTCCTCCTCCTCCTCCTTCTCCTCCTCCTCCTCCTCCTCCTCTTCCTCCTCCTCCTCCTCCGCCTCCTACTCCTCCTCCTCTTCCTCGTCCTCGTCCTCGTTCTCATCGTCATCGTCGTCCTCCTTCTCCACATCGTCCTCCTCCTCCTCCGCTCTTTCCTCGTCCTCCCTCTCCCCCCCTCGTCCTTCCATCATCGTCCTCCCATTGTCGTCATGTTCCTCCTCGTCGTCCTCCTCTTCCCCCCCTCCCGATCCTCCACCCTCCTCCTTTTCGTCGTCGTCGTTGTCGTCGTCGACGTCATCGTCGTCGTCCCCTCCCTCCTCCTCCTCCTCCTCCTCCTCCTCCTCCTCCTGCTCCCTCCTCCTCCTCCTGCTGCTCCTCCTCCCCTCCTCCTCCGCCTCCTCCTCCTCCTCCCCCTCCTCGTCCTCCCGCAAAAGCAGCCCGCCGCCAGGCGCCGAAAAAATCCCACCAGCCCTCTGGGCGTAGGTGGTCTAGAGCAGATCCTCTTCCACCCCTCCCTCTTCCCCCTTGGGGAGGGGTTTACCCCTCCCCCTACCCCCTCCCCTGGACCTGGACGGGGGGGGCCGCGGGTAGTTAGAGCGTCCCAGATGGCCCAAGACGGCTCCAAGAGCGCCTCAGAGAACCCAAGATGAGCTCCAAGATGGCTCAAGATAGCGCAAGATCGCTCGAGATGGCTCCTAAGATGGTTCCAAGAAGCCCAAAGACGGCCCCAAGATAACTCCAAGTGGCCAAACAGCTCCCCAAGGAGGCCCCGAAGAGGCCAAAATCGTCCCAAAACCTAAGGAAAATCAATGATTTTTGCTTTCTCGCCTTTTCGCTTCCGATGGCCATCCGAGGCCTGGAGATGGTTCCAAGATGGCCCAAGAGGGCCCCAAGAGAGCCCCAAAAGAGCCCCAAGACGGCCCCAAGAGCGCCCAAGAGCACTCCAAGAGCGTTCCAAGAGGGGTCCAAGAGGCGATTTTAGGGGCTTCCGAGGGGGGGCGCTAATTAAACCCCCCCTCTTGTTTGATCGATCTCCTCCAAGATGGCCCCAAGAAGCGCCCAGGAAGCCCCAAGAGGTCCCAAGATGGCCCCAAAATGGCCCCAAGAGGCCCCCAAGAGGCCCCCCGGAGGCCCCCAAGAGACCCCCAAGAGGCCCCAAGAGCCCCCCCAGATGCACCCAAGATGCTCCAAGAGGCCTCGGCGAGAATGCCTAATCATTGATTCTACACAGGTTTTAGCCACATGGAGGCCTCTTGGGGGGGGGCACGGATTAAGATGACTCCAAGAGCGTCTGGGAGAGCCCAAAATGACCTCCAAGATGGCTCAAGATATCCCAAGATGTCTCATAATGGTTTCCTCTGTGTGCTGCCCACTTCTCTGATCGAGGCAATTCCTCTGGGCATCGTTTCTGGATGGGCTGGTGGGGATTCGCGAAGCGACAACAATTGGTTTGTACACTGAACGTGGTTTGGGTCGCGGGTGGGCCGCGGGTTCTCCACCGGGAACGAATGCAAAAGATACTCGACGCAGGCGCCGAAAAAATTGGCTTGTACCCTGAACGTGGTCGCGGGTGGGCCGCGGTCTCTCCACCTAGAACGATTCAAAAGATGCCCGCCGCAGGCGCCGAAAAATGTGATTTGTACCCTGAACGTGGTTTGGGTCGCGGGTTGGTCGCGAGTTGATCGCGGGGTGGGTCGCGGGCTCTCCACCTGGAAGGAATGCAAAAAAAGCCCGCCGCAGGCGCCGAAAATGTTGGTTTGTACCTTGAACGTGGTTTGGGTCGAAGGTGGGTCGCGGGTGGGTCGCGGGGTGGGTCGCGGGTGGGTCGCGGGTGGGTCGCGGGTGGGTCGCGGGCGGGTGGGTCGCGGGGTGGGCCGCGGGCGGGTCGCGGGGTGGGTCGCGGGTGGGTCGCGGGTGGGTCGCGGGGTGGGCCGCGGGGTGGGTCGCGGGGTGGGTCGCGGGTGGGTCGCGGGTGGGTCGCAGGGTGGGTCGCAGGGTGGGTCGCGGGGTGGGTCGCGGGGTGGGTCGCGGGGTGGGTCGCGGGTGGGTCGGGGTGGGTCGCGGGTGGGTCGCGGGTGGGTCGCGGGTGGGTCGCGGGTCGCGCGGGTGGGTCGCGGGGTGGGTCGCGGGTGGGTCGCGGGGCGGGTTGCGGGTGGGACGACGACAACAAACAACACACAACAACAACAACAACAACAACAACAACAACAACAACAACAACAACAACAACAATCATTTTACCCGAACGCGTGGTGTTCTCCCCAGTGCCAGGGTTTTCATACGACACCAGGCAATACCCCCACTTCGTGGGGGGGCATTACAAGCTCTACCAAATATCCAAACGACTCTTCGCGACCACCCAAACCCAGCTTCCCGCCCTATGACGTTGGGACACTTCACTTCGTGGCGTGCGGACGACCGTGGCTACTACACTGGCGTGGGGTACACACCCACAGAACTTGGTCACTTATTCGGGGCGCGCATGTGCCCAGCATGGTGCAATTGTGCCATACAATACATAATACAGAGAGACAGAGAGAGAGACAGAGAGCAGACAGAGAGAGTGACAGAGAGAGCGGAGTTGGTCACATTTTTGGGTCCAGTTCCTGGGATGATGGGAATACACAACTCTGTTACATTCGGCGTGCGCGCGCGAAGAAAAAACGAATGTGTCCCGCATGGTATTATTTGACAGGGATGATGGCCCTGGCAGGTGCGCAACCGTTGTCGCAGAAGTTCGAAAAAGTTGCTCGCAAAAGCCCGTTTGACAGAAATGTTTAAAAAGTGTTGGGTTTCCTACGAATCCGCAAGAGCGCGCGGGATGAGATTTTGACATTTTTTTGTTGAAAAACCATTGGTTTTTTGATGTTTTTATGTTAAAATCGCTCCGAACACTAAGCTTTTGGAAGGATTTCGTCTTGCGCGCGCGAATGTCCACTTTACCTTATTTTTTGCAAGGGATTCTTGAAATTTGATTATATTAGAACAAGAAATGTCATTTTATAGTGTTTTTTGCAAGGGAAAACGGATTACAACAAAACAACCGGATCTTGATCACATCGAATTACCTGAGGCTTCCTCACGAAAATGATGAAAATGTAGCTGCGGCCTAGGCGGCGCAGGGGGGCCGTGCACCAGGGGCCCAACAATAATTATTCTTTAGAATTAATAATGTTCAACAATTACTAGCACGTGGGGACACTCCGTTCTCACCAGTGCCAGGGTTTTCATAGGAGGCGGGCAATACCCCCACTTTGTGGGGGGGCCGGTTCAAGCTCTACCAAATTTCCAAACGACTCTTCGCCACCACCCACACCCAGCTTCCCGCCCTATGACGTTCGGACACTTCACTTCGTGGCATGCGGACGACCGTGGCTACTATTCAGGGCCCCGCGGCCGACGACGACGGCGTGCGCGCGCGAAGAAAAAACGAATGTGTCCCGCATGGTATTATTTGACAGGGATGATGGCCCTGGCAGGTGCGCAACCGTTGTTGCAGAAGTTCGAAAAAGTTGCTCGCAAAAGCCCGTTTGACAGAAATGTTTAAAAAGTGTTGGGTTTCCTACGAATCCGCAAGAGCGCGCGGGATGACATTTTGACAATTTTTTTGTTGAAAAACCATTGGTTTTTTTTGATGTTTTTATGTTAAAATCGCTACGAAAACTAAGGTTTTGGAAGGATTTCGTCTTGCGCGCGCGAATGTCCACTTTACCTTATTTTTTGCAAGGGATTCTTGAAGTTTGGTTATGTTAGAACAAGAAATGTCCACTTTAGCTTATTTTTTGCAAGGGAAAGCGGGCCGTAACAAAACAACCGGATCCGGACCAACCCGTTTTGCCTGAGACTTCCTCACGAAAATGATGAAAATGTGGCTGCGGCCTAGGCGCGGCGGGGGGGCCATGCACCAGGGGTCCCAACAATAATTATTCTTTAGAAGTAATAATGTTCAACAACCAA
>CAUYUJ010015158.1:50000-70000 GCA_963575745.1 Prorocentrum cordatum | reverse complement strand
GCTTCCGTTCCGAGCAGTGCCTGCACTTTCGAGGCTCTCGCTCTCGCCCCGTGGGCGGCCGTGGGTGCACCTTGCGCTGGCTCGGTGTGGCGAGGTGCCGCCTGCTGGGCGACCGTGGGCGCGCCGCGAGGGCGTCGCCCTGCGCTGGCCGGGTGTGGCGAGGCTCCGCCCCGTGGGCGGCCGTGGGCGCGCCTCGCGGGGCCGAGGCGGCCAGGGCGGGCCGGCCGTGCGGCGAGGCTCCGCCACATGGCTCACACCACGCAGCATGCTCCGCACAGCTGGCACCACAGAGCCTGCACCCCGGCGTGGTGCAGGCTCTGTGGTGCACCGCACACGGTGCGCCACCACACACGGTGCACCACCGCCGCGTGACGCGGCTCGCACCGCACACGGTGCACCACCACACGGCTTGCACCACAAATCTTGCACAAGCACGCATACGTGTATACACACGTATAGAATGCATATGCATTCACATCATAGACGTATCGATACCTATATATGACTCAGCAGGGCTCTGGCCACCCCCCTCCAATGCTAATGGGATCGACCCCTCCCCCCACACACACACCCCGCGCGATGGGCCCCCCCCCCCCCTGTGGTCGTGGCCCCGTGGGCGTGTCGTGGTCGTGGTCGTGGTCGTGGTCGTGGTGGTCGTCGTCGTCGTCGTGGTCGTCGTCTCCCAGCCCATCCCATCCAGGGGGGAGGGGTGGGGGGCCTGTGAATCCTGGGAGCCATCCCATCTGGGGGGGGCCTGTGAACCCTCGACCCTGGATCATAGATTGCACCACGTAGCTTGCACCGTACACCACATTCGCGACCGTACCTGCGGGGGCACGTATTACAATGTCCTCAGGTGCCTTTAAAAGGCCCAAACCTTAAATTCTAAAATATCTCGGGGCGTGACGCATGGTTCCCGGGCCTTGCCACGTCTTGTCGCGCGACGCGTTTGGTCCCAAGAGAAGTTGAAAACGGTCCAAGATAGCCCCGAGTCGCCGACACATCGCTCGACGACACTCTGGATGGCCTCGAGACGGCCCATGATGCCTCCAAGCCGAATGCCCCCAAAGCCATTAGGATCCGCCGCCCCCTGTCGATTCATCGCAGGGGTGCCTGGCGTGCTAGACGATTTCGGTTTTGGTTGTGGCACTTTTTCCAAAAGAACTCCCCCTGGGGCTTCGGCCCGTCCCGCCAGCCACCCGGAAAGGAGCACAATTAGCCAATGTTTCGCTCAAGATGGCCCAAGATGGCCTCCAAGATGGCCACGTTGGCCCAAGATGGCCTCCAAAATGGCATTGGTTGTCCTTGAGTTTTGTCAGGTTTTTCGTATTTGCTCTGTTCGGCTTTCCGACGACCCAAGACGGCCCAAGAGGCCTCCACGATCGCCCCCACAGAGCCCAAGATGGCCTCCAAGATGGCCTCAGGACTGCCCAAGAGGCCCCCAAGACGGCCCCAAGAGGGCACACAGACGACCCACGAGGCCTCCAAGATGCCAAAGATGGCCTCTAAGACGGCCCTGGAGCACCCCAAGAGGGCCCCAAGTCGGCCCAGAGAGGCCCCCCAAACGGCTTCCGACGACGTCAGACGGGCCAGGAGCCCACCAAGATGGCCGAAGTTGGCTCGAAGCTGGCCCACGACGGCCCAAGAGGCTTCCGAGGGCCTCCAGGAAGGCCAGAAAATGCTAAAAACAATTGTTTCCCTTAGGTTTTTGAAGGACTGTGTTATTAGCTTCTTTTCGGCCTTCCGACGGCCCGAGACGGCCCAAGAGCCCCCAAAGATCACCCAAAGATCGCCCACGAGGCCTCCAAGATGGCCCCAGAACGGCTCAAGAGACCCCCAAGACGGCCCAGGAGGCTTTTAAGACGCCCAAGATGGCCTCCAAGACGGCCCTGGAGCATTCCAAGAGGGCCCCAAGTCGGCCCAAAGAGGCCCCCCAAACGGCTTCCGACGGCGTCGGAAGGACCAGGAGCCCACCAAAACGGCCGAAGATGGCCATAAGATGGCCCAAGAGACGGCCCAAGAGACCTCCAAGAAGGCCTCCAGGAAGACCCGGAAAGGCCAAAATCATTGATTTCCCATTAGTTGTTGAAGGATTGTGGAGTTTGCTTTTTGTTCCGCCTTCCGACGGCCCGAGACGGCCCAAGTGCCCCCAAAGATCACCCAAGAGGCCCAAGACGGCCCCAAGAGGCCCCCAAGACGGCCCAAGAGGCCTCCAAGACGCTCAAGATGGCCTCCAAGACGGCCCAAGTGCCCTCCAAGTTCCAAACCGATTCGGGGAACACATGGTCCGATAGCTTGGCAGGTCTGGCCTCAACGTTCGGCCACATAGGCGCTTCCAAAAAGGCAGGGGGCGCCGGTGATTCGCCGTAGGCGTCTTCGACAGCTTACACCACATGGCTTACGCCACATGGCCTGCACTAGATAGCTTGCACCACATAGATAGCACCACATAGCTCACAGCGCACAGCTTACATCACGTGGCTCACACCGCATAGAGTGCACTACATGGATTGCACCACATAGCTTACGCATCCACATTGCAGCAACTCGCTGTTTGGAAAACACGTTGGCAAACATTTTTGCCTGTTGTCCTGGCCTCAGTGGGCCTCCGGGTACCTGCAGGGAGGCGGCGTGGGCTTGGAGTCTTGAAGAACTTACCAGGTATGTGTGCTCTTCTAAGTTCGATAGCCCTGTGGTCTCCACTGGGGTAACCACTGCAACTGGGCAAGAGAAGGACCACGAGGGAGACGAGGGGAAGGGAGGTGGAACAGCACGTAGGAGGACGAGGGAGAAAAAGGAGGATGAGGACGAGGAGCAGCGGCATCACCTCGATGAGAAGCAACACTAAGCGCTGCACGGCAGCCTGCCTTGAAGACGTGGGCCCCGGGCCCTGGTCTCTGATACTGAACGCACCCTTCAATCCTGGACGACCTACGCTCTCGGAGGTCCCCAGGGGCTGGCGACGCAATCTTTCCTAGCTCCGCGCCGTGGATGAAGGTAAAGAACTTTTGCTTAGCGTGTCGCGGCGGAGGCCCCGGCGACATGCTCTGCCCCGCGAGCGAATATGAGGCTCGGAAAATCTCAGGACGCTGACGCTGGGAGACTCGGAAATGGATAGCGTGCTGCGCCGATGCGTGGTGGGCCAAAACCGACGGAGCGACACTCTAAGCCAAAGTTCGTGAACGCATCTCCTGTAGGTCCAGGGGACAAACACGGATCCCATGCATGGCGCTCAACCTGGAACATCGTCTACACGCAACAGTGGCCCTCGGCAAGAGTGACCCCTAGTGCTCGGATTAGCGGGGGCGCGAGGTGACAAAATCTAAGCGCGCAAGCAACCATTATCGCATCGCGCTCAAAGATCGGAGGAACCCCTGCGAGCCCGCACTTCAGGTCACTCGGGCGAAGGGTCACTCCTACGTGCAGTCGAGAACACGCCAGCGCCAGCATCGCCGCCGTGGAGGCTGCAAGAACCTGCTGTGCTTTGAACGCCAGGTGTCCTGGCCGGCGCTCCCGGTCGTCCCGAGGATCAGCTCGCTGCGCCACTCCTCGTCGCTCTGGTCGCTGACGCCTGCAACGGAATCCTTCGGCACCCCAGGGCAGGAACATGGGACGGCTGGCGTGGAGCGCAGAGGTGGAAGCAAGGTTGAGATGAGGCCAAGATCGAGGAGCAAAAGACGGCATAGGCATCACTTCCAAGAGGTCCGAGGCGGACTTTTCCTCCCTCCCTGGACCCCCCTCCCTGGTGAGCCGAGCGTGCCAGAGGCGCCGAGGGGCCCAACGCCGACCCAAGAAAGCCGCGCGGACCTCCGAGAAATAGGATCCATGGCTGAAGAGAGAAGTCAGCGTCGGGCGACCGCGGGCAGCTTCAGCGCCGGCGCCGGGACACCCCCGCTGCCGCACGACGTGCGCGCTGCGCGCTGCGGCAAGGTGTGGGGACGGGCCCGTGCGCACAGCGGAGGAGCCGATCTGCACGGGGCGTCCGGTCCGCCCCGCGGAGAGGCCGTCCGCGGGCGTCCAGACCTGAACGACGAGGAGGCCTGGCGAGAAGACATGGCCTCCCCACGCCGCGGCGCACGCGAAGCGCCAGCGGGGCACGCCGCATTTGAGAAGCGAGGGCGCCCACGCGCGCGACCTCGCGCGGGCAGCTTGCGCGCAGACATGTCCGTGCGAGCGGCCCCGTTTTTTGTTCTGCGTCGCTCACGGGTTCTTCCGCTCTCCCTTTCCCAGGAGGACCAGCGTACAGTCAGCGTGCCACCACACAGGACGCCGAATCAGTTTGGTCGACCAAAAATTGGGGTCCAGCTGAAAGGGAGTGGTGCAATAGAATTGGGGTACTTGTATTGCAAACGTAATGCCCCAACTAAACATTGTATTGTATTGTATTGCGACGAACGTATTGCGCTCGAATAACCCAGCAATACATTTGCGCACTGGAACGTATTGCACGCCAAAAATCTATTGCAACCCCACAGATCTATTGCACCAAATCTATTGCACCACCCCCTTGTCGCTGGACCCCCTTTCGGGTCAACCCGAAGAAGGAACGGAGGCCTTTTGTGGCCACGGCGAGCCTCGGTCGCACGAACAGATCCCCCAACCCGGACCTAAGGCACGGCCCGAAAAAGCCGGAGCCCCTGCCGAGCCCAAAGTGGTCCTTGTTTCGGCGCCTCGACAGTGAGAGCGGGGCGTCGTCTGAGGAGAGTGATCGGAACGAGCAAGATGCGAGACGAGGAGCATCTGAGCATGGAGCAACGATTCAGAACTTGTGCCTCCGTCTCCCTCCCCCCTCTGCCACCCTCCGCAAGTCGCCTACACGCCTGTCGCCTCCGTCTCGAACGGCGACGACATCGTCTGGACGCCCTCGGAGGTCTTTCTGACGCCCCCGCAAGCTGCCGGCAGTCTCCCCAGAGGCCACCGAAGGTCCAGAACAGCACCACAACACCACCGCCATTGGCGCCCGGCGGACCAGCATCAGCCTGCGAGCGACACAGCATGACTGTGACAACAGCAGCGAGCCTGCGAGCACAACATGCCTGCGAGCACCGCAGTGATTGTTTACCTCGCCACAGGCTTGTGCTACCAATGTGCTAAGGCCGGGGGAGATAAGCGGAGTGACCATTTGGCCTACGCGAACGTGAGCTCCAGCCAAACAATGAAATCCCTTAGTTCGGTCGGAAGGCAATGATGCAAGACCCTTGAGAAGTCCACGTGAGAACGAATACTGCGAATACTACGGCATCAAGACAAATAACTCCGAGGTCCTGAGTTGCAGCCGCTGGAGGATTCTGGAAACCTCCGCGAAACTCTGAGGACCACTGGAGGCATCCAGGAATCGTCCTCGTCGTCGTCGTGTCCGTCCTTCCTTCTCCTCCTCCACCTCCTCCTCCTCCTTCATCACCTCCTCCCCCTCCTCGTCCTTCTCCTCCTCTTCCTCAGCCCCTCCTCCTCCTCCTCCGCCTCGTTCTCCTCCTCCACCGCCTCGTTCTCCTCGTTCTCCTCCTCCTCCTCCTCCTCCCCCTCCCCCTCCTCATCCTCCTCCTCCACCTCCTCCTCCCCCTCCCCCTCCTCCTCCTCCTTCTCCTCCTCCTCCTCCTTCTCTAGCCTCCTCCTCCTCCCCTAACATCGTCTTTGTCCCCGTGCATCTGTTCTCGTGCTCCTCCTGCTGCCGGAGCGCCCGGAGAAGACGGCATCCGCCATCCACCCGCCGCCGCCGCGGGGGGCGGCCAGGCCACGGACGACTGCGAGCAACTACCCGCCCTCGTCTCGGTCCAGCTACAGTTACATCGGGCGCATCCCCCATACAGGAGGCGTCTGGACGAAACATTAAAAAAAAGTCAGAAATATCCAACACATACTCGACAATAGTCAAGAAATCGTCCCCAGACTACTGTTGTTGACTATTTTTGGGTATTCCTCCTGTAGAGGGACAGGCCCGACTTAGAGCTACAGTGGAGGCCAGTCACACGAAACCTTCCACAAGAAACCCAACCCTGAGACCCCGGGACGTCCATGGATGTCTGGTGTGGGACCGTCACGCTCTCCTTCGCAAAGCCATCGAAACCCCAGAAACCCAGGGCACCATGGAGGCAAGCCAGGGTGTTTCTTGGCATGGGCCTCCACTGTAGCCCGAGAGCATCACGACGGAGGGAAGGCCGCGCCATGCCGCGAGCGCCACAGCATGCCTGCGAGCCCCAAAGCACCGTGCCCACAGGCCCCCCGCGCGCCACGAGGGCCAACAAAGCAACGGAGGGCACCGCCGCCACAATCTTATCTTGAGCCTCGCCATCGCTCGGACGTCCTTCCCCATGCATGTTTCGAATTTCGTGCGTACTTGTTGTGCCAGATGATTCATGATGCTCCTCGATGGCCCTTGCCGAACAAAAAAACGCACACGTCCGAGCGACGCCATGGAGCGCCACAATCCGGCGCCACACTAGCACCACGGCGGCGCGCGAGCACCACATCACGCAAAGCCCGCGGCCACCGCAACAGCCTGCGAACGCCACCACATGCCTATGAGCGTGAGAAAGGGGGGCGTCCCCCCCGCGTGATCGTGACCATTACTGGGAAGGGGGGGAAGAAGGCAGGGCCTGGGGCGGGTAGTGGGCGTTAACCGCATGCCGATGATAATAAAGGGACCCCCCCCCTTCAGTGTTTAGAGTTGATTATCGTCGCCCTATACAAAATTCAAATTGGGCGGCGAGCGCTGAGGCCGAACTTCATTATCACCTCGAAACGCGATGTTGAGATAGCAACATCAAGCGATGTTGCTCTAGCAACATCAAGCGAAGCGATCACACTTTTTCAGGATGTGTCAGCGAAACCAAAAATTTTGGGAGGCAGACTCAAACGAAACGAGCAATGTTCCAAGGATGTCTCAAGGATGTTTCAAGCTAAATCAGCAAGTTTTTTATTTTTATTTGTAATTTTATTATCTTCCTTTTTATATATGTATGTATCCCCGCGCGCGCCTGAACTTTTTTTATCTCTGGGGTTGATTATCCATGGAAAGGGGAGCACATGAGCTACCCTACATGAGCACTTAAAACAATCAATTTTCATAAAGCGTTTGTAAATTAAAGTTGATAGATTTGGAACTTTCCATTTTTCCGTTATGTTTCCCTTCTTCTTCTTCTCTTCTTCTTCTCTTCTTATTATTATTATACTTTCCTCTTCTTCTTTTAGATTTCTATATGTCCTCACGCTCGCCTGAACTTTTTTATCCCTGGGGCGGATTATCCATGGAAAATGAAGCACATGAGCTACCCTACACGAGCACTTAAAACAATCAATTTTCATAACGCGTTTGTAAATTAAAACTGATAGATTTGGAACTTTGGATGTTTCCTTTCTTCGTCCTCTTCTTATTCTCCTCTTATTCTCCTCTCTTATTATTCTTCTACTGTATTCTTCTTCTTTTGTATTTCTCTCAGTCCCCACGCTCGCCTGAACTTTTTTATCTCTGGGGTTGATTATCCATGGAAATTGAGGCACATGAGCTACCCTACACGAGCACTTACAAAAAAACAATTTTCATAAAGCGCTTGTAAATAAAATCTAATCGATTTGAAACTCGAGGTTGTTCTTCTCTTCGTCCTTCTCCTCCTCCTATCATTTCTTTTATTTTATTATGTATTCTTTTTATTTTTCTTTTTTATATATAGCTTCCTCCATTCCTCCGCCCGCCTGAACTTTATTATCGCCGCCGTTGATTATCTAGGGACGCCGAGGCGGATGAGCTATTCCGAGGATGTCTCAAGCGAAATAAGCAATAGTTTGACTGTGTCTCAAGCGAAATAAGCAATAGTTTGCGGATGTCTCAAGCGAAACAAGGGATTTTTCGAGGATGTCTCCAGCGAGATAAGCCATTGTTGAGGATATTTCTATGAAAACTAAACGCCAAGGATGTCTCAAAACGTGCTCGGCTTGGTCTCCTCTTGATCATCTCTTACTTCGAGATTATGCTGAGGTCTGCTGGGCTACTTTTATTATCTCTCCCTGAACCCCGAACTTTATTATCCCCTAGTGTTTATTCTCACGGGCATGAGGTTACCCCTCCAAGGAAGGAAACAAATACCCGAGACGTACCAAACCCCTGCTCCACGCGACTATGTTTACATGAGACCCCTGCGCAGCAGAACCCACTGCGAGATATGCACGAGCTGCGTGGGCATGCACTTCGCCGTGAGGGCCTCAGAAGGATCCGCGTGGCCCTGCACTCCGCCGGGCCTCCCGGGAGCCCACGAACGTGGCGACGGCTGTGCAGCTCGCAGCCCCCGACGGAGCCGCGAGGCCTCAAAGAGATCCGCGTGGGCCTGCACTCCGCCGTGCCTCCCAGGAGCCCACGAAAGTCGCGACGGTTGCACAGTTCGCAGCCCGCCCAGTAGGAAAGGTACGAGCAAAGGAGGCAGGGAGGCAAGAGGCAGGAGATGAGAGGGAAGGAGGAGGAAGATGACGGGGAGGAGGGAAGAGGCGGGATGATAGACGCAAAAGCAGCACCCTACTCCAAGCGAGAAACCAACCAAAGGAGGGTTGGGAAGAAACTCCAGTGAGAACAGCAGTCCCCGCGAGACGAAGAGCAACCCCGCTTCTAAGAACGAGCACGACAACTTGAAGCATTAGCAATTGGAACAGCACGAATGATAAAAAACAACCTTCCGAAAACGACACCACCTGGCAAGTCGGAACGAACCGTCGAATCGAGACGAAGGGGAAGTGGAGGAAGGGGGAGGGAGGAGGAAAACCAGCCAGCCAAGCAATGGGGGGTGTAGGAAAGAGGGGAGAGCCAACAAAAACCGCGATGGATGGGCAGAAGGACGGCTGGCATCACAGCTCGCCAGGGCGTCCTTCCGCTTGTCCTGCGGGGGCCGTCGCAGGGACGACCGCCTGGACACCTGCGAGCAATGGAGGGGCAAGGAGGAGGAGGAGAAGTAGAACACAAGAGAAGATGAGTGAGCACGGCTCTCCACGATTGCATCCGCCGTGCCTTCCTCCTTCAACGTCGAACTCGCACCCTCCCGCTCGTCCCGCTCCTCCTTCCCTACACCTACACCCTCGTCAGGGGCTGAAGAAGTAGAATCTCACGACGAAGTCACGCGAGGCAGAATGGTAATGCGGATGGCACGAGGCGCCGGGGACAGCGAAGGGGGCATGTTGCAGTTGCAGCAAGAGGGGCAGTGTGGAGGGAAGTGCTCAAGTACCTTCATCCCACGTCATACACGATCCGGGTAGGAAATCACACATGCAAAATGTCCAGACGCTTTGCAAACTGTGAAACCGGTCCCGCCGAGGGCCCCGGCCTGGTCCCAACATGACCCGACAGCCACCCAAAACGGCCCGCTGATCCGCAAAGACCAGCCCAGGATTGCCAAAGAGGAGCCGAAGAGGAGCCAAAGGCAGCGCCTTGACGCCCAAAAGGGGCCCCAAGTCCCCCTTCCAGGCAGTTTGTGTCGAATGGAAGGGGACGTAAGTGTAGCTGGGGCTCATTGATTCGGGCAAATCGCTGATCTGTAACCGCGGCACGCGCTCCTGCTCCTAACCCAGCGGCTGCCCCCATTCCATACTGTTCGCGTGCTCTATCCCTGCGTGCTCCTTCTAAAGACGCTCGCCCCTGCTGCTCATCCACCGCCTCCTCCTCCACCTCCTGCATCGCTGGTCTCGGCCGACCTCTCTTTTTCTTCGCAATGAGGCGTAAGAGCACGCGAGGGAGGATCATGGGCAGAGGCGCCACACTGGAAGCCACCAGCCAACAAAGCCGGTGCTCAGAGTGCGCGAAAACTTGGCGAAAGTATGTGGCGTGTGGATGGGGGCAGCGTCGGACTGGACAAAGATCGGAGCATACTCTGAACAGAAAACAAACCCCAACATGTCGTCCGTCTAAATCCTCCGCGCAAGCTCCGCTGCGTACATGCTTCCGAGATCCACAATGAAGCGCCATAATTTCACCGTCCATCGTCCCTGGGTCTCCTCGAAGGAACGAATACCGTGCTTTTCCAAAAGGCAACGGCGTGCATCCTCCGCATGGTGCACCTCGTCGGCACAGGCCCAGACAAGATAACGCATCAACTCGCTGCTCTCGGGTTCTGGGGTAGGATGCTGTTTCTTCACGTACGCGATCTGCTCCCCATAATGCTTCTCCACGAACGTTTCAACCGCATCGACCGTGTGATACAACCACGGGCCCCGACCGAGTAGTGTCGGAACGAACCCCAACAACCAGCCCGCCATTCTCCACATCGGAAGGAGACGCGTGTGCTTGGCTGACAAAGAGCGATTGTTCGAACCTTCATCCTTGAAAACGGCTGCTAGAACGTCCAGGTGCTTCTGTTCGGCAATAATGTGACGTTCAGCGAATTCCCGAACAGCTATGTCCATTGCGCGGATGTTGCACGCGGCCAGGGCGCCATGATAGATCCAGACCGCCCCTGTTTCGCCAGCGACATTAGAGGACATTTCGCGACACATCCAACTCCATTTCACAGACTCCAAATATCGTTGTGATATCTCCGCGCTGTCCACTATACCCCGACCTGGAAAATCGTTAGTCCACAACAGAGCCAGATCTTCACGAATCTTTGCGGGATTGAAGCCATGCACCGTCGAGACTTGGTCGTTGGAGAAGTGCCTCTTGTCGGCAACGAGAACCAGGCGGGCTCTCGGACGAGGCCAAACATGTGACGATGCAGACGCTGCCGACACAACCGAAGATGAATGACGTAACGTGCATTTGAGACGGAACTGGAACCTGAGAGGCATTGTGAGTCACTGCGGGATGCCTCGCCACGCTACGCTCATACAGATTCGGACCAGGGCTTTCCACAAAGACTCTTCCACGCTGTGCCTGTGCCGAAACAGCTCCCGAAACGAATGCCTGACACTCCGATCCACAAAGAGAATACATCAACATAATCGAAGTGCTGTGCTGACGAAGCCCTTTCCAAATCCGCCGGCCCCCTTGTGGGGCCACCAGGCTGTAGGCGCGGGTTCGCAGTTTCCAGTACCAGTTGTAGCTTGTAGTTTCCAGTGTTACAGTTCTGCTTCTTGCTGGTTACTGTAACTAGTTGACTTCTTGCTGGTTACTGTAACTAGTTGATTGACCGCGCGAGGGAGGGGGAGGCCCAAACAAGACTTTTAGCGTCTCCTGGGCGCGTTGTCTGAATTGCTGGGGGGGCTCGAAATCGACACCCCTCACGCAGATCCGCGGGGTCAGGGTCCAAAAACACAGGGGATTTGCCACATTTCTGAAATTCGGTGCCACCCCTCACGCAGATCCGCGGGGTCAGGGTCCAAAAACACAGGGGATTTGCCACATTTCTGAAATTCGGTACCACCCTTCACGCACATCCATCGCAAGGCGTGGTAACCCAAACTGCGAGAACTCCCTCAGCCCTTTAATCGCAAGGTGTGGTAACCAAGCCCGTAAACCATACACGTCTTACCAATCGCCAGTTGTGGTAACCACTCTTGTGATCAGTTGGTTTTGCTGATTGCGAATCGGCTTCGCATGAAGTTTCGATACTGCTTCACGACAGCGCCAAGGCCTCATGACTTAGCTCTTCCATGGCCCATTCTCCGAGAGAGGGGGCCGGCGGCAGGGGGCGAAGCCCTTACGGATTAAAAGCCGAACCAGCTGTCTTGTCTTCTCAGCCCGTTGTGTGAATAGAGGTGCGTGTGTAGGTGTGAGTGTGTGTGTGTGTGCGTGTGTGCGCGTGATGCGCGTGCGCGGGCGTGTGCGTGGGTGTGTATCCTGGCCACCGCCTGCGCGCGGTCTCTCAAGGACTATCTGCGAGGAGGCTGCCTGGGGCGACCCTAAGGTGCCGATACCGCTGCTCCCCGGACCTCTCAAGGGGTGCGCTCCGACCAGAATCTCGAGGCGAACCTCCCAGGAGACCGAAGCAGGGGGAATACGGAGAACTGTTAGCGGTATGGGTACCTTTGTGAGCGTTTTCTTACTCGGCGTTTCGACACTGGGCGGAAAGGGGGTGGGGAGGGGGGGGTCTGGCCCCGGACCACTGATCAATGCGACTGTGTGCAACAGTGCGTCACATGGGGAGACGTCACCTGCTCGACAAGGGCGCCAAGAACAACCAAGATCTGCTCCATGGGGGGGGGCGGGAGGGGTCGCGAAGGCCCGCGCCGATCGGCAAAACAACGAAGCAGAACACGATCGCTTCTCCTCCTCGGACTGCCTGTCTTGGCTGCGTCTCGCCCTGACTTTCCATCCGCCGACTGGCCTCAGGTCGGGCATGTCCTCCTACAGGCGGATTGTGGAAGACAATTAGAAATCCGCCCGCCCCCTTGTGGGGCCACCAGGCTGCAGGCCGGGGGTTCGCAGTTTCCTGTACCAGTTGCAGCTTCCAGTTTCCACTGTTATAGTTCTGCTTCTTGCTGCTTACTGTTCCTTGTTGACTTCTTGCTGCTTTCTGTTCCTTGTAAATGGACCGCGCGAGGGAGGAGGCCCAAATCGGTCATTTAAACCAAGCAGGAATCGTATTGTCTGGATTGCTGGGGTGGGTAAAAATTTGCACCCCTCACGCGGGTCGGCAGGGGTCAGGGTCCAAAAACACATGGGATTTGCCACATTTCTAACATTCGGTGGCACCCCTCACGCAGATCGGCGGGGTCAGGGTCCAACAACACATAGGATTTGCCACATCTGTAAAACAATAAATCGGTGGCACCCCTCACGCAACGCAGATCGGCGGGGTCAGGGTCCAAAAACACATGGGATTTGCCACATGTCTGACATTCGGTGGCACCCCTCAAGCAGATCGGCGGGGTCAGGGTCCAAAAACACATGGGATTTGCCACATGTCTGAAACTCGGTGGCACCCCTCACGCAGATCGGCGGGGTCAGGGTCCAAAAACACGTGAGATTTGCCACATGTGTAGAACAATCGGTGGCACCACTCACGCAGATCGACGGGGTCAGGGTCCAAAAACACATGGGGTTTGTCACATTTGTAAAAAAAGTCGGCGGCACCCCTCACGCAGATCGGCGGGGTCAGGGTCCAAAAACAAGTGGGATTTTCCACATTCTAAACAAACAACAAATCGGTGGCACCCCTCACGCAACGCAGATCGGCGGGGTCAGGGTCCAAAAACACATGGGATTTGCCACATTCTAAAAAACTCGGTGGCACCCCTCACGCAGATCGGCGGGGTCAGGGTCCAAAAACACATGGGATTTGCAACATTTCAAAAAAAAAAAACAGAATCGGTAGCACCCCTCACGCAGATCGGTGGGGTCATGATCCAAAAACACATGGGATTTGTCACATGTCTGACATTCGGTGGCACCCCTCACGCAGATCGGCGGGGTCATGATCCAAAAACACATGGGAGTTGCCACATTTCTGAAACTCGGTGGCACCCCTCACGCAGATCGGCGGGGTCAGGGTCCAAAAAACTCATGGCATTTGATACGTTTGTAAAACAAATCGGTGGCACCCCTCACGCAGATCGGCGTGGTCAGGGTCCAAAAACAAATGGAATTTGCCACGTTTGTAAAACAAATCGGTGGCACCCCTCACGCAGATCGGCGGAGTCGGGGTCCAAAAACACATGGGATTTGCCATATTCAAAAACAAATCGGTGGCACCCCTCACGCAGATCGACAGGGTCACGACGTCTTACCAATCGCCAGGTGTGGTAACCATACTGGTCATCTATTGGTTTTGCTCATTACGAGTCGGCCTCGCATGAAGTTCCAATACTTCTTCAGGACAGCGCCCAGGCCTCATGACATAGCTCTTGCATAGCGCATTCTCCGAGAGAGGGGGCCGGCGGCAGGGGGCGAAGCCCTTACGAATAGTCAAACAAACAAAAATAGTCAAACCAATAATTTAAAGAAATCGTCCCCAGACTATGTCTTTACGATCCTCAAGCATTCCTCCTGTGGAGGGACACGCCCGACTTGAGGCTGGCTCGTCGGCGCGCTGGAGGAACAACAGGCGCGTGCGCACCACGCCCGCGGGGCGAGGCCGCGGCCCTCGCCTGCCGCGCTTCTGTCGGTGCACCGTGAGGGCCTCCCGCGCGCCGCTCCCCCTCCGTCGGCGGCCGTCTCTCTCCTTCGGGCCCCTTCGGAAGGGGCCCAGAGGGACACAGACGAAGAGGCACAGACCCCAGGATGCCCCATAGGTTCCAATATGTCCTGGAGGTGTGTCTTCCCCGCCACGTCCTATATATACACATTCATATATGTATATATATATATATATATACAGATTCCCGTCTTTCCAAGGGGGAGCGGAGTTCCTTTGCGTCTGCGAGTTTCTGTCTCTTTTGCTCCCGGATATCGCTTCTGTGTTGTGAGGGCGGGTGGGAATGAGCTAGACGGCTTGCGGGCGGGTGGGTAGCTTGGTCACTGTTCCCTATTACCTCCCCCATCCGGCCGGCGTCCAACCCTGAACCATGCCGACTCCACGCGGGCCCGCCCCCCACCATCCCTGCCAACAAAACCATACAAAACGCACTATGCCTCCACATTTGGAGCATGCGCGGCCGCCCAGCGACCCTTTTGTAGTGGTATTCTACAAGGACGGCTGGGGTGCCAGCAGACCCCACCTGCCTTCTGGGCGCAGGTGGTCGACCGACTTGCTTGACACATTTAGTGGCTGCTGCCTTTTCGCCTTATCGTTTCCGATGGGCCCTTCGAAACCTGCAAATGGCTGCGAAATTGTCAAAGAAAACTCCAAAGTCGGGCTCAAGAGGCCTCTACGCCGGCGCAAGAACGCCCCAAGTTGGCGCCAAAAGGGCGCCAAGAGGCGGTTTTTGAAGGCCCCAGAGGGGGAGGCCTCCTGGTGGATGGCCCAAGAGAACTCCAAGCCGCGCCCACGAGGCCCCCGAGACGGCCCCAAGAGCGCCCCAAGGTGGCCCAAAGATGGTCTCAAGAGATTGTTGTGAAGGCCCCCGAAAGGGGGGCTAGCCCCAAATAGGGGGGCCTTATCGTTTCCGACAAACAGTTGCGGCGTACGGAGGTGGAGCTCCTATTGGTGCCCAGTGGCTGGTGCACCTGGCGCGGCTGGAGCACGTTGGGCGCACGTGGAGCACGTGCCGCACCTGGTGCGCCTGGCACGCTTGGGCCTCCAGGGTCTGGTGCATATGGAACCCGTGGCGTCTGCGGCGTACTCCCTGGTGTCACGTATGTGTCGGGAGGGCGGGTGGGAGTGAGCTAGACGGCTTACGGGCGGGTAGGTAGCTTGATCCCTCCCCCTACCCCCTCCCCTGGGCCTGGGAGGGGGGGGGGACGGAGCCGTCAGAGCGCCCAAAATGGCCCCAGATGGCTCCAAGAGGGCCCGAGACAGCCCATGAGGGCCTCCAAGATGGCCCAAGATACTTCAACGTCGCTGAAGGTAGCTTCCGACAAGCCTCCAAGACGCCCCAAGAGGGTTCCAAGTGCCACTCCCGCCTCCCAAGGCACCTCCCACGAGGCCAAATCCTTCGAGATTTGACAGCGTCCACGACATGGCGCCTGCGCTGAGAAAAGTGTCCGTGCGCATGCGTGCGTGTTTGGTTCGAGCAGTCGGGCATGATCGATTCGAGCTTCGAGCATCACATCCTCATGCCCCTTGGCAGGAATGGCAAGCACCGGAAGCGGACCTGCATAAGCAGAGTGCTCCGCCGAAAAGACCAGGAACTGACGGCCACCCCTTAGACTGCATGCAGCATCACCTCGTGACGAGACAGCTGAGCTGGCCTTGACAGGCGGGTCAGCCGACTTTGCGCCTCGCGCCGCGCGAAGCTACCATCACGGTTGTCCCTCGCGCTCTCGCGCGACCCCCGGAGAACGAGAACCCTCCGGCCCAGACCGCGAAGTGTCAGGTCGGGCGTGTCGCCCTACAGGCGCAATTGGGGCGAAGAAATCAACCTATTCAAAGTATTACAAATATGACCAAACAGATGTTTTAAAAAGCTCCCCATATTATTTTTTTACTCTTTTGAATAATCCTCCTGTAGAGGGACAGGCCCGACTTCAGCGAAGTGCAACATGCGCTGATCGCCGCACCCGATGAGGGCGCGATCGAGCCTCCGCCCCCATTTGTCTGGGGTCTGGGGGAACACTCCTCCCGACCATTCCCTCGTCCTCCCACCTCCTCCTCCTCCTCTCCTCCTCCTCCTCCTACTCCTCCTCCTCCTCCTCTTCCTCGTCCTGCCTCTCCTCCTCCTCCTCCTCCTCCTCCTCCTCCTCCTCCTCCTCCTCCTCCTCCTGCTCCTCCCTCTCCTCGGTCCTCGAGGTCTGAGGATCGAAGCGCTTCTGTTCTAAGCAGTGCTTGCGCTTCTAGGCTCTCGCTCTCGTCCTGTGGGCGGCCGTGGGTGCCCCCGATCCTCATCCCCCCGTCCTCTCTCCGCCTCCGTCTTCCTTCCCCGTGTCCGTCGTTTGGGCCAACTCCCGAGTTCCTACGGAGGCTCCTGCTGCGCCGCCCCCTTTCCTCCTCCTGCTCTTCCTCCTGCTCTTCCTCCTCCTCCTCCTCCTCCTCCTCCTCCCCGTCCTCCTTCCCTGACTCCTCCTCAGGGCGAGGATGATGTCATGGTAAGACTGGCTCAGGATGCGTTGCAGGATCTCCAGGGTGCCTAGCGGCGCAGCCTGTGCGGAACATGGGCAACCCATGGAACTTTGGAAACCCTGGAACGAATCATGATCATGACTCCTCCCTCTTCCCCCCTGGCCTCCTCTCCCGACGACGGCGACTGCGCTGACGGCAACGGCCGCGGTCGCGGCGGCGGCGCCGACGTCGTCGCGGGGGCGCCTGCGCCAAGCCGTCCAGGGGAGGCACCGGGCGGGCGGCCGACGTGCGCGGCGGGCTGTCCAGCGCGGCGAAGAAGAGGCTGTCGGGCGGGCGGGCGGGGGAGCGGCAGGAGTCAGCTTCCGGGAGGTCTGCGCAAGAACGGCTCAGGGCTATAGCTAAATCAGGAGGGCATGAAAGGGGCATGGTATAAAGGGGTGTGGTGATAATTGTATGTCAAGGGGACTCTGGCGATGTCATCTATCGCAGATGACATCGCCACTTCCACGATTGGCACCATACCCCTTGATGCCACACCCCTTTCCGACCTCCAGACTAAAAGCCACCACTTCGCCGAATCAGGCCAGCGGAAGCTTGGGATTCACCTGGATGAAACGGCATTCAGCGAAAGCTAAAAGCGGGATTATGCCGGACTCGGCCCGTTTTCGACCACGGATTTACCAGCCCCGATGTTGAACCTAACCTCCCGAGAGTTGCATCCTAAGGAAGGGGAGGGAGGAGGAGGAGGTGGCTTTCGGGTGCGAGAGAGATCTTTCTAGAAAACGATGCAGCGCTGAACTCCAAAAGCCGGGGCTCGAGGGTCAATATAGAATGATGACAAAGGCCATTGCTTCACGAGAATGACTTTGGCAATGGCCACTTAGAGGACAATCTGGTTACCACGTATGCTGCCACCTTTCAGCCCAGAAACTGAGTTGCTTCGTCGGTCCCGCCGTGATCGAATCCAATGCGGGGCTCGAGCCTTCCGTGATCAACGAGAACTCCGAAAGCCTTGCTATGGGGCCGCATCACGTCCCTGCCTGTATCATGCAGGGCGTCCATGGTTCAACTGTATAAATTATCTGGGTGGGGAGGAGAGGGTCTTCCGTGATCAACGAGAACTTCGAAAGCCTCGCTATGGGGCGGCATCAGGTCCCCGCCCGTATCACGCACGGCATCCATGGCTCAACTGAGTACGTTGTCTGGGCGGAGAGGAGAGGGTGGACTCCAAAATGCCACTCTGCCCAAATTTCTCGCCATACATCCACTTCCTCCACAGGACCGCTGCACGCCAATTGCGGCAACAGGATGGGCGAGATGGCCCATGCCGCCGCAAGCTCGCGCCGACCGGACGCAGCGCCCGAAGGGCCATTCCAGGTTTCGCTCCAGGCCTCCCCCGTCGCACTCAGAAAGCGCCGGGGAGCGCGACCACCGACATCGTTTGCACGCGCATCCTTCCGAACTGCTCGGTTACTCCAACTCTGAGGGGCGGCCGAGCAAGTTCTACGACGCAGCGCGAACTCCTACGATCTTCAATCGCTGAACGCGCAGGCCCCTGTCGGGCGCCAGTCGCGTGCTCGTTCCGGCGGCGGTCCAAGCTCGCGAGCAAAAAACGGGGCAGACGCTGCGCACTGCACGGGGGGCGCGAGGGAGAAGCCCGCGCGATCGCTCCCAGATCACGCGGGGGGCACACGAAGCCACGGAGGCACTTCGCTGAACATGAATACCTACCAGACCCCCCCAACCCGACCCAGCCCTCAGACCCGAATTTCGGGCTGGGGGGGGTACGAGTTCTATATGCGTGTTGCTTCAATGTTCCCCGACGCCTCCCCACTGGGAATGGAAGGAAAAGTGAGGCCTTCGGGTTGGGTTGGGGTAGGGGCCCCACGAAGCCCCCAAGGGGCCACAGGAGGACACCACTGGACCCCTCAGAGGCCCTCAAGAAGTCCCCAGGAGTCTCCAGGATGCGGGCAAGCTAGGTGCGCTCGCGCTAGATATGACGTCCTACCCCCCCCCCATCATTTACCATGGCGTACAGATCCTCTCAAATCGCACAGTCGGACATCGAGCAGGGCCATGACCGCGAGAGAGTACGCGATGCATGGTAGAGCACGGCATGGCATGGCGTAGAAGAGCACGGCAGAGCGTAGCATGCCATAACATGGCGTGGCATTGTGCAGTGAAGCGTTTCACCACAAAACAATGCAACGCAAAACATGGCATCGCACAGCGGCGCAGAAAACAACACCGCACAACATGTCATAGCATGGCGCCGGGTTCTTGGAGGGGATAGATCGTATTCGAAAGGTCTGGGCCAGTCTGGAGTCGCGGCTCCATGTCTGATTAGCCTCCTTGGGCTCCCCGAAGAGCTCCACTCAAGGCGGGGCTGATGGAGAGCATCCGCTGGCTCTGCTTTCAACATCGCCTTCTGAAAGCAGACACGGGGCTCACGCTTGATAATTCCTGAAAACGACGACGCCCCAAAGTGGGGGGGGGCTTCTGCGGCCCAAAAAATCAACGAATCGGCACCGAATGTGGAATCACTTCCGATGCTTTCTCCGGGGGGTATTTTCTAGAGATTTGGGGCCTTTTTGGAATGACAGAAAACGCCCGCGCTGTAGCGGGAGTACGATTTGCAACAACCAGAGGCGCAGACGTGGGGCCAGCGCTTCAGCGGGACCCAATCGAAGACCCATTTCCGGGGAGTCCTGTGTAAGAAACAATACGCGGAAGGGGGCCGGATATCTCCCGGACGTCATTAGGGGAGAGAGGGAAGTAGTATTCATATTGTGCAGTTGTAGAGGAAAGGATCGTCCGATCATCCACCCTCGTGGGACCCCGAGGAGCCCGATCCTCCTCCTCCTCCTCCTCCTCCTCCTCCTCCTGGCTCCCGGTGCTCTTCTTCTCCCCCATTCGAACCAAGAACATGACAAGGAAAAGGAAGCCGAATACTAATACCTAATACTATCTACGGTGTGGGCAGGTGGATCAGGAACCCTTAGATAAGGAATCCAGGCTCTGCAAGTCAGTGGAACTCCAAGCGTGGATCGGCCATGGATATCACCGCCGCCCTCATTGGATAGAGAATCCTCCAGGGCCTGGCGCCTACTGGGACTATTCCTTAACAACCGCCGCCACCGTACAACCATCGTGCTGCCACAGGGAGCGCCGGGCAAGGAGCGGGGGGCTGTTCTGGCCACGGCGAGCTCTGGCCTCGAACAGCCCCCCCGACCCGCATCGAAGGGACGGCGCGACGATCCGAGCCCATCGCGCGCGGGACAGCAGGCGACCACAGCGAGGTCGAGGGCACACCCTTCGAGAAGGGAATCGACTGCAGCATCGATTTACCCCAAAGTTGGTTCGACCAGGAAATCAGGTTTGGGGTGAATCAATTCTGTATTCGATCCCCTTCTCGAGCCCTGGGGGGGTTTCTTGGGCATGCAAGAATTTGTCGGAACACAGAAACCAGCTGCGTACAGGGTGGTCGATGTG
>CAUYUJ010015158.1:0-47500 GCA_963575745.1 Prorocentrum cordatum | reverse complement strand
CTCCTCCTCCTCCTCCTCCTCCACCTCATCCTCCTACTCACACCCCCCCTCTTCCATGTGATTTGAGTCGCGTGAGCGCGTTCCGAGCCTGGTCCGACGCTGCTCGGCGAAGCCTCCGGGCCCTTCTGGAGCGGTCCTTCTGATACGTTCCAGGCGTGTAGAATGTTACGAAGAAAATCCTGGAGGCCTCGCGCGGCAACTTGAGATCCGATGTACGTCGGATCCACCTCGGATGTTCGTCGGGTTCACGCCGGACCAAGTCGGACTTACGTCGGACTGACTCTGGAGCATCGCCGCGCGAGCGTCGACCAACAGTTTACGGAACTGACAAGTGGACTAGATCATGCTACTATTACGCGGCGCGTGAGGCATCAGGGATTTTTCTCATGAAGGATGGGTTGGGTCGCCAGGGTAACTTGCAAGAGGATCCAAGATGCTCCTCGATGGTCCTCGCCGAGAACGAACACCACTCCAAGGCGAAGAGCCCAAACAAAAACAAGTAAGATGGAAAACAAGAACCATGGCCAAGGCTGAGCGCGGAAACTCCGTGTCGATCTTGGTCACCGTCCATCTTGGTCAGCGTCAATTCGTGGATCATCCTCGCGAATCGGTGACGGCCCGCGTGGACCATGACCAAGACCTGCGTCGACACCATCCCGCGACAGCTTGGCCATGGTCAGCGTGTTTCTGCCCCCGATAAGGGTACCTATCCATAGCTCGGGTCGTTCTTGGCCCTCGTGCCAGCTGTACTCAGGACGACGGATCAGGATGAATCGGAAATCTCAAAAAGCCGGCGGGTCCAAAGGATGCGTCTCAACAAGGGGGAAGCGGGCCCCGAAGGGAAACGGACCCTGGGCCCCGGGGCCTGCCCCCAGGACGAGACCTTCTCATCCTGAGCCGCTCTCTGACAGTCCTGAGATCCGCGGAGGTCCGCGGAGGACCCGCTCCCCTCAGGACCCGCTTCCCCCATGGCGCGTGTCGGGCGCCGCTGCGGGCACGACTCACATCCATATCCACTCACTGCGCCCTGGGGACTTTCTGGGAAGGGGCGCCAACAGGCCGCGGCGCGGTGGGGATGGATACACATCGGGAGCTTTAGGGGCGGACCTGTTCTATCCATAACCAGGGCGCCTCTGGCATCGGAGGAAGGGAGCCCGAAACTCCAAGACGCAGCGGATATGGATAAAAACCTTGCCCGCAGCCGCGGCCGCTCCTGACGTGAAAAGGCACCCAAGTATGGTGGACCGAAGCACCCTCCGTCTCGCCTCCCGGACCTCTCCGCAAGCGTTCCAGCACGCTCCGGGAGCGACTGTCCTCTCTCTGCCCCGGGCCTGCCTGAGAGGGGCCTCCGGAGGCCAAATGGAAGGCAGCAGCTCGCCAGCACAAGGCCTGGACACCCTCCTCGGGACGGCGGCGGCGGCGCGACACGGCCGCTTCCGAGAAGTTCTCGGAATCGGCTATGAAAATGCCGATCCAAGGATTCCAGAGGAGGGAAACGGAAACGCACCACCACCATCACCACAACCCCCAGGAGGATGGAGGCAGATGGTGGTCAGGGGTGGTGGTGGTGGTCGTGCTTATCGTTTCGGCGCTCCCGCGGGACATCATGCACACCTGCATCCCGCATATCAGCTCATCCTGAATCCCCCCCGAAGATGGTCGTGGTGGTGGTGGTGGTGGTGATGCGCTTCCTGCTCCCAATCAGAACCCGAAGTCCTAGAACGTTGACGTCTCACTTTTGCGCCCGCCGCCCTCCGCCCGAGGGGTCATCTTCGCAGGGAGCCGGCCCAGAAATAGCACCTGCTGCCCCCGGCGCGGCAACGTCGGCTTCGTTGTCGGCGGCGTTGGCGTGGCGGTCGGCGCCGTCGTCGAATCCGTCGTCAGCGCCGCTGGCGCCATGGTCGTCATGGTCGGCGCCGTTGGCGTCGCGGTCGGTGTCGTTGGTGTCGTCGTCGGCGTTGCCATCGCCGTCGGCGGCATCTTCGTCTGCACTGTTGTGGTCGAAGCCGTGCCCAAAAATTACTTCGGAGGCTTGGGGGATGCTGAAAGGAGTCGATGGCGACGATCATTTTGCATTGGCCAGGCTATGGCGCATCCCTGGAGTCGAATCCAGGCCACAATCATTGACCAGACAGACAGACACAGCCACTGACCCTCTGCGGGGACGGGCGAAACGAGCGCCGTGGCGCCACTCCATTGCATCCTACAATCACGCATCCCCGCCATGCGACATCATGAGATAACCGGGCGCGGTGACATATGACCCTGGCGGCGTACCCATCCCTTGCGCAGCGAGTGGTTAGAACAGTTGAAGGAGTAGTTGGGGTTGATAGCATGGCAAGAACAGCCATGCGTCGTGAAAGCTAGCTGAGAGGCTCGCGCGACTCCGCGCAAGGCCCCCAGCAGCCCTCGAGTGGCGACCTGTTTGCAGTTCGCAGCCCACCAGGGACGGCGCTGTCTGAACTGAGTCTGGGTGTGATGTCACTGCGCTGGACCCCTCAGCAGCCCTCCACGAAAGTGGCGACTGCTTCGCAGATCGCAGCCACAGAGGCAGGGGTGGCGAGGTTTAATCTGAGTCCACGTCGGCCAGCTCTGTGCTGGGCCCCCCAGCAGCCCTCGAAAGGGACGTCCGTTTCGAAGATCGCAGCCCACCCAGGGATGGCGAAGTTTGACCTGAATCCCCGTAGGCCCGCACTTTGCTGGACCCCCCAGCAGCCCTCGAAAGTGGCGACCGGTTTTGCAGATCACAGCCGCCCCCAGGGCTGGCGAGGTCTAATCGGAATCCCAATCGGCTCGCACTGTACTAAGCCCCCCAGCAGCAATGGAACTTGGCGACAGTCTCACAGTTCGCAACCCCCCCTCCCAGGGATGGCGAGGTCGAATCTGAATCACCGTAGGCCCGCACTGCGCTGGACCCTCCAGCAGCCCTTGAAAGTGGCGACAATGTCGCAGATCGCAGCTCCGCCAGGGATGGCGGGCTATGGGACAGGTAGGAGGCAGGAAGGAAGAGAAAATGTGAGGCGAGGCTACCGCGCACCGTCGGTCCGACGGACGGGTCCTACCATGGCAGCGCGGGCGGGCCGGGGCTCAGTAAGGGTCAGGCCGCGACCTTGGCGAAGTTCATTCCCGAGTGGGGGGAGCAGGACTTGGACAGATGGGCGTTGGTGTTGGATGCGAGACGGGATCGGTGCCAGAAGAGGTATCTAGAGAGGACGTGGGCGCAAAGTCGAAGAGGCGTGTGCCTTAGTCGGGGGATGGTGAAAGCAGTGGCGCCTGTGCTGTAAGACACACCTTCACGATGTCCCGACTCGTGCTGCTTCGAACCATGCGGGGCTGACGTCATATGGGCAGGAGGCGAAGTGGAGGCCGCGACGCTCGACTCAACAAGGCAAGAGCCCAGCGGAAGGCTAGGAACAACACGACCTGCATTCCCGACACCATCTTCTCTGCCCATCGTCTTCCGGGCTGGGCCGGCCCGTGAGGGGGCCCGCGGCTCCCGGGCGCCCGTGGCTGCTTCCGTCCCTCCCTGCCCTTACAAGGGAGGCCAGTCCACAAGAAACCTTCCGCAAGAAGCCCAACCCCGAGACCCCAGGACGACCGTTGATCGCTGGTGTGGGCACGTCACGCCCTCCATCGCAGAGCCATCGAACCCCGGGGCGCCCTGGAGGCAAGCGGGGGGCACTCCTTGCCATGGGCCTCCCCCGCACGAGAGGGTGCCGCCGCACTGGCCGGCTCCTGGCCGAGACTCGGCGGGCGGGCCGGGGCGCACGCCCGCGGCGCGCGTCGGAACCACCGCGCACCGGGCGGGCCGCTCGCGAGTGAGCCTGCGCCACGCGCTCGGCCGCCAGCCGCGCCGAAGCGGCGGAGGAGGGAGGAGGGAGAGGAGGCCGAGGCGGCGGGGGAAGAGGGGAGGGGAGGATCTGAGCGGAACGAAGAATGACAGAAACATACAAACTCGGAGGTCCGCGCGGATTTCTCGGATCCGCGCCGGACCCCCCCTGGCGGCGCCTCTGGCGCCGCCCCTGGCGCGCTCCGCGCGCCAGGGAGCGGGGTCCAGCGCCGATCCGACAAATCCGCGCGGACCTCCGAGTTTGTATGTTTTTGTCATTGTTCGTTCCCCTAGAAGAGGAGGCCGAGGCGGAGGGGAAGGACGGGAAGGGAGAATCTGATCCCTGACTACATTTCAGGCTGCAATGCCGTTGTGCCAAGAATCCGCTGAGCGTGCCAAAGTGCATGTTCAGGAAGGCTCAAGGAGACTCCATCTCTGGCAATACAACACGTCCCCAGAGGGCCCTCGTGACAGCCTGAGGACCCCGCAAAACGGGCCGATGCTGATCCGAGAGGGATCGAACCGGGCCCCGAGACCCTTAGGACGGTCCTCAAGCAAGATGAGATCCCCTAGACTTTGCCATTGCTCGGACGTGCATCCCCCGTACATGCTTCGGTACTTCGTCGCAAGATGATCCAAGATGATCTCCAATGGGACGCACAGAGAGATACTAAGACTATATGTCCGCCTTGGAGGCGCGCGTCCGACCCGAACATATAGTACACCCATCTTGTAGTATATCGTTTCCCGAGCGGTGTGGCCAGAAAGATCCCGCCACGACGCACATGCTGGAAGATTTCGTGGTGCGCGCGTCGCCCCTCGGGGGGCGACGCGCAGATAGCATAAGTATTTCGGGGTGGCGCCGATTCGATCGTCGTCGACGAAGAAATTAGGGCCTGATGTCTTCGTCGAGGACGATCGAGCGATGCCAGGAGACGCTCCCAAGAAGAGGCCTTCCGCTGACTATTTCTTGACTCTTTTAAAATATTCTTCCTGTAGAGGGACGCGCCCGACTTAAACTCAGGCACACGTCCGAGCGATGCCGGGCGAGGCTCCCAAGAAGAGACCTTCCGCAGGGACCCGGCGGGCCCGCGAGCGGCCCCCAGGGGGAAGCCCTGCAGACAGCTGCCGCACCACACACACACACACGGAGAGACGCACAGCTCTGAGTGGGGCCCAGGGGCACACACACAAAAGCACACAAGCCCCAGGATTCCCAATATTGTCCCATAGTTTCTGGAGTTGCGTCTTCCCCCCCCCCACACACACTTCCCACAGTTCCCCTCATTTGCCTGGGAATCGACGAGGAATTGTGTCTGCGTGTCTTTTCTCCTCCTGAAGCTCTGCTTGCTAGAATACCCCACGGTGTCTCCACCGAGCTTCCTCTGGGGAGCTCAGTAAACCACACCATTGTGCCCAAGACGGCCCACGAGCTACCTAGTGTTCGGTGGTCCGCAGGATCCTAAAGAACCATGGCTCTATCGGGGAGCCATTCTTGAGATCGTGGTAGACATGTCACATTTTAGATGGTATGGCGGTGCTGCGCTGGCAAGGCGGCGGGGCTTGCCGCAGGCAGTTGGATTAGACGCATCGGCACCTTGCCCACTCAAAACAACAACAACACGTGCCAAGCGTTTGGCTATCGCTGCACGGAGCTGGATAAAAACCCGACTGTGCTGATAATGAGCCGTGTCGTTTTATCTCTTTCGCTTTGCCGGTGTAAGCATCATTACTTCACACACCTCTGCGCTCGACATATTCTGAAACGTGCTGCAAGGACTAGACCCAATTCCCGCTGCAATGCCTGGGAATTCCCCAGGGATTGAAATCGGGCAGTGCGCGATCTGCCCCTTCAAATGATAAACTTATTTCTGACGTAAATATGGTGTCGCTATCACTGTGTGTATCTGTGCTGCGACGCGAATGGCCCGAGGGGAAGATGCGACGGACCTGCTCATCCAAAGATGCAACGGCATTCAGACAGATCTCCTTCTCCTTCGGGGTCGTATTAAGAAACTCCTCCTGGGAGAGACAGTTCATCGCTTCCAGGACACCAGTTGCCCTCCACGTGTCAATCATGGACGACAGATCTCTCTGGTCTTCTTCGTTTGGGTGCAAGCTGTGCACCTGTAGTCGGAAGTGGTCATGGTCATCGCTCGCTGGCTGTAGCCCGTCGCTGGTCGGCATCTTACTGGCGAGCCAACACTCCACATTTGATGAAAACTGCTGTCTGTAGACACGATCGTAGAGGACAATCACCCTGCACCCGAGGAAGACGAAAGGCAATGTGTTATCGGACGTAATACTGGCTTCGAGATCCTTTTCAACGCTGGGCGCCCCTCCATGAAGCATTGGCACACATACACAGTCAATCCATACGAACTTGATTGATGGGTTACCTTTCAAAATCACTTGCAACTTGCGTAACTTAATGCCGTCCGGGTCGAAATACTGCGAGTCTTGCCGACTATAAGAAACCGCAACCGTGTCAGCAACAAACTTTCCCGACAACACATCCTCGAAACTCATCCGCCGGAGGACAAGCAGACCCCTGTCACGCCACACCTGATGCTGAGGAAGAGGCCTGTCTGCTGGCATACGCATGATCTCCTCCGCTGGGATGAACCAAAAGTCTACGCTCTCAGGCCGACTTCCCCGGTTTCCTTCTTGCAGCGTACTTGTGCAAAGTGTAGGGCATCTGCGTCTGCGCCTAATCAGACAAGTCAGGACACACATTGCACCACAAGCCACACAAGTCATGACGACACAGGCGACGACCGTCACGATGGCCTCGGTGGTCCTGGCAGAAGTCGAGGCCGTCGCAACAATCGGAGTGGCGGCGGTGGTGGTCTCGGTGGTGCTGGCGGCCGTGGCGGTGCTTGACGTGTCGGAACGCGTGGCCGGACTCGGGCCTTCGAACACAAACGCCGACCCAGAGTCGGGGCCAAGGTCGTCGTCGCTGAAGACTCCTACCGCCACCTTGGAGCCATCGGAGCTGATGGCCACCGAGTAGCCGAGGCGGTCGCCAGCGGCGCCGTCGTGCGCGGCGAGCTTGAGCAGCTGCGCGCCGCTGGCACCGTCGAACACGTAGGCGGAGCCCGACGCGTAGCCGAGGTCGTCGTCCCAGTATGCGCCCACCGCCACCCGGGCCCCGTCCGAGCTCATGGCCACCGCCCTGCCGAACTCGTCGCCCGCGGCCCCGTCCTCCGCCGCGAGCCTGAGCAGCTGCGCGCCCGTGGCCCCGTCGAAGACGTACGCGGAACCCAGGCCCTCGTGCAGATAGGCCCCGACCGCGACCCGAGACCCGTCGGAACTCACGGACACCGATCTGCCGAACATGTCGCCCGCGGCCCCGTCCCCCGCCGCGAGCTGGAGCAACTGCGCGCCGGTGGCCCCGTCGAAGACGTACGCGGAGCCGGAGTCGGAGCCCAAGTTGGCCCCCACCGCCACGCGGGACCCGTCGGAACTCACAGCCACCGATACGCCGAACCTGTCGCTTGCAGCCCCGTCCTCCGCCGCGAGCTTCAGTAACTGCGCGCCAGTAGCCCCGTCGAACACGTACGTGGCGCCAGAGTCGGAGCCCCGGTCGTCATCCCAATAGGCTCCAACCACCACCCTGGCCCCATCAGAGCTTACCGCCACTGACCTGCCGAACCTGTCGCCCGCGGCCCCGTCCTCCGCGGCAAGCAGGAATAACTGCGCTCCGGAGGCTCCGTCAAAGACGTACGCGCAGCCGGACGCGGAGCCCAGGTTGTCGTCCATATACGCCCCAACCACCACTCGGGACCCGTCGGAACTCATGGCAATCGAGATTCCGAAGCGGTCGCCCGCGTTCCCGTCACGCGCCGCCAACTTGAGCAACTGCACGCCGGTGGCGCCGTCGAACACGTACGCGCCGCCGGAGCCGGAGCCAACGTCGTCGTCCCCAAAGACACCAACCGCCACGCGAGACCCATCGGAGCTCATAGCCACCGACCAGCCGAACCAATCGTCGGCGGCTCCGTCCTTTGCTGCGAGCTTCAACAGCTGAGCCTGCGCGGTGCAGCGCTGCACGAGAAGGAGCTGCTGGAAGAATACGAGCAAGAGCCAAGATCTCCACGATAGAAGCCTCTTTGCGACGCCCCCGCAAGTGACCACTGGATATGCGCTTTGCCGGGGTGACCGGGCATCCTCCTGAGCAACTGACAGCATCATCGGCTCTTCCGAAGTAGGATGACCCTGTCTGCACTTGCCGCTGGCCACCATCAGTGCCGACGAAGAGCCAGTCTGCAGCGCACAAAACTTGCTTGCGGGCCTCTGCACGCTCTCCGCGCCCGCTGGCGACCGCCCGCTCCGATTCCACCGCGCCCTCGGAACCCGTTTCGGACCGTGGCTGCGTCGCCTTCGCCGCAGGCCGTGGCTCTCCTTATGATGCGCTGTGGCCGCTGCCTCGTCCGAGAGTCCCTGCTCTGATGTATCGCCAGTCTCTGCCTTTGCGGCCATGTCCTCGCACCCAGCGCGGTCGGCTGCAGCTATCGAGTCCGCCAGCGTGTCTTCAAAATCCGCCTTGCTCCCCGCAGTATTAGCTATCTCGTCCGCCAGCTCTTCGTCGGATGCCTTTCCCGAACCCTGCCTGGTCCAGAACCGCTCAGCTGCATCCTCGGTCTGCACACTGCGAGGTGCCATGGTGCCCTGCTTTGCCCTTGTTGCCACTTGGTTGAAAGGGGCCAGCAGACCACCTAAGTGGGCTGCTTCAAGGCAGTCGGCGGTGTGCCAAACCCGTCGTTTACGACGAACGAAATCAGCACCGCTCAAAAGCCGCGCATAGCAACTCTTCAAGATAATGTCCCGATTCGCAGAAAGCTGCTTGAGCGATACGTCAAATAAGCAAGTCATTGATGAGGAAAGAGGCAGGATGCTGAAGGAAGCATGGAATGATGGTGGCGAGAAAAAAGTGTAAGACGGGTGAAGAGGAGGAGGGAGGAGGCGATGAATAGATAAGCCAAGCTCAGGTATCATCCCAAGGATGTCATGAGGCATGCTATGCTGTGATGCGACTGTGCAACGCCATCCAGTGGCGCAATGGCATCCACTGACATGCGAGGCATGTCTGAAATTACCCAGGTACCCTGTCAGGCGTGTGCTTCAAGCCAGTTCACTTCAAGGCGACATAGTTCAATGCAGTTCAAATGAGAGCTATACAAAGCAATGCTGTTCACAAGACCAATGCGCTGCAAAGTAATGCAGCGCAGCTCAGTACGATGTCACGCAAAGAGGTGCCAACCAATTACATGCAAATTAAGGTCATACAAACCATTGCAAACAATGCAATCCAATGCGAAACACACACACATGTGCCGTAAATGAATGCAATACGGTCCAGCTGCAGCGAAGTCAAACGCATCAGAGAAAAGGCGAAACGCAACACAATAGAAGGTGACGCAATATAACGCACTGCAACGCAGCGCAATGCAATTCGCAGCAAACAAAACAGTGCGACTCAGGCGACGCCACGCCGTGCCTAAAATCGCACAGCAATCAAGACGCACCAACATGTGACGCAATGGACAATAATGTAAAGCAGGCGGCGCAAAGTAAAGCAACTGAAGCACAGAGCAATGAAAGGCACAGCACGTCACCACAACACAACATGTCAACTGACAGAACGTCTCCGGGGACACGCAGGAGCAAACTGAGGAGCCCTGGGAACCCCGTGGGCACAACAGCGCCGACCATACACCAGCACCAGTCCGAGGCAGGCTCATCCTGGGCCCAAGACCCGAAGATGCACCATCCTGGCCATTCTAGGGGGACGCATCGACCGCTCGCCATCGCTCGGACGTCCATTCCCCGTGCATTCTTCGGCTCCGTGCGTGTATTTTTCGCACGAGGACTCAAGATGCTCCTCGATGAACCTCGCCCGAGAACAACGGCGCTCGTCCGAGCGATGCCAAGATCGACTCTTGGGCCCAGGCAGAGGCCTGGCGATGATGAGCGTCGGTGCGTAGCTGGTGTCACCCAACCTGGGAGCCCCCGCGAAACCACCAGGGGACCCGCTGGGTGTATAGGTAGCGCCGTCCAACAGAGGAGCCTGCAACGAACCCCAAGGGAGCCCCCGCGACATGGATGCAAAAACCGCTGGGCCTCCTGCATCTTGAAGCGTTATTGGAGCGTCCTGGGGGCCTCTCGGGGGCTACTCGTCCGCCTTGAGGCCATCTTGGGGTATCTTGGGGCCTATCGCGCCGCTCTCGTCGCCGACTCGTGCTCCGCGGAGCTGTTTTGGGGCAGCTGGGGGGAGGCCCAGGAGGCCCCGCATGGGGGTGTGCTCGAAACGGGGGATGGAATCTGGGAAAGGGGGTCCTGGCCCGGGGCCACGGGGCCCGGCACTCTGGCATATGGTATGCACATGTGCAGTCGGTGCGGCGTCCCAGGCGTCCCCGTCCGGAGACGTGAGCTCGCCACGCTCCGTTGTCTGGCCAGACGTGGGCGCGCAGACGACTCCAGCGACAGGCTCAGGAAGTTCGCAGAGGACGCCGAGAACAGCAGCGGGAGCACGAGCCCACAGAGAGAGAGGCAGCGAGAGAACGAGAGAGAGAGAGGGGGTCGGATAACTGGGGTTCGGGCCGCTCGCGGAGACCACCGTCGCACGCGCTTCATCTCCACTCAGACCTCGGAGGAAGGCATGGAGAGGAGGGTGACAAAAAAACGAGGGCTGCCTGCCAGAATCCCATCACACGCCTCCCCCTCCTGGCCTCAGGTCGGGCCTGCCCCCCGAATTACAAGGGAATTTTGGGAGACAAACTAAAAATACGCATAAAATACTCCCGAAACGCCCAAGACTAGTCTTAAAATCGTCCCCTGACTATTTCTGGACTATATTTGACTATTCTTGACTTACCCAAGGAAGAGAGGCAAGCCCAAACAAGCATGGGCTAAATGCTTGTACAACTTACTCTCTGCACGTTTCCGTGATGATGAACTGCTCTTGCAATGTTTGGAAGACCCAATTCAGTGCAGAGCAGCGGCAAATGCAATTCTACGCCCAGAAGGGGCAAGCGACCATCTGTAACATACTTCTTCCTTTTTAGCGCCCGGTCGCCCTGGCAGGAAACGCACGCGGCACCGTACATGGTGCTCTCCTGGCCCCTGCTTCATCCTTCTCCTCCTCCTCTTCTTCTACCTCTTGTGCTTTATCCGGCTGCTCGCGGCATTTTCCTTGATCCCGCGTCGAGCATGCTAGACTGGCATATGGTTTTCTGTCTGTCTGTCTGCCTCCTGTACAGGGACAGGCCCGACTTAATCCTGGCCGCGGCCCGTGGCCCGAGGCGAGCCTGGACACCCGCGCCGCGGGACCTGCACGCAAGGGGGTGGGCATCGGCCCTGCCCCGGTGCGCAGGGCCGTGCTCGAGGTTGCAGCGGGAAGCTGACCTCAGGTCGGGCATGTCCCCCTACAGGCGGATTCTGGTCGAAGGAGAAAGTCAAACAGTATTCAACGATAGCCAGACAGAGGAGATTCAAAACATCGTCCTACGACTACTTTTGTACTATTTTTGAATATCCCTCCTGTAGAAGGACACGCCCAACTTAATCATAACGTCGACCCCCTAAAATCTCGACCCATTCCCCAGGACCGGTTTTCCTTCCTGGGTCGCTTTGTTGACGGTCCCGGGGCCCGGGAAGGGCCCCCCGGAGGCAGACAGGAAAGAAAAACCTACCGCCGTAATTTGTTCATGACCCGAGGGCGTCTGGGTCTGGGGGTTGGGCCATTGCTGTATGAAAACATTGCTTTTAGTACTACTACTAGTCTTCTTGTTACTATTATTTTTGGTAGCATCATTAGTCCCAGTATTATTGTCATCGTTCGTATGGTTATTATTTTTCTTATTGTGATAATTACTGTTATTATTATCATTATTATTAGTATAAAGTATTAGTAGTGTTATCGTTATTAGTTATTACTTCGTGTTCTTCGTATTATTATGATTATATCACTAGTATGCATCGGGAGTCGGGAGTCTGGGCAGCCCGCGGCGCGGGCGGCTCGCAGTCGCCTGCCCCGCCGGGGCGCGCCGCGCCGCGGCCCTGGGTGGCACTTCCTGCGATGCGAGGGGGCGAGCGCGTACGTGCTCGTCGTCGTCGTCGTCGTCGTTGTTGCTGTCGTCGTCGTCGTCGCCGTCGTCGTCGTCGTTGCTGTCGTCGACGTCGTCATTGCTGTCGTCGTCGTCGTCATTGCTGTCGTCGTCGTCGTCGCTGTCGTCGTCGTCGTCGTCCTTGTCGTCGTCGTCGTCATCTTGTTGCAGCGCAGTGGCAGCAGGCCGAGCCTCGACGCGGGAAGCGAGGGCCAGGGCCGGCCAGGGGCTGCGAGGGCCCGAGGCCGTCTCCGACATAGTCAGCCCGCCCCGCGTGGCTCGCCAACCCGCCAAGGAGGACTTACCCCCCCGAAACCCCGATTCTCGAAGAGGAGGCTGAGCAAGGGGAGGATGAGGAGGGCCTCCTCCTCCTCCTTCCACTCCTCCTCCTCCTTCTTCTCCTCTCATCCTCCTCCTCCTCCTCAACATTCTTCTCCTCCTCCTCATCCTCATCAACATCAGCATAGTCAACATGATGATGAGCATCATCATCATCATCATCATCATCATCATCATCATCATCAGCATTTGCATCAGCATCAGCATCATCATCATAATCATCATCATCAGCATCATCATCAGCATCGTCATCATCATAATCATCATCTCATCACCACCATCATCAGCAGCATCGCCATCATCATCATCAGCAGCAGCATCAGCATTGGTGCTCAAGAAACAGCCCAGTCAGCAGATCATAATAATTAATGGGCTCTCGGATCGATCGCCAGGGCTGGCTTTCGCCTTCACGAAGTGCTTGCGGGGTTCGAGTCTGCCGCCGGAGAATTCTGACCTACGTATTACGTGATGCTCCTCCCGGCAAAAACAGACGGTTACTTTGAGCAGATTGTCCTGGGTTGTCGCGCATAGTGCCGCGACGGTTGTACACTTGCGGTGGGAGTTGTTTCTGTTCGGCATTCAACTCTGCGTTGTCTTACCGATGCGCACGCGTGGAGAGGTACATGAGCCGTTTTTACTGAAATGAATACCATTGAGCGCGCGCGAGATTACTCCCTTGCCAGGGCATGGTCGCTGGGTATCCGGTTCAGGCAAAGCATGGCGGTAATACGGTTCGCAAGTTGCGCGTCTGGCCGTGTGTCTTAAGCACGTGTTGGAATATGCTGAAATTTCACCTCCACTGCACGTGTATACTTGGCTTTGATGCCGTTCATTCCTTTGCATTCAACGACAGCGTCGGTCCCAGACTGCAGGTAGTAGGAGGAACGGGGGCTAAGAGCCAACCTGCACCCTATTCCCTGCAGCCTGGGCGTATTTCACATTGAAAACCGTTGTCGTGTCGAATCGTCAGCTCCGTAGGTAACGTAGGTAACGATCTCTTCTTCAGCCGCCTTGTCCGCAAAGCGCGGGACGAAGAGACAACATCTGCACATTGACTTCGCATCGCCTCCAATTTCTTCTGCATTGTCGCCTGCGGCATGGAGCTCAGGGGGCGGCTTGGTGCAGGTCCTGGTGGCTCAGGGGGGGTCTAGTTCTTGCTCGCTTACATGCTCCTCTTGGCGGTCACTCTTCCCTCTCAATGCTCCTCCTCACTGTGCCCCTCATCCACCTCCAACTATATATCTTGTTCCCCCTCCTCATTCTCCGCCTCCTCCTCCTCATCTAGCTCCTCTCGGTCCTCCTCCTCCTCCTCCTCCTCCTCCTCCCCTCCTCATCTTCTTGCCATCGCTCGGACGTCCATTCCAGGAGCATCTGTTGGTGTCGTGCGTGTTATTATTGCTCGATGATCCAGGATGCTCCTCAATGGTCCTCGCCGAGGGAAAAATAAACGCACACACGCACATACACGTCCGAGCGATGCTAGGTCTTGCTCCCCCGCCGTGTGGTCCTCCTCATCCCCCTCCTCCGCCTCTCGGCCCCGACCCTGCCCCATCCCCCTCCTGGCCCTCCCCCCTCCTGGCACCCCCCTCCCCCATGGCGCTGGGGACCCCCCCAAAAAAAACACCGATGCCGCTGCTCCGCGGACCTCTCCCAAAACCTCGCAGCGACTCCGGCGGTGGCGACGAAGGCCTCCCAGGCCCTCGTCGAACGACGACGACGAGGGAGAGGTAGCAGCAGGGGTGCCTCATCCTCCTCTGACCCCAGAGCCCTCCTTGATGGCGTCGCAGTAGGTGGGGTCGGAGCATCGCGCCGCGTCGCCGATACATCGGCGATGCGTCGGCGAGGCGTCGGCGCCGTCGGCGTGGAGACGGTCGGGTTCCACGTCGAGCCGCATCGGCGATGCCATCGGCGATGCGGCGCGCTCCTCCGACCCCACCCTGGGAGGCCTGGAGAGAGAGGCCCCATGGCGGCGCCCCCCTGGCGGCCTCGAGAAGAGCTGGCCCCCGGGGGAAGCCGGCCGCCCCGCGGCCCTCGGCGGCCGTCGGAGGCCCTCGCACGGCGGCCCTCGGCGGCTCTGCGCCGGCTGCCGGCGGCGGCTCTCTGGGCGGCGGCGGCCGCCTCGCAGCGGCGGCGGCCGTTCGGCGATGGCCGTTCGAGGAGCCCCGGGGAGCGCCTGCAGGACGGCGCCCCCGGGGGGAAGCAGCGGGGCGCCACACTGAGGAGCTGCGCGGGAGCGCCCCCCCCCCTGCGAGGGGGAGGGGCCCCCGGGCCCCGTCGAGGGCCCCCGCTCGGGGAGACGCAGGACTCGGGCCCGGGGGGCTCGGCTTGGCCTGACGGGCCCTTCGTGAAACTGACGGGACCCAGTCCGAAACTTGACGCGAGCTCCCGCTGCAGACCTCCCGCGACAACTGGACCGTCAGAACCCAGCACGCGCTCGCCGAAGAGCGTCGGCAAAACCCGAGCTCCGGCGTACTCGAGGCTTACGTTTAGGTCGGGCGTGTCCCCCTACAGGCGGACTTTGGACGAAAAGTTTTAAGTAGTCAAAAAATATTCAACATTCTGCCAAAAGACAGAAAAGGATCGTACCCAAACTATTGTTAGATTTACCCTAGCTATGGTCACAAGATCGCGCCGCCCAAACTATTTTTTTGATGTGTTTGAATGTCCCTCCTGTAGAGGGACAGGCCCGACCAAAGCTTACGTTTCCCCGACTCCCACTCCAGGCGGCTCCTCGGGCCCGCGCGCGCTTGGAGCAGCAGCGCGCGGCGGCCCGGCGCGGTCCAGGGGCCTGCTGCGCGCACGCTGGGCAGCACGGGAAGGGTGGGTGTAGGGGGGCAGTGCTCGGCTCTTCCCGCCCCCCCGTTGTCGGCACTTCTTCCCCCTCCTCCTCCTCCTCCTCCTCTTCTCCTCCTCCTCCTTATCCTCCTTCTCCTCCCTATCCTCCTCGCCTCCTCCTCCTCCCTCCTCCTCCTCCTCCTCATCCTCATCTCATCATCATCATCATCATCATCATCATCATCATCCTCCTTCTCCTCCTCCTCGTCTTCCTCCCCCTCCTCCTCCTCCTTCTCCTCCTCCTCTCCCTCCTCATCCTCCTTATCCTCCTTCTCCTCCCTATCCTCTTGTCCTCCTCCTCCTCCTCATCATCATCATCATCTCCTCTCCTCCTCCTCGTCCTCCCTCCCTCCTCCTCCTCCTCCTCCTCCTCTCCTCCTCCTCCTCCTCTCCCTCCTCCTCCTCCTCCTCCCTCCCTCCTCCTCCTCCTCCTCCTCCTCCTCCTCCTCCTCCTCCTCCTCCTCCTCCTCCTCCTCCTCCTCTCCTCCTCCTCCTCCTCCTCCTCCTCCTCCTCCTCCTCCTCCTCCTCCTCCTCCTCCTCCTCCTCCCCCCCGTTTTTCTGCTCTTCCCCCCCGATCCCTCGCCCCGTCTCGGGCGGGACGGGGGGGTGGGATCGGGGGGAAAAGGGGCCCGGGATCGGGGGGGAACAGGGCCAGTTAAGGAGTTACGGAGTTACTGTTACAGCAAGCGCGGCAACGACCGACACGAGTCAGAGGAGTCGGACAGGGGGGGGGCTGAGGAGGAGGCCCCACCCCGTCCCAAGGCAACGAGCGAGGAGGGGGGAAGGACGGGAGAGGAAGGGGCGAGGGGGGAGGGGGGAGGAGAGTGAATGAGGAGGGTGAAGGAGGAGGAGGAGGAGGAGGAGGAAACGGAGGAAATGCGAATCAAACGACTTTGCGGAATCGAGGGAGGGAGAGGAGGAGGAGGAGGAGGAGGAGGAGGAGGAGGAGGAGGATAAGGAGAAGGAGGAGGAGGAGGAGGAGGAGGAGGAGGAGGATGGAGGAGGAGGAAAACGAGGGGAAGTAGCAAGAGGTGAAGTGGAAAACGAGTTTCCTTTGAGTGTCCGGACGCCCGCAAGATCGGTTGGGGCCAACCTCGGAAACGGCCAAGGGATCCCAAGGCAGGCCAAGGGCCGACGCGGGGCCGCCACGTCTCACCCTGCCGGCGTCGCAGGCCGACGCCGCCGACGGGGTCCGCCGACCCAGGTGAAGACCCTTCTGGATCCTTGCCAGGCTCGGCCCTTCATCGGAGCCAGCGATGAAAACAAATTCTGGGGCGGACGATCACACATACTTTCGCCGGCATGGTTGCCCCAGCAACAGGGGAGGCGGGGAACAGGCCAACGGGTGGCGGACAATCCCGGGCTGTCTGGGGGGTTAGGAAGAGCCCGCGAGGTCGCCAAACTTTGCGAACCAGACCCTTGAAGCATAAAATGTTTTGACCTCCCGCTCCTCCTCCTCCTCCTCCTCCTCCTCCTCCTCCTCCTTCTCCTCCTCCTCCTCCTCCTCCTCCTCCTCCTCCTACCCCCCTCCCGCTGCCCCTCCTCCTCCTCCTCCTCCTCCTGTGCCTCCTCCTCCTCCTCCTCCTGCTCCTCCTACTCCTCCTCCCAGTCGCCGCGGTCGTCCGCGAACACGACTGCTCCGACCAGAAGGACGACGGCGACGACGACAACGACGACCAGGACGGGGATGAGGATGAGGACGAGGATACCGACGACGAGTATACCGACGACGAGGACGACGACGACGAGGATGTGGACTAGGATGTAGACGAGGACGAGGGCAAGGACGAGGACGACGACGACGATGTTGACGACGACGACGATAACAAGGACGAGGACGAGGTTGGCAACGACAGCGACGAAGACGACGACGAGGATGAGAACAAGGACGAGGACGAGAACGAGGACGACGACGACGCGAACGAGGACGCGGACGCGGACGAGGATGACGACAACGGCGATGACGACGACGTCGATGACGATGAGGACGACGAGGACGAGGACGAGGATGACGACGACGACGAGGACGAGGAAGAGGACAAGGACGAGGATGACGACGACGACGACGACGAGGATGAGGATGAGGCCGAGGACAATGATGACGACGACGACGACGACGAGAACGACGAGGACGAGGAAGACGACGACGACGAAGACGACGACGACGATGACAAGGACGAGGACGAGCATGACGACGATGACAAAACGACGACGACGACGACGAGGACGACGACGGACGACGACGACGATGGCGACGACGGCGACCAGGACGAGGATGAGGACGAGCACGAGGACGAGGACAATGATGAGGATGACGACGACGACGACGACGAGGACGAGGATCAGTATGAGGACGATGACAAAGACGAGGACGAGGACGACGGAGGACACGACGACGGCGACGGCGACGACGACGCACTGCGGATACCCTTTGGTGGGGTGGTGCTGCGTAGGCCCGCTGTAGTCACCGACGACGGCGACGATGACGACGAGGACGACAAGGACGACTGCGACAATGACGAGGATGAGGACGACTGCGCCGACAAGACTACGGAGGACTGCGCCGACCAGAAGGACGACGACAAAAACCACGACAACGACGACGACGAGGACGAGAACGAGGACGATCGGCGCGGCATAGAGCGGTCCAGTCGAGCCAGGACCGCCCCGAGCGCGACCTCGCGCCCCACGCGAGGCCGCAGTGGCGACGAGGCCCCCCCGCCGCGTGAGTGCGACCTCCCCTAGCACCCCGCAAGCGGACCCCGCAAGCGGGGTCCTAGACGGCCGCACTCACCCCAGGCCCTCGGGCCTGGCGGCACCCACAGGCACGGGAGCCACGGAGGCCACACGGGGCCCCCCGCCGCCAGGGTCCGAGGCGAGTCCAGCAGCCCCGCCTGGCTTGGCCCCCTGGGGGCCTCCAGTGCGGGGCGTACGCGCAGCAGCGCCGTCGCTCAGCCCCGCCGCGTCACAGCCGCGGCGGTAGGCGGCCAGGAGCGAGGCGACCACGGAGCTCCGCCGCGCTGCCTCCGCCGCCTCCGCAGAGCCCGCGGCCGCTCCCTCTCCCTCCTCGCCCCCGCCAGCAGGGCGGTGAGCCCGCGGCAGGGGCCCCTGGTGGCGCCGCACTGGCGGCTCTTCCACCCCTCTTGGGCCGCTCTCTGCCGCCTCAGCAGAGTCCGCGCCCTCGTCCTCGCCCCCGCCCGCAGGGCGGTGAGCCCGCGGCGGAGGCCCCTGGTGGCGCCGCGCTGGCGGCCCTTCCACCCCTCTTGGGCCGCTGGCGTCCCTTCGGCCTTCCCCATCGGCCTCGCCCTCCCCAGGGGTCGCGGGGGTCGCCGCGGCCTCTGCAGCTGCTCCAGCGGCGCACCAGTCCTCACCTCCAGCGCCGTCGCCGCCTCTGACGCCCTCCGCCGCCTCAGAGCCCCAGTCCTCACCTCTCATAGGTGGCACGCTCTGGCCACCGTCCTCGCCACGAGCGACGGGGCTCCCACTGATGGGCACGGCGGGAGGAGGGGCGGGGCCAGCGCCCACCTCCTCTGCTGCTGCCGTCGGCTCGCCACCGCCAAGGCGCCGCAGCGTGACGGCAACCTCGCTCGCGATCCTGGGCGCGAGCCCAGCACGCAGGCGCGCGATAGCCGCGCTGCCCGCGGCCGAGGGCGGCGTCTTGCACTCCAGCCCGAAGCTGCAGGCGCGAGCGGCTCCAGTGAACCCGCACCTGGTGCATGCGACCAACGGCAGCCTCCGCTCCAGCTCGCTGTCCAGCACAGGAGCGATGGCGACCAGGTCGTGCGCCGCGAGCCCCTTCTGCACCAGCAGCTCGTTGGCCTTCACCGCGTCCTCCAGGATGCTGCCAGGGCACTCGCCAGCGCGGTTGGTCCACCTGCAGACCTCACACCATCTGTCCTTGCCCTTCCCGCGCCAGCTGCAGCTCAGCCACGCGGAGGCTTCGCGGCGCCGCCGAACCGCCCTCTTCGGCCGCTCCTTGCGATGGGTGGTGTCGCTGCCATCCACCCATGTGCCGACCGCAGTGCACCACATGGCCACCAAGTCCACCTGCTGCCGGGCCAGGTGCAGCTTGCGGCGATCGGCGGCCGAGGCACGGCCCTGGGCAGCCGCCGCCTTCGCGGCTGCGTCGGCGTACGAGTTGCCCTTCCAGTCGCGGTAGCTGATGGCGCCGTCCACGACCTGCCTCCTGGTGCGGTGGGCAGGGACCCATCGGAGGTGCACTGCACGACCAAGCCCTCCTCTGTCGTCCACCAGGGCCCACGCCAGCCGCCACAGGTGCGCCCAGGAGTACGCGTAGGCGGCGGTGTTCGTGCGACCCGCCTTGTAGAAGCCGTCGTACACGTACTTCGAGTCGACCACCAGCGTGACCACGCCCATGCTGAACCGCAGCGCCATGATCACCGCCATGAGCTCGCCCCCGTTGATGTCGACGTAGGCGCCGCACAACTGCCCAGCAACGGAGGCCAGGTAGCAATCGGCATCGGGCTGCAAGGCGACCACGCTCCAGCCGACCGATGCGAACTCGTCGAAGTCGGCCTCGAACGCGGAGCCGTCGAGGAAGAACTCGCCACCAGGGAGGACCCCGCCGTCGTGGTCGCCGCGCCAGCACACCAGGTCACTGGCCCGTGGCTTGCGTAGCCCAGGCGGCGTCGGCCACAGGCACCGTTCCAACAGCAGGGTGACCTCGGGCAGGTGGCTCCGCTTCCTGAGGTCCGCGATCTCCTTCGGAAGCGTCAGCACCTCTCTCCAGCATTCGCAATCGCAGTGGCGATGCAGGAGCGTCCCTCTGCCCCCGCACCGCAGGCACTCAGCACACTCGGCAAGGCCCTTCTCCTCCTTGCGCGCCTGGGGCCACTGCCCATTGACCACCAGGGAGTGGAGGTACGCCCGCTCCTTGAGGGTGAGCCGCACCTTGGTGCCCGCGGCGATACCGTCCCTCCTGTCCGCCACGCTCGTGACACAGCCAGTGGAGGTGAGCCTGATGAGCGGCTCCAGCGTCCCGCCCTCCGCCAGGTGAGCGCACCCAGGCGCCAGGCTGGCTTGTCTCCACTGCCACTTCACGATGGCCCGCTGCACCAGCTTGATCACGATCCACGGGGAGATGTCAAACGGCGCAAGGAGGCCACCATCGTCCATCCTCCAGCAATTGGCCGTGACGACCTCCCAGTCAATCCTCCGCAGCGAGAGAAGCGTCGCCGCGCAAGGGCCCTGGACGTGGGCCCACGTGACCGTGCGCGCGTCCTGCAGGCATAAGACCACCATGTGGCGTGGCACCCAGCCCTCCCACACCGCGCGCAGTAGCATCTGCACGGGCTTGCACGTGGCGTCGACTATCGGGTCGAGCCCTGGCTGGAGCATCATCGTGAGGGTCCTTGACTTCTCCGCCGTGGTGTTCGACACCGCCACGAACGTCAGGGACCTGGCGCGATCGAGCTCGGTCGTGGTGCAGCCTGTGATGGCCGTGCCGTACCCGATGCTGGGGTGCAGGGCGGTCTTCGCGAGCCTCCTCGTCGCGGGCTTCCTGCCTTTCGTCATCTTGACGATCTTCACCCTCCGAAGGCGCTGCTGGGCCTGCTGCATCCTTCCTGCTCGTACTTCACGTCCGAGCCGCTTGCCTCCACTGAAGTCGACGCCCAGGTTGCGCTCCTGCCTCGCCGCAGTGACGCCTGCCGTCCTCTGCAGCCTCCGCTCCAGCTCGTGCCTCGCCTCAGGGTAGTTGGAGAGGGCCCTGGACTTCTTGGTGGCGATGCGAAGGTCGGCCTTCCCCAGGAGCTCCTTGAGGCGCCGTGTCGCCGTCGCCACCTCATCCACCGTGCGCCGCAGGCCTCCGACACGCTTCAGGATGAGATCGTCCACCACCACCGACAGGGAGACGGTGGGCACCAGCGCTTGCAGCTTGTCGAGGGGCTCGATCAGCATCATCTTGAGCATGAGCGTGGCGAAGCCGTCGCCTGGCAGCACCGCCTGCTTGGTGGCGATGGGGTTGCTCAAGGCCTCTCCCAGCGCAAGCCACCTCGGAGATCTGTAGAGGCTGACCTGCAGCTTGAGCTGCCACAGCGGGAAGCCCGTTCGCACCGCCGCCTGGATGAGGCGCCCGTGCTGCACCTGCTCGTACGCCTTGAGCAGGTCGAGCAGCACCAGCGCTGACACCCAGCTAGAGGCGTCACCAGCCTCACGCCCCTTCGCCGAGGCCCACTCGCACTCTACCGCCTGCTGCCACACCGCCCTCTCGCAGCCCTTGCCTCTGGACGCCCAGAAGTAGGGGCGGTCGTTCCTGCGCTCCCAGGCGTCCGCCAGCGGCTTGCGCAGCCTCGCCTGGACCCTGGCCACCACGTGGATGATGGCCACAGGGCGAACGCCCCCGAGCCGCTTAGCTAAGAACACGATCTTGGTGTGCAGCTGCGGCCACTCCGCCATCTGCTCCACGGCCATCAGCAGGTCGATCAGAGCCTCTAGCCCCTCGCTGCTGAGCTCGAGGAGCTGCCTGGGCTTGATGGCCTCGAAGCCCGAGGCCGCGTCCTTCTTGAAGGAGCGGAGGCAGCGGCGCAGGTCCTCCACGGACGGCCGCGGAGGCCGTTCGCCCAGATCTGAGGGCCACTGCAGCTCGGCGTGGTCGCACTCGATCCTCCAGTGCTTGCCCCACTCGGCCTCGAGGAGTTCGATCTCCTTGCCGAGGCCTGCGGGGCCCGAGCTGCCACTGCAAGTGCTGCTCTGCCATCCTACTGGCACCCGAGTGACGGCGTGCAGCCCTGCTGCTCCTCCCTTGAGCTGCTTACCCACCCACTCGTCAAAGCGCTTGCCTCGCTCGGCAAGATCTCGTTGGGCTAGCTCGCTGGCATGCCGCTTGGCGAGGTCAGCCATGCGTGCCAGCGCGAACGGGTCCCACAGCGCCACCGCGCCGTACAGCAGGAAGCCGCGCCATCTGCCTGCCACTGCACCGCAGCTGGCCACACTGCCCTCAGCCTCCTCAACCTCATCCTCCTCCTGCAGCGTCCGAACCCGCTGCGGCACGCGAGCCGCGAGCGCAGGCAAGTACCCGAGCGCCTCCTGCCTGGCGCGTGGCGCGCCCACCTTGGAGGCGGCGCGCAGCGCGTTGGCCACCCTGGCCACCCACGCCGCCTCAGGGGTAAGCCTCGGCGACCTCGCCTGCTGCACCCCGCTCTTGACGACGACCTTGGTGGAGAAGCCTTCAGCTCTACCAGAATACCTGTCGCGCTCCTCCCCCAGCTGGTACACGTCGATCCACTCCTCCTCCGCGCACTGGAGGAAGGCGCCCAGGGCCATGCTGAGGCCCTCCTTGACCTTCTCCTCGTCGCATCCTCCTCCTGCTGGCACGCACTTCCCGCCAAGGAGGCGGTCGGCTGGCTCCTCCAGCCCTCTCCACGGGCTCCGCCGCGCCTCTGGTCTGGTCCTCAGGCGTGCTCCTCGCCTCCCGCTCCCGTGCTCCTCAGGCGTGCTCCACAGGCGTGGCCCCTCAGTTTTAACCCTCGAGAGCCCTCGTGGGGTTGTTTTTCCTTGGGCCTGTGCCTCTCGTGGCTGCTTGGGCCCAGGCTCTCGCCGACGAGGCGTGCTCCTCGCCTCCCCACGAGGCCCGGCTTCCTCAGGCTCCCGCAGCAAGCCGCATCCTCGCACTGCCTCCTGCCACTGCTCGTCCAGCTGCCCGCAAAGCTGGCCAAGGCTGACCGCCGAAGCCGCGGTGGCCAGCGCAGGGGGCGGCGCGAGCACACTGCGGCAGCCTGCGAGGCGGCCCAGCCCCACGGCGGCATCAGCACCAGCAGCCACCTCACCAGCACCAGCCTCCTCGCAGCAGCCTGCCGCGCTCCCTCCAGCAAGCCCCGCCGGTCGGACCTGTGGCTGGGGCTCCGGGTGGGACTGCGCATCCCGCGCGTCCACCTCTTCCACTCCAGGATGGCTGCCGCAATTTATCCCAGGCTGCGGCCAACTGGCAGACCCAGTGCATGTGCCTTGGGGGCCCGCTCCCAACGGGACTGGGCCCCCCAGGCTGCAGCCCGCGCCTGCCTCAACCTCCTCGTCCACGAAGTCCACCATCGGCCTGAGGAGCCTCCTCATCTCCTGCCGACTCCGCTTCCATCTGCCCACGTGGTCGTACTCGCAGCACCCCAAGGGCCTCAGGACAGGGAAGGGCTTCGGCGCCTGCGCCACGCGGAAGGGCGCACGGGGCCCCGTCGCGCCGACCTTGACAAGGACAGGGGAGTGCGGGTAGACGGGCGACGCAGGCACCACGCTGACCTCGCACGCCCTCAAGCCCTTGGACACCAGGAAGAAGTCGATGACCCTCCCCGACGATGCGCACGTAGGAGTCGAAGGACGAACCACCACCGCATCAAACATGGCGAGCATACCTCCGTCCCTCAGCTCCTCCTCCGTGAGGTTAAAATCACCACCAGCCAGGTACTCCTTCTGGTACTGCTTGAGCCTCCTCGCCAGCAGCGTGAGCGCCTGCACGTTACTCGCGTTCAGGCCGACCCCCGCCTCGAGGTAGACGTTGCCGAGAAGCACGCCGCCTCTCCTCACCCCTGCGACCCAGCAGACGTGAACTCTGCCTGGGACGACCACGGCACCCATCGGGTCGTCCACCTCCGCCATCCCATAGGCGGTCCGAACCATGGAGATCAGTCCTCCAGAGCTGAGCCCTCCTGCCGACGACGGGACGGCTGGCGTGCCGCGCGCCCGCCATCCCTGGGCTCGAAGCTGAGCCTCCACATCGCTGGTCCTTCCCTCCAGCAGCCTGGTCTCCTGGACGAGGACCGCGTCGCACTCCTTGACCTCCTGCACCGCCAGGCACGCATCCAGGTTGCAGAACGCGTTCACGTTGACCGTGCAGAACCGCCAGCAGGCACCCTGCCTGCTAGGAGTCTTGCGCACCAGCCTCAGCCGCTGTGCGGAGCCGCTTGGCCTCCGACCCCGCCTGCTCCTCCCTGAGCACCTCGGCGAACTTCCGCTTCTCGGGGTCCTCCATCTCCATGGCGAGCTCGCGCCAGGCCTGGTCCACCCCAGTCGCCCCATTGGCTCCTCCTGCCGCTGGCTCGCCCGCCGCGGCTGCAGGAGCGGGCGCCACGCTAGCGGCCGCAGCTGCAGGGGCATGAGCCGCACCACCAGCACCCACGTCCTCCTGCTGCCGCGGAAGCCCAGCAGCAGCCGCCTCAGGTGCCGCCTGGCTGGCGTGGCTGTCCAGAATCTCGCCCAGCGCCCCGCCAAGCTTGACCACCAGCTCAGGCGCCTCTGCCGCGTGGCTGGCGAGCTCCGCGGCAATCGCTGCCCGCAGCCCAGCCGACACGGCCGTGGGGGCCGCCGCAGCTGGCGCCTTCGGCTTCGCCGTCTCCGCCTCGGACTGCTTCGCGGCTTGGGCTGCCACGGCCGCCTTGGCCTGCACCGTGGCCTCCTCCAGCTCGCGCCGCAGCTGCACCAGCTTTTCCCCCAGCTCCGCCATCTCAGCGACAGCGCGATGAGCCCGCGCCTTGGCCTGCTCCAGCTGGCCCTCCGCCTTCGTGACCTGCACGGACTTCTCGTCGGCCCGCAGCTGCGCCGCCTTGACCTCCTTGACCTTGGAGAGGTCGCCCAGCCCCTCCTGTGCCAACCTCCTGGCTTGGAGAATCCCGCGCTTGGTCTTGGCGTCCAGCAGCTGGGCGCTGACCTTGAAGGCGTCTTCAGGCAACTGCACCAGCTTGTGCCGCAGCTCCTCGTTGATGCCAGTGCCCTCACCTCCTGCACCTGCACCACCACCAGCTGCTGCGGTGCCACCCCCACCAGCACCAGCACGGTCGTCAGGCCACCAGAGGGCTCGCTTGGGCGCTCCACCACCGCCCGCGCGCTGCCCACCCTCGCCTGCCCCAGGTCCACGAGGAGCGCGTGGGCGCGGCCGCACCACGAAGTCCCCCAGCTCCGCGGGCCGCCTCGTGGGGGGTCGCTTGCCTTTGCACCCCAGCACACGGCACGTGTCCCGCTCCCCGAAGTTGTAGTAGCCACATCCCTGGCACGGGCACTGCCACCCAGGCTGCCGCCCTGCGCCACCGCCACCGCGACGCCCAGCGCCCACAGCCATGCTGCCAGCCGAGGACCCGTGGTGAGCGTCCAGCAGGCGGGCCGCCTCCACGAGGCGCGCCTGCAGCAGCGGCGACCGCGCCCCCTTCCAGGCGCGGACAAGGGAGCGCGCGCTGGAGCGCTGGCGGCGCGCCCGCCTGTGCCACGCCTCCTCCGAAGGCGCGATGGTCCCAGCCCGAGGAGAGCTCGCGACAGGCTGGCTGTCGCACCCAAAGCTCTCGAGCCGAAACTTGAGCCAAAATGGCTACGGACGAGAACGAGGACGAGGATGAGGACGAGGACGAGGAGGACGACGCCGACGACGACAACGACGACGACGGACGGCGACGGCGACGACGGCGACGACGACGAGCACTGTACCCTGCTTCCAGTTGCCTGTCTGGCGGCCACTGACCGCCCCGAGACAGCAGTGAGTGGGTAGCTGGCCGATCTGATCATCACGCTCCATGACGGACAGGCCGAGCGAGCCCGCCATTGACAGCCCCGAGGTCGGCTCCCTGACCTGGAGGCTCGCCCCGAGGATGAAAAGCGGCGGCCGCAGTGCACGGCCCTGAGACCATGTCCTCGCGCACCTCCTCGATTCCAGTCGAGCACGTGGTGAAGACACCTCCTCCCAAAAAGCCGGACACGCGTTCCTTAACCAACGTGGCGGAAAACTGAGCCAGTTTTTTGCGCGCGTTCGCCCCTACAGCGTCAACGACAGAAAGTGGCCCAAGCTTGCTGTAAGACATTTCCGGGAAGCTGGCCCAGATGTCTTCATTGATAAATGTCTTGATCATGTGCTCGACTGTAGCTTGGCAAAATTCAAATCGAACGCGTCATCGGCACTGGCCTCCCCTGGCGGAGGACCAGACTGCCAAAGCTTCCACTCGCTGCCTACGGGTCTCCTTCACGGCGGTGATGCTTAACGGTGATGTTGGGAACCAACTTGCAGGTAATCACGAACCACACTTTCCTACACATCCCATCGAATGGAAAACGACGCAGCGAATTCAGGGAAGTCGCGAGCCACGCGTTCCCACAATACCGAAACATACATCGCCGTTACCTAAATCGCCGTTAGCGTATCTACGGACAGAGACAGGTTGCCATCCTAAATCGAGCAATGTGGCCTGGACAGCCCCGATGGGGCGTCGGACTCGCCTCCACCTCCGATTGGGAGCGTGTCCAAGCTTCGCGCGCACATGGTTCCAGGCGGCCCCAGTCCTTCTGGGAAACGACGGCGTGGCCGTCCACAAATGGCGGGATCCTGGTCACAAAGCCAGACCGCCAGGGTATAATTACTCTTTCCCAACCACGTGATCGTAGAAGGCGGGGTGCCAATCACAGGGTGCCCGTAGGAGGACTGAGGGAGGGCCCCTTGCAAAAAGAGGCCCTTGCACATAACAGAAAGCTTGGCATGCCTCGAAGCCTGTAAATGCGACCTAAACGGAGCTGAACCTAGGCTTGTCGCTCCTTCAACTTGCGGACAACCCTTCGAGCTCCACCCGCAGTGTCGCACCCCAGGTCCACAGCATGGGAGACCCTACCGATTGGGAAGCCGAGGCTTTCAGATCGCGCTCCAGGTCTCGGCCGAGGGGCCCCAAACTCGAGACCAACTTGGTCTTGTCTAAGATCGGCAACTGTTGCTCGGAAAAAGATTGGACGATCTGTCCCCCGACGGCCACAGGCTGAGTCCGAACTCATCCTATGGTTAGGTAGGGCATGTCACCCTACAGGCTGATTTTGGACGAAAATCACAAATAGTCAACACAATACTCCAACAATGCCAACAACAAAAATTCAATCAATCGCATCCATACTATTTTTGACTATTTCTGAATATTCCTCCTGTAGAGGGACGCGCCCGACTTTAGTTCCTATGGTGCCTCTGCTGCGCGCAACAGAGTCATCGACAACCGCACAGAGCCCCATCGGAAGAGCCGGTGAGACGCCAGCCACAATCGAGCTCCCAGGGAGGAAAACATCGCCACCAATGGTTCAGATCAGGACTTCAAGACACCCGGGGCCAGGAAGCGCTGGACCTCTATTGTTTCAGCGCAGATCCGACAAACACGCGCGAAGTTCCGAAAGTTTATGCTTATGCAATTGTCAGATCCTCGACCTGATCCATGTTTGCGCTCGGAGGCAAAAAGGTCTGAGCTGGATGGGTCCCCAGAACCTCCGTCAAAATGGGGGGGGGAGGCAAATCAGGTCAACATGAATCCCCGGATCCCTCCACTGGCCCATCCGGTGTAGCTGTTTCACCCCAGCTCCGGTTCGGACGGTCCTCGGGCCCGAGAACGGTCCTGGAAGCTAAGAGAGGCAAACACCTTCCCCTGCCGGCCAGAAGCAGTGCCAGACCACCTCAGACCCCCCGCCGGCTCCAGAGGAAAGGAACTCTGCATAAGGATAAGTTGTCGACGGTCCGCGCGGACCGTCGACAAGTTATGCTTATGCCGACTCTTCTCTTCCTCGAGACTCGAGACTTGATCCATGCCTGCGCTCCCTCGAGAAAAGTTGGCGGCGCGCACAAAGGGGGTAGGGGGAGGGGGGAAGGCTTGTTAGAAGGAGACTGCCAGCCCTGCATCTACAGACAAGGCCCGCGCCTTCTGAGAAACAGCCATACTCTACGACGCAATCCCCCCTTGCCCTGCCCTACCCCCCTCCCTGAGATCCGACGTAGCAGAAAACATGCAATATCGTAACAAACATCACGCCCCGAGCCCTACACCCCATCTTTATGCGTCATGTTTCGAGCCGGATCGATCCGTGAGGGCCCCAGCGCCCGAAAAGATGAGAAACTGCCAGGTGTGAAAACGTCGAAACGCCAGGATCTCAGGGAAGGCCCGCGCCATCTGAGAAACAGCCTCCTTCCACGAAGCCATCCCCCCTCGCCCTACCCTTCGCTGGCAACTCATGAGAGCCTCCCATACAATCTTGTCGGCTCTTGCGGATCGGCACTAGTTGACGCCCAATCGACGCTAATCGACGCTAGATCGGTGCTGGTCGACGCTAAATCGGCGCTATCTCATCGACGCCCAGACGCTGATCGACGCTAGCCGAGGCTTCCATGACTTGCCGCCGAACTACCCCCCGCTGCGCGTGGCCGAAGCCGAGTCCCGCCGCCCGTGGCCGAAGCCGAGACCCCCCCTCTGCGCGCGGCCGGAGCCGAGCCCCGCCGCCCGTGGCCGAAACCGAGCCCCTCCCCCCCCGCTCTGCGCTTAGGTCGGGCACGTCTCCTCCTACAGGCAGATTTTGGGCGAAACATGCAACAATCCTCCACATATGCTCGAGCATGGTCAGAAATAGTCTAAATATCGTCCCAAGACTACTGTTCAACTGTTTTTGAATATTCCTCCTGTAGATGGACGTGCCCGATTTCACTCTGCGCGTGTCAGGAAGCAACTGCTGGGAGGTCTCCGTCAGAAACATTAGGGAGGATTGAGCCCCATTGCGGGGCCGTTACGCCAGAGCGGGCGTCGGATTAAGCGGGATTAGGCCGGATTAAGCGGAAGCGGGACTAAGCAGGACTAAGCCGAACTTTGGACCAGCGCAAAATCAGAATTCGACCTCCCAGGAGCTGCATCCGAACGCGTGGCCCGCGCGGCCGGCGCGCGCCAGCGCGCGGGAAACGCGCCCGCGCGGCGCTGGGAGGAGGGCCCCAGGGGGAGACCCCCGGGGCCCGTGGCCGAAGTCGAGCCGCTCCCCCCCCCTCCCACCTCTGCGCGTGGCCCGCGCGGCCCGCGCGCGCCAGCGGGGAGGAGAGGAGGAGGAGGAGGAGGAGGAGGAGGAGGAGGAGGAGGAGGAGGAGGAGGAGGAGGAGGAGGGAGGAGAGGAGGAGGGAGGGGGGATGGGGGGAGGAGGAGGGGGATGGGGAGGAGGAGAGGAGGAGGAGGAGGAGGAGGAGGAGGAAAAGGAGGAGGAGGAGGCGGAGGAGCGGGAAAGATGCCCGCGCGTCGCCGAGGGGGCCCGGGGGGAGACGCCTGGGGCCCGCCCAGCGCGCTGGAAAAACGCCCGCGCGGCGCCGGGGGGGGGAGACGCCCGGGGCCCGGGGCCGCGCCGGATCGGCCCGCCGCCGGCGGTGCGCGCCGCGGATACGGATGCTCCAGGCCTGCGCTATCCCCCGCGCGACGAGGATCGACCGGGCATCGACTACAGAAGGGGGGGCGCGAGAGGGGGGCGGTCTGGTCAGGGGGCGGGGGGGGGTCGCAGCAAGGCGAAGAGGAAGAGGAGGAGGAGGAGGAGGAGGAGGAGGAGGAGGAGGAGGAGGAGGAGGATTCTGCTGGATTCAGCTGCCGTGCCAGTCGCGTGGCCCCCCAGAGCCATCGACATGTAAGGCGGCCTCCCTGTGCCAGGGAGGAGGAGGAGAAGGAGGTCAAGGCGAAGGAGGAGGAGAACAAAAAGGAGGTGGAGGAGGACATAATCGATGTACCCCAAACTTGATTTCCCAGTCGAATCTGGCTCCATAGATCTGCGGAGCATTCTGCGCATTTTTCGCTGGTTCGACAAATCAAAAATCTTGAGTACCTCAATCCTGCAGTCGATCACATTGCCACAGGAATGTAGGAAGCATGGGTCGCGAGACACAGGAATGTAGGAAGCATGTTCAACGTTGCGAGCCACAGGTGCCCTTGATTTGGCAGGGTCGACCTACTAATCTGGCCCAACTGTATGGCCCTTTTCCCCACCCGACGTAATGTTTTTCTCGCAAGGTCGACCCCCAGAGGTCCCGACCCCGTCCCCGGGACGGGCTTTTCGTCCTGAATCGTTTTTTGACGGTCCCGATGCCCGGTGCGGGCCACCGGAGGTCGAAAATGGCGAAGAACCTCCCGCCGCAATGTTTTCACAAGTCGAAGGGTTGTGGCCCCAAAGTACCACCCCCTCGAAGGAGAAAAGGAACATGGCCGCGCCTCGTCTCCGCGGCTGGCGCCCACACCGACGGCCTCGCCCTGGCGGTCTGCCGGCGCCGCCCGGGCACGGCCTCGCGCGTCGGCCGCGCGGCCGCGCGGGGGGATCCGCGCCTCTGGGCGCCGAGGGCCGAGGGTTCGGGTGCGGCCTCACGGGCTCCTCAATCCCCAGGACGATGTTGTTCCCAATCATCCTGTGGTGTTGGGTCTTCGTTTTTTAAGAGACGGCGCCCCGCGTTCTTCCTCCTCCTCCTCATCCTCCTCCCCCTCCTCCTCTTTCTCCTCCTCTTTCTCCTCCTCCTCCTCCTCCTCCTCCTCCTCCTCCTTCTCTTTGCTCTCCGCATGACTCTGTTTCGGTACACCCCTCATACGTTTCGTGGCTCCCTGGGGAGTTCCACCGAAAGTCCCGCTGGCGGAACTCGCACGGCGGCCTCGGGCCATTTCGGCACACCCCTTTTCCACGCTTCGTGGCCCCATAAAAAGGGGCCCCACTTGAGGTCCCAGTGGCGAAACTCGCATGGCGGCCTCGACCCATTTTTGGTACACCCCTCTCCCGCTCCATGGCCCCATAGGGAACTCCACTGAAGGTCCCAACGGCGGAAGTCGCATGGCGGCCTCGGGCCATTTTGGCACACCCCTGACACGTTTCGTGGCCCCAGAGAGACCACCTATGGTCCCAATGGCGGAACTCGCATGGCGGCCTCGGGCCATTCGGCACACCCCTCACACGCTTCGTGGCCCCACAGTAGGCTCCACCTAAGGTCCCAGTGGCAGACCTCGCATGGCGGCCCCAGGCCACTTCGGCAAACACCCCACACGTTTCGTAGGGAGCTCCACCTATGGTCCCAATGGCGGAACTTGCATGGCGGCCTCGGGCCATTTCGGCACACCCCTTACACGCTGCGTGGCCCCATAGGGAGCTCCACCTGCGGTCCCACTGGCGGAACTCGCACGGTGGCCTCGGGCCATTTCGGCACACCCCTCGCGCGCTTCGTGGCTCCGTGGGGAGCTCCACCTATGGTCCCAATGGCGGAACTCGCACGGCGGCCCCGGGCCATTCCGGCACACCCCATCACGAGGGTCGTGGCCCCATAAAGGAGCTCCACCTGAGGTCCCAGTGGCGGAACTCGCATGGCGGCCTCGGGCCACCTCGGCGCACCCCTCACGAGGATCGTCGTCCCATATGAAGCTCCACCGACGGCCCCAGTGGAAGGGTTTGCGTGGCGGCCTCGGGCCATTTCGGCACACACCCCGCGAGGGTCGTGGCCGAGCTCCAGCGAAGGCACCAGTGGCAGGGTTCGCACGGCGGCCTCGGGGCATTTCGGCACACCCCTCACGAGGATCGCGACCCCACAGGGAGCTCCACCGAAGGCGCCAGTGGCAAGGTTCGCATGGCGGCCTTGGGGCATCAAGGCGCACCCCTGACGAAGATCGCAGCCCCATAGGGAGCAGGGTTCGCATAGCGGCTGCGAGCCATTTCGGCGCACCCCATCACGAGGATCGTGGCCCCATAGGAGCTACACCGAAGGCGCCAGTGGCAGCTTCCCTCATGGCTCTCAAAGCCCTCTCCTGCTTCTGCTCCTCGGTCAGGGGGGCGCCGTCCTCGTCGTCGTCGGCGCCCGCGAAAACGGCCGCGAACGTGTCCCTGAACATGTCGGGTTCCGGCGGGAAGTCGTGGCCACATCGGGAGCGTGGGCGAAGAGGGTATTCACAATTGCCGTATTCACAATTGCGTATGGTTGGTTCTCTTGCCAAGCTCATTTTCCCTTTGGGCCCAGAAGAATACGGTGTCAAGTCAGGCACCGATGTCGCATCCGATTTCTGTGTGCGCGTATCCGATGTCTGTGTGCGCGAATCCGATTTCTGTGTGCGCGGATCCGGTGTCGGTTTCCTCGGGCTCTGCATCCAGTCCCATCTTTTACCGCGGATCCGATGGCTACCCTGTTCCAGCCTCGTTCTATTAGAGCAGGGAGCCGACCGTAATCGAAGCAACGGGTACCAAGCCAACCCGTGTTAAGATTCTACGGGGGAAGGGGGGGTCCGCTACCAACTTCTTTGGGTGGGTCGCACGCTGTCTCGCGCACTCCCATCAACTCTCCGCGCGCGCGGGCCCCACGCAACACACACACACACACACAGACATACACATCTATACACATACATACATACATACATACATACATACATACATACATACATACATACATACATACATACATACATGCATACATACATACATACATACATGCCTCCCCTCCCTGTTGCTGCACGGAGCTGGTCCAGACGCCGTCCGTTCGGCGGCGCCGATGTTGCCCCCTCGAGGCTCCTCACCGCCGTCTTCGCGTCAGGAAGAAGATGTTTCGTCCGTCGTGCGTGCGTTTCGGCCCTGCGTCCACTCACCCAACGGACGGCCTCTGCGCTATCCTACGCGATCAGGCGGAGGCTCGCGCTCGGCGTGGGTTCCATCGTCGCACCTCCTGGCCGCCCCACGTCAGGGTCACCCGCGCGGAGCCCGCCGCCGAGCGAGCACGCGGAGGGGGGAGCGCATCTGCTTCAAGACGTGGACCTCGATGGAGCGGCGATCTGCGAGGAAGCCTCAAACGGGAACCTCTGATGAGACGGCGCGGGGGATTGAGGGGGGCAAGAGCCAGTTGAACGCCGAAACGCCCATCCCCAGGACGAAAGCCGTTTCCTGTTGGACTGGAAGAAAACGGTGTCAAGTCAGGCACGGAAAGGTATCAAAAAAAAAACGGCGGCGGATCCGATTAAGCTTGCGCGGATCCGCTTGTGGTTTCGATGTGCGTTGCGGTGGATCCGATCTCTGTGCGCGCGCATGCGATTTCGGTTTCTCAGGCCCCGCATCCCGTCCCATGTTTTACGGCGGATCTGATTGCTACCTGGTTTAAAACTCGTACTCGTAAATCAGGGAGCTGGCCGTACTCGGAGCAACGGACCCCAAGCTCGCCCGTGTTAAGATTCTACGGCGGAAGGGGGGTTCGGCTTTCAACGTCCTTGGATGGGTCGCGCGCTGTCTCGCGCACACCAATCAACTCTCCGCGCGCGCGGGCCCCTTCTCAACATACATACAACCCTCCCCTCCCTGTCTCTGCACAGGTCCAGACGCCGTCCGTTCGGCGGCGCCGATGTTCTCTCGCGAGCACCTTTATCTCCATCGTCATCTCAAGAAGAATAGCTTTCGTCCTGCTTACCCAGCAGGCCATCGCCTTCCGTGACGCCACCCTCGCCTGGGCTACGCGTAGGGGTGACCCTGGGCAGGAGCAACCTCTGGTGCGCGGCTTTCGGGGGGCCGCGGGGAGGCCGAATCGGAGCGCGCAGGCCGCTGCTATCGCACGGCATTCAGCCATCGGGGGACCCCAGTCACTGGCTGTTCTTTGAAGTTGCTTGAAATGTTAGGTTTGGGATTTTGAAGTTTTTCAGGTTTGAGATTTCCGCAAGTTTGGTTGAGAGCTGTTTTGAAGAGATTGGGGGAGGTTGAGTTTCCTGCTGATGCTTTTCCGAAGATCTCGGCTGGCTTTCTCGATGGACATCCTGCAGTAGAATCGCCGACCCCAGCGTGCGTCCGCACCAAAAGGTCACTCCGGCGAAAGGTCACTCTCACGCGTAGCCGATCGCCGATCAGCTCTCACGCTTCCCCCTGGCGGCCCCGGGCGAGGCGAGGGCCGGCGGCGCACCCAGGGGACAAGCAGGGAGCAGGGGCGGGCCTCCTCGGCAGGCTCGGGAAGTCTCCCGGCCTGCCGAGGAGTTCTCGGAGCCTCCCCCGAGGACGCGGACCACTTCCGAGAACTAGGAGGCAGCTGCTGGGAGGTCTTCTTCGGAAAGATGATGGAGGATGGAGCCCCGTTGCGGGGCTGTTGCGCCAGAGTGGGCTTCGGACTGAGCGGGATTGAGCCGGATTAAGCGGGATTAAGCGGGATCAAGCCGGATGAAGCCGGACTTCGGACCAGGGCAAAATCAGAATTTGACCTCCCAGGAGTTGCATCCGAACTTCCCCGAGGACGCGGAGCACTTCTGAGAAGGCCTGAGGGCCCCTGAGAAGTCCCACCGCCTTCCGAGGAGGCCCTCTCCTTCTCAACTCCCCCCTCTCGCTCGCCGCCGATTCTAGCTTCCCTCCAGCAGCGGGGGCAAGGCGAGGGGGAGGCGAGGGGGACGTCATAAAAGGGGCTGGGGGCTGGACATTCTGGGGTCGGTTGGGGCCGCCCCTGGAGGAAACAGGCTTCGCGAGCGCGGGATCTCTCCTTGGCCGCCGAGGGCCGCGTGGCAGCGCAGCTTAGACGGGGAAACGTCGTCGACGACGACGACGACGACCAGGACGACGACGACGAGGAGGGACGGCTGTCGCCTCTCCGTGCTCAGAGCGCAGACGGAGATCGCTATCGGTGCTTGTGGCCCGGCTCTGGGCCCACCTTGTGCAGCCACGCCCCCAGCCCGACCCGACCAGAAGGGCCTCCCAGCCCAGACCGGGCTGGAGAGGGAGCAGCAGGCGCCGCAGGTGGAGGAGGAGGAGGGGGAGGAGGAGGAGGAGGAGGGGGAGGAGGAGGCGGAGGAGGAGGAGGAGGAGGAGGAGGAGGAGGAGGAGGAGGAGGAGGAGGGGGGGAGGATAAACACCGAGCTGGAGTGGGCGATGCCTCGCCGATGAATCGGCGGCGGGCCCCCGACGGCGAAGCCGCACGGCCCTGGGCGGGGGGTGGGCTGCCAGGCCCCTGCGGTCGGGGGGGGGGGGCCAATGCGTCCAACCCTCGGCCTATCGCTGGGTCGGGCATGGCTCGCCGCAGGCGGATTTTTTGGAAGAATCGTTTAGACACGATGTGCAACAAATAGTCAAAACATCGTCCCCTGATTCCTCCTCCTCCTCCTCCTCCTCCTCCTCCTCCTCCTGCTCCTCCTCCTCCTCCTCCTCATCCTCCGCTTCCTCCCCCCCCTCCTAGCCCTTTCGATCAGGGTCGGCGGCACCAGCCGTCAGGCCTCTCCAATAGTCAAAAAATCGTCCCCTGATTATCTTGTTGTCTATTTTTGAATATACCCCCCTGTAGAGGGACACGCCCGCCTGAAGCCTATCGCCCCCCCCCCCTTATCGCTGCCCCTCAGAGGCGTTGCCCCTGACGTGCCCGCGTTCCGACAAAGACACGACGAAAGATGTTCGACCGTTCTCGGCCTCTGAGGGTCCTCGCCAGAACTCGAGGGGCCCTCAAGGAACGACTCGCGAGATGAAGAACCAGCCCCAGGGCTGGGCGGTGCTTCATGGGGGGGCGACAGGTGGCGGGGCGAAGAAACGTGCCCTCTCGGGCCCCAGGACCCCCCCGCCTAAAGAGCACAGAAGGCAAAACGTGTGCGTACCTTTCTCCACTCCGCCAATTCTCGCCCCCTCTGATCAAGCAACGCTCAACTGGGGCAAGGGTCGGGACTTCCGGGGACCCCATGCAGAAAAAATCAAGACATCGCACGTCTGGGTTTAGGTCGGGCATGTCCCCCTGCAAGCGGATTTTATAAGACAAAATCAAAATAGCCAAACAAAAATCAGACAATGTTCGAACATGGTACAACAACATCGTCCACATACAATGTCTTGACTATTTTAGAATATTACTCCTATAGAGGGACACGCCCGACGTAAGTCTGGGTGCATCCCACCTCAAACTGGGGCCTTGCTGCTTGGACGCAGCCCGCATGCTCTCCCTCGCCATCCCCGCGCCGGCCAACACTGTCTGATCGGGCCCCTTCTCATCCTCCCTCCTCCCTCCTCCCTCCTCCCTCCTCCCTCTGTCTCTTCTCGCGCCCTTTCCTCTGTCTCTTTCGTGCCTCAGTTCGCCTCTGGTGCACCCCACCGCTTGCTTTGACCGGCGCCCGACCGTCTTGCACCGCCTGAGCGACAAAAAAACGGGCCTTACGCGAGATGACGTAGCGACCTTACGTGTTGGCTTACGCAGACCGCCAGCGTGGAACGCTACTTTGGAAGCGAGGGAGGTTTCGCGCGACCTTACGCGGGCAACTTACGCGCCAAAGTCCGCCAAGACGGCTCCGTTGTCTTCCTCAACTGGCGCCAGCGGACTTGAACATCTGGGTACATCCAAGGCTCAGCCTGCGCAAACGACCGCGGGCTTGGGCCGATGGGGCACAATCGTCAGCCGTATCTGCGGCACGAATCCGTCACGGGCACAACAAATCGGACCAGGATCAATCGGGGATCTCTGAAATCTGGCGGCTCTGAGGATGTCTCTGGCGCCGCGGCCTTCTCAGAGCGTTCCGGAATGTTCTGAGCGCGTCCCGGAACGCTCTGGAACGGATTGATCCTCGTCCCAGCCCCGTCCAAATGCATCTGGCGCCGCGGCCGTTGCAGAGCGCTCTGGAACGCTGCGAAAAAGTTCTGGAACGCTGTGGAACGCTTCATCCGACCCCCTCTTAGCCGCCCATCGAGGCCTCAGGAGGCACCTCCTGTCCTGGGAGGCATGGGCCATCGAGCCCGGGCATCGGGGAGCACTGGGCCGGAGTGGCCCAGCTGGGAGCCACGAGCTCGGCGGGACTGGGCGGAATTGAGCGGGACCCAGAGTAAGATTACACCTTATCGACAAAGGATATACCTGCTGGAACCAATAGGAACCGATATCGCTACTCCCCGGACTTCTCCCGGAGTGCGTTCTGACCAGAATCTCGAGGCGAATCCAGCGGTGGCGACGTGGGCCTCCGAGGAGGCCCAAAAGGGGAAAACGAGAAAAGGGTAGAGGTATGGGTACCTTGTCCTCTTCTGAGTACCAACGCGGATGCTGAATTTAACCTCCCACTGCTCCGCTTCCTCGCCCTCCTCCTGCTGCTCCACCTCCATTCCTACCCTCCCTCCCTCCCTCCCTCCTCATCCTCCTTCCTCCTCCTCCTCCTCCTCCTCCTCCTCCTCGTCCTCCTCCTCCTGCTCCGCCTCCTCCTCCTCCTCCTCCTCCTCCTTCATATCCTCCTCCTCCTCCTCCTCCTCCTCCTCCTCCTCCTCATCCTCCTTCTGCTCCTCGTCGTCGTCCTCCTTCTCCTTCTCCTCCTCCTCCTCCTCCCATCCCTTCCTCCATTCCTCCTTCCTCCCTCCCTCCCTCCCTCCCTCCCGCCTCCCTCCGTCCCCCTCCTCCCATCCTCCTCCCTCCCTTCGTCCCTCCCTCTCCTCCTCCTCCCCCTCATCCCCTTTCCTCCTCCGTCGTCGTCCTCCTCCTCCTCCTCCTCCGCCTCCTCCTCCTCCCGCCCTCCCTCCCTCCCTCCCTCCCTCCCTCCGTCCCTCCCTACCTGCCTCCCTCCCTCCCGCCCTCCCTGCCGCCCAACAAAAGCACGCGCGGAGGCCGCGCGCGGGGCGCACCACTGCCTCTGGCTCCGCGGCCGCCGCGGGCTCAAGCGCGGAGGCGGCCCCTGGTGCGGCGGGGTCCGGCGTCCAGAAGGCGGGCATCGCGGGCGGGAGGGGGTGAGGAGGGGAGGGGGGGAACATACCAATGTGTTCCCGTGGAGCGGGCATGCGGAAGCTTCGGACGCAGGTGCTTTTCGCGAAAGGGCCACGGTCCAGGGAGGGCTTGGAAGCGACTGCGGGGGGGGGGGAGGGAGAGGGAGAGGGAGGAGGAAGAAGGGAGGAGGGAGGAGGGAGGAGGGAGGAGGGAGGAGGGAGAGGGAGGAGGAGGGATGGGAGGAGGAGGAGGAAGGAGGAGGAGGAGGAGGGAGAGGAGGAGGAGGAGGAGGAGGAGGAGGAGGAGGAGGGGAGGAGGAGAGGGAGGAGGAGGAGGAGGGAGGAGGAGGGAGGAGGAACTGCTCATAGGACTTCTCAAAATGTGAAGGACCCCTCGGGGCCGAGACCGCCCCGACGCGAGCGCCACCACCCCGAGGTGTCTGAGGCCCAACGCAGTCGGGGTCGGCGGGCCAGCGCCCCAGGAAAGAGACGCCTGCATGCTCGTCCGTGCCACCTGGCCCCCGGCCGCCCCTCCCTGGCCCGTGCCCAGAGGGAGGCGCCGTACAGGCCGGGCAAGCGGGCGGCACTGCGTTCCCCCCAGGGCCCTGCCTCAGCACTGGGCATACTCAGCATCATCATGAACATGATCATCATGACCATCATCAACATAATCAAAACTGCAATCGTCGTCGTCGTCGTCATGAGCATCATCATCACCATCACCATCAGCAACATCATCATCGGCATCAATATCATCATCATCATCATCATCATCATCATCATCATCATCATCATCATCATCATCATCATCATCAGCATCAGCATCAGCATCAGCATCAGCATCAGCATCAGCATCAGCATCATCATCGTCATTGTCATCACCATCACCATCACCATCATCAGCAGCAGCATGACCATTATCACCATCATCACCATCAGTATCATCGTCGTCATCATCATCAGCATCATCATCAGCATCATCATTAGCACCATCGGCATACTCAGCATCATCATGAACACGGTCAGCATCACCATCATCAACTGGATAAAACAAAGCATCGTCGTCGTCTTCATCATCATCACCATCATCATCATCAGCATTATCATCGTCATCGTCATCGTCATCCCCATCGTCATCATCAGCATCATCATCATTAGCACCATCATAATAGTCAGCACCATCATGAACATAATCATTACCATCATCAACAGCATCAACATAATCATCACCATCGAAATTGTCATTATCATCACCACCAACACCACCACCACCATCATTACCATCATCGTCATCATGCTCATCGTCGTCATCATCATTATCATCATCATCAGCATCATCAGCGCCAGCGTCAGCATCATCATCATCATCATCATCGTAACTATCACCATCACCATCATCATCACCACCACCATCATCATCACCATCATCAGCATCATCATCATCGCCATTACCACCATCATCATCCTCCTCCTCATCACCCTCACCATCACCATCACCATCACCATCATCATCATCAGCATCGTCATCAACACCACCATCATCATCATCATCATCACCACCATCATCATCAACTTCAGCATCATTATGGCCATTATCATCAACATCATGATCGCCATCGTCATCATCATCAGCAGAAGCAGTAACGGCAACAGCACCCGCATCGTGATCAGCATCAGCATCCGCATCGGCATCATTAGCATCAGAAGCAGCAACAACACCATCAGCATCATCATCAACAACATCGTCACAACCGCAATCGCCTTCATCATTATGAGCATAATCATTAGCATCATTCGCATCAACATCATTAACAGCGTCATCATCATTATCAGCAGTGAAATACATATAATCAGCATCTTAATCATCATCACCATTACCATCATCATCATCATCACCATCATCATCATCATCATCATCATCACCATCATCATCCCCAGCAGCATCATCATCATCACCACCATCACCACCATCACCATCACAACCATCACCACAATCTCCATCTCCATCACAATCATCAATCACCATCATCACAACCATCAGCATCACAATCATCATCATCACCACCACCACCACCATCATCATCATCATCAGCATCAGCATCATCAGCATTATCAATCGCTCCCACCCCTCCTGGAACATCCTGCCTCTCCTACCCCATTGACACCGCATCCCTATCCGTCTCCTCCGTCCCTCTTCCCTCCTCCTCACTCTTTCCACATCCGTCCTTCTCGCCCTCCCCCTGCTCCCCCTGCTGCGTACGTCCCCCTCCTCCTTCTCCACCTCCTCCTCCTCCTCCTCCTCCTTCTCCTCCTTCCCCTGCTCCCCCTTCTACGTCTTCCTGATCCTCCTCCTCCTCCTCCTCCTCCTCCTCCTCCTCCTCCCTCCTCGTTCTCCTCCTCCTCCTCCTCCTCCTCCTCCTCCTCCTGCTCCGCCTCCTCCTCCTCCCTGTTGGCCTCCTGGAAGAGGAAGGCGAGGACTACGACACACATCTCTCACTCTCCCTCCCGCACGTTGCGTCTCGCCTGGGGTTGCCCCCGGCGTGGCGCCCGGCGGCGGCGCCGCCGCACTTCCCATCGGGTCCTGCCGGGGGGCGGGCGCGCAGGAGGGGGGCCGAAGGCCGCTGCGGCCCGTGAGGTCGGGGCTCGAGTCCAGCTGCTTGACCAGAAGAGCCCCTCCTCGACGCACCGCCCTACGAGTCGGTGTGGCGACCTGGGCGTTTCGCCTGGGTCCTGCTCCTCCTCCTCCTCCTCCTTCTCCTCCTCCTCCCCCTCCTCCTCCGATCCCCCTCCTTCCTCCCCCTCCAACTCCTGCTTTTTGTTCCTCCTCCTCCTCCTTCTCCCCCTCCTTCTCCTCCTCCTTCTCCTCCTCCTCTTCCTGCTCCTCCTCCTCATCTCCCTCCTCCTCCTCCTCCTCCTCCTCCTCCTCCTCATTATCATCATCATCATCATCATCATCATCATCATCATCATCATCATCATCATCATCATCATCATCATCATCATCATCCTCCTCCCTCCTGCCTCCTCAGAACCGAAACTTGAAACATCCAACGTCCTAAGTCCTGACGCTTGGAACGTCCCCACTGTTCACGGATGAGTAGCGTATCATGCTCCAAATGTGGCCATCACCTCAGCGACGCGCGCAGTCGTGTCAAGCAGATCTAATAGCTGCACAGATGGAGGGGGGCCCTTCCCAACATTGGTCCATGGCTTGGACTTCCTCGGGCTCCTGTCTCCACACATCTGACCTCCAAACTTGGGCTGTGGCTCGGGGTCTTCCTCCAGGTCAACATGCTTGACATTGCGGGACCAACTGCACGGATGGAGGGCAAATCCTTTGCAAGATTGGGATCTTGCTTGAAACACCAATTGGATCTGTGTTCATATATTGAACAAGCGCAGCATGTGCATTGATGTGTTGTCTTTGTGTTGACTGGGGCTCCCGCTTGCAGCCTTTCTCAACTTTGATGGTCATGAATGAGAAAACACCGCATCCGTTACTCGGAGGTGCTGCGGCATGTTTTCATAACAGGGCCCTCGGTTTGACGATCTTTCGAATCCTGCATCAAGAAGCTTCGGCCAGCCAGGAAAAGGGGGGCTTATTTTCAAAGCGGTGGCTCTCGCTCAAACGATATGCCCAGTGGGGTATCGTCCTTCAAGAAAGCTGCGCCCGTAGAGGAACATATGCTTGCGGGAACAATTTTTTGTTTAAGGGGAGTGTGAGCGGGAAAGCCCTTTGCAACATCGCTGATGCATCCTGGGATAACTCTAGCATTCCTCCTCGCCCCGTGAGAATCTCGTTGCCGCTCACCGCGTTTGGTGGGGCCGCCGAGGTTTCGCAGCGCTGCCGCCCGTGAGCGCCTCTTTGCCGGCCACCGCGCTTGGGGGGGCCCGCCGGGGTTTGGCTGCGCTGCCGCCCACCGAGCTGGGGGGGGCCCGCCAGGGTTGTGCCGCAATGGCGCCCGTGAGCACCGCGTTGCCGCCCACCGCGCTCGGGGGTGGCCCACCGACATTTCGCCACGCCGCTGCCCGTGATCGCTTCGAGGGTGCTCACCGCGCTTGGGGGCGGCCGCCGACGTATCGCCACATTGCCGCCCGGCCGCCCGTGGGCGCCCAGGGCAAGTCGGGGGGTTTGCCGAGGTTGCGCCGCGCTGCGGCCCATGGGCGCCTCGTGGGCGCCCACCGCGCTTCGGAAGTCCGCCGAAATTTCGCCACGCGGCCGCCCGTGAGCGCCTCGTTGGCACCCACCGCGCTAGGGAAGTCCGCAGAAGTTTCGCCAGGTTGGTTCCCGTGGGCACGTCCTTGCCGCCCACCGCGTTTGGGGGGGGTCCGCCGAAGTTTCGCCGCGTTGCCGCCCGTGGGGGCCCCGTTGCCGCCCACCGCGTTAGAGGGGGGCCCGCCGCGCTTCCGGGCGCCCCGTGCGCTGTGTGGGTCCACAGCAGCTGCGCCACGTCGCCGCCCGTGCCGCCTCGTGGGCGCCCCGTGCGCTGTGGGTGGGCCCGCCGGGGTTGCGGCGCGCTGCCGCCGTGCCTCATCGTGGGTGCCCGTGGGTTCCCACTGCGCTGGGTGGGTCGGCCGAGATTGCACCGCGCGGTCCGCCCGCGGGCGTATGATTGGCTCCCCGTGCGCAGGGTGGGTCCGCCGAGATTGCGCCGCGTTGCCCTCCCGCGGGCGCCTCGCGGGCTCCCCCTGCGCAGGGTGGGTCCGCCGAGGTCGCGCCACGTTGCCGCCGCCCCGCCTCGTGAACGCCCCGTGCGCCGAGCCGACACCCCATAGCTTACGCCACAAAACTCCCACGGCATTGCTTTCACCACGCAGCTTGCACCGCACATCCTTCATTTCCAACCCACACGACGCGTACTGCACGGCATTATTATCACATATACAACGCGTAGCGTTCACTGCCATAGGTAACACCACCGACCCTACCCGACATAGCTTCACGCCACATAACCTACAACACCCCCACAATGCAAACAATCACTGTTCGGGATCCATACTGAGCTTTCCAATGCAATTTGGGGGGTGGAAACGGATCGGACGGCACAACGACGTAGCGACACGGAGAAACAATTCTGGCAACACGGCCAATGCTGTTATGCCGGACCGCTATCGCCTGGCCCACCCAAACGAGCTCAACCCGCGGACGAACGAGGAGAATGAGCAGGGAGGGGGAGGAGGAGGAGGAGGAGGAGGAGGAGGAGGAGGAGGAGGAGGAGGAGGAAAGCGGACGAGGAACGCAAACATGAGGCAGACGCGGATGTATCAATGCGTATTGGGCGCATTCCCCTGATGATCCCATTGGCCGTTCATATAGACGGATGTCGCGCGGCAGCAGCCGGGGAGCCACCATGAACTAACGAACGAGCAAATGCTACATGAGTTGACGTCCCAATGCTTTCGAAGCACAATGCATCCCAACATATGGGAAACGCTAGGGGGAAGTCTTTGCATTCCACTGGCAAGTCACATGCACGTTGGCCTGAGGCAGAAAGAAAAAGGCAACCAGGCTGACCGAGTCGCAAAGGCGACGGAAGGGAACATTAGCCTTTTCATGGGTCAATTAACCTGGAAGACCAAGCGGGGCGGTGGGACGCGAAGCGTGTATAATACAAAACGATCAACCCGTAAGGGGCTTGCCCGACTTTGGATGCCACCCCACCCTGACGGCGACTTTGTCATGATTATGCCTGTAGCTGGTGGGCCATGATCAAAAAGGCCTGAACACTGGCCCTCCAGCCTGCACTTGGCCACCCTACCCTGGGTCGCCTGGCACGAGCCACATATAGAACAGACAATCTCCGTGGGGGTCCCAAAAGCTTGGCGCTCATCGAGCTCGACGATAGCTTCAGCTGGCGCCAACTCCCCCTCGCAGACGAATCCGCCTCAGCGCCAGCCACTTTAGATTCTGGCGCAAGAACGCTAGCAGCCTCAAGCCGCCCCCACCACTGCCGCGAGCAAGGGCGGGGCCCATTGCAACTTCACATCCGCCCGAGCCCCGGGCCTCGGTTGGGCCGGAGGCTGGCCGGGCCACCGGAGCGGCTTTGTCGCGCTGGCGGGGGCCCCGGCCTGGGAAAGGCAAGATTTGCAAAGGTAACTATCGGGGCCTAAGAGGGCCACGCAGCGAGCGGCGAGGGCCCCTGGCCCGGGGGGGGCGGGCTCTCAGCGCACGCGTGGGCGGGGCGGTCGCTCGCTGCACCTCGATGCGTCGCGCGACGCGCGCGACGCGACGTGGCGCGCGCCTGACGCCGAGCGTCGGGCAAGTGACCTTCATGGTACTCAGCCAGCGCGCCCGCCAGCTCGCGACTCGGCGCCCCCATTGGCAGACCTGTTCGCCCTAGCATTCACATGGTAAGACTCGCGCGTGTGCTGGGCGTTCACCGCATGTCTGCATGCTGCACTTCGGCGCCGGAATGATCTTCGCCCCGCCCCTTGATCTTCCAACTGTTTGGATGGGGCCTTCAAGGGGTCAACGCGCAGCGCGAAGAGGCAGGCCGCGATCGCCCGGCTGGCAAAGCCACCATCGAAAGCGCGTCAGCTCGGGCGAAGGCGGGGCCGACCCAGCCCATCAGCGCGGGCGAGGGGGGACCGCCCGGTTTCGCCCGAGCTCCACTCGCCCCGAAGCTTCGCCCCGGGCCCCGGAAAAATCTTGGGGTGGAATTGGAGACATAGCGGAGCGCATGCGCAAGTGTCGAACGTGTCCCGGTCTTGGCCAGCCAGCCTCTGGCACCCTCTTTCACGCGCGTGCTCACGCGCGCGATTCAACAGGGGACCCCGCAGTAGGTCGTCATCATTCCTGTCGCCGCATCAACAAACGCAGCCAAACCATTCGCGGGCCCGGCGCGAGCCCGCAGCTTCACGCCAGAGGCGCGCAGCAGGGATCTCACATCCTACGCGATGCCGCGGGCCTCGAGCCCGGACACCTCCAGCCCGCAGCGTGCCAGGAGCACCTGCGAAGCGCGAATGCGTGGCGGCAGCGTTGGGCCCGCCCAAGCACTTGCGCAGGACTCGGAGCCATGCCTCTTCGATGCCATAACAGACATCTAGATGGTGCTCCAGGATTCTCCTTACCCGCCATCTCTCAACGCCTCAGCGCTCCAACTCACGCGAGCACTTTGGCGGTGGTTGCAAAAGATCAACCGTCCACGACTAGACAGCATGCTCCAACCAAGACAATCCTAAACGGGCCGTCGTAATTCAAGAGGCCCGCGAACTCCGGCCCAATGCGTTTTCTCCTGACTCTCGGTCATGAAGGCCTGCCAGGCCCGTCGACGCCCGCCAAACGAAACGCGCTGGTCCCACGCGACGCCGGCGCAGGTCCTGGAGGGCCGTCGCTGCGTGGCACATGGTGCCGCGCATCCTGTCATTTCGGGGGGCGACATGGAGGGCGAAGGGGGCGCTGTCCGAGGACTCCCCGCACAACGTGCCAGCGACCTGTCTCGCGCCTGCAAGCCCCGCGGGAGTCGCGACAGCCGCGGCCGCTCCGTGCCCGACCGAAGGACGCAGGCCAGCAGACCGCAGAGCTGCTACCGTCGATCCTGCTCCACGGAGCGCAATTCGTAACAGTGGCAATCGGTATCGAAGCCCCGAGCGGCGGCTTGTTTGCGAACTGGTCGAACCTGGCACGAAGTGTCCGATATTTCGAAATCATGTCTTCGAAGCGGGTAGAGGTCGATCAGCCTTGCCATTTCGCTCCGGCAATCGCCCTCCTGGCGCTGGCGAGCTATAGTTGACGGTTATGCCGAGTTCCTTGACATCCAGCGCAAACATGTGCACGGCGCCACACAAGCCGGCGGCGTCACTGGCGCAGGTGCCACTCCATTCAAAGGTGCTGTCGCCTGCGAGCGCGCGACGCATGGCATCCGGACCCCAGCTGCGCACGCGTGCGATCGCACGATCCGCGACCATGGCAAACAACGCGGCGGCGTGCGTGCACCCGGCCAGTAGACCCTGCTGCGCACGTAAGGGCATGCTGAAACATCCAGCAGCTTCGACTGCTCTGGGCTGCCCATGAGGTTCAAGAAGCAACCACCGCCATCGCAGCGGGCACTCTCGCGGTCTCGCCTCGTCTGTTCTGGCTTGGGAAAGTACCGTGTCTAAACGGCTCCACATGCCCAAGAGTATGGAAGTAGCGTGCTCACCTGATGGTGCGCTAGTTCAGCCTGTGGATTATGTTCATGCGCCGAGAACGTCACTGAACTTCCTCTTCGATTGCCGCAAGTGTGCGGACGACCCTGCGTGTGAAACTATTGCCTAAATATCAGCGTGCGGATATGCGAACCTACTCTTGCCGAGGTTGAATCAATCCCTGAAGCCGCCGTCACAGAGACAGGAGCAACCGCGCTCAATGCTGTGAGCGTGCTCGCCAAGACCCCTCCAGCCGATTCACTTGGCAAGGTTCTCCCGCCTGCCGCTCGAGTGGCTTCTGGGGCCTCTCTCGGGGTCGCAGCGGGTTTTGTCCTACCTGGTGTGGTCTTGGGCCCGGCATTCTCCTTGGGCCGCGGCGTTCCCGCCCAGGTCGGCTTGATCTCGACACTGGAGCGGCTGAACTACATTATTGGTCAATCTCGGCATCATACTTGCACGCGGAATCAATACCACCAGAATGTTCCGCGCCCATTGGTCTGGTCTGCGCCGCCCATTGGATCAACTAGTTTGCGTCCTGCCGCGCCTCCTCCTCGTCCGCTTCCTCAGGTCAAGCCACACCCACTTGGGAAATATGATTGAGAAACAAATGAGAAAGCCAGCATCCTTGACTGAGGACGCTGGCGCCGGCGGAGTAGAAAGCTGAGGAACAGGCGCGGTTGCCTGATAATGTTGCCCACCTGCTGCCTGGCACGAGCGGTGGACGGCTGAGACTCACAACCCAGCGCGGTGACTTCAGCGTTCTTGATGATGCTCGGTAGCTGTTTCGCCACCCCATCTGTCATCTGATCTACTGCTTCTCCTGCGCCATCTCAAGCTGTTTGTTACGCATCTCCTGCACCTGGCTTTCCCTTTGCTGCAGAGCCTCCCTGGCATGGGCCGGCGTCTCAACCAGCTCATCGATGTGCTGTGTTGTTTGTTTATGTCCGCCTTTATTCTGCCAATACGCTGAAACTCAACCGCCATCTGCCCACTCACTGCGAACATGTGTGCCGCGAATGTTTTATGAGCGTTGACTTGCAGCTGCATCTGCTCACGTTCTGCTCGTGGCGCCGTCCGCAAGGCATTCCAATGAGCATCGGTTCCCATGCTGGCCAACTCGAGGTACTTGTTCAATTCATGTATACGTGGCCATGCTTTGCATTCGAGAAAGGAGGCTCCATCTTCGTCGTGCCCATCGTCATCATCACCCAGCTGCAAAGAATCATCAGACACAGCCTGCGCCTGATGATTCTGGCCATGGTAATGGTCACCTCCAGTTTCTCGATGTGAGCCTGAGCCTGTCGCAGCTGAGATGACATCTCCCATGGTTTGGTTGCTGCTCCATGTTGTTTGGCACGCGCACGAATGGTTGGAGAGGCCAGCTTGTTGTTGTAGCTATGGGAACAATCTGCCTTGCTGCGTTTGCAATGTCCAACATGTCTCACGCGTGGCCTTCTTGACCGAGCGTCCACCGCTCGCCTCATGCCACCAAAACGTGCAAAACCGCGTCCGTCCATCTCCGCTCAGGTGAAACTCGGGCGGCTGACGTCCGTGATGTGGCCAGCTGCCGCCGCAGCCTGCTGTGGGCCTGGGCACGCGGCCTCTTGAGGCGGCGACGCCACGGGGGGTGGACCCCTCACAGTCCGTCGCGCCGCAAAGGACGCTTGGGGGCACTTGCTCCGCGGGCTCCCGCGCCCGCCGCTGGGCAACAAAACCTGCGTGGCCGCGCCCCGAGGCAGAGGGAGCGGGGGGGGGGGGAGGAGGGGAGCAGGACCCCGACGCTGAGCGCGTGCTCGTCGTGGCTTTCGGGTTCGTCGTCGCTGCTCTTACATAACTTCCCCCGTCTTCCTCTCCCCGGTAACGCTGCGGGTTCCGCACGGGCGC
>CAUYUJ010015157.1:323503-350617 GCA_963575745.1 Prorocentrum cordatum | reverse complement strand
CTCCTCCCTCCACGTCCTCCTCCTCCGCCCCCTTTTTTTGGTGGGGGGGGGCTCCTCCTGGTCCTCCTACTACGCCTCCTTCTCCTCCTCCTCATCTGGCCCTCCTCCTCCTCCTGCTCATCCTGCTCCTCCTCCTCCTCCCCCTCCTCCTCCTCCTCCTCCTCCTGCTACTCCTCCTCCTCCTCATCCTCCAGCCGTTCTGCGCTCAAGCTGAGTTTTGCAGGCGCGTTTCTTCAGAGCGGCTCGCGTCTGCGGGCCAAAGTGTCTCGGCGGGAGGCCCTATCCTCCCAAGCTTTTCCACGATTCCTCACTGGCAGCTGCGATGGGGTATCAGTGGGCATCAGGGCGTTGGTCAGCGCACAGTCCTCCTTGGCGTGGTGATCAGCCTGCTGGTGTGCCTCCTGGACCTCAACTTCCCCTTCCTCTGCAGCCTGGAGCGCAACTCTGGCCAGGGCCAGCTGCCGCACACCAGCCGTCAGGAGGTGGAGGCCAGAAATGGGCATGCACCAAGTGCCCATGCCGTCGCAACGCTGCTACCGCCGCTTTCTGCAAGCACTGCAAGGCCCCGCGCGAGTACTACCCGTCGGCCCCTGGCTGGCAATATGGTGCTCCTGGGTCTGCTCAACCACCTGGCTTCTTCGGCTTGCCTCGTCAGGCCCCTGTGTTTCCTGGTGGTCGAGCCCCTGCTCCACCTGATGGTCCCCAAGCCGAGCCCCTTCCCGATGCTGGTGGCATGGATGACAAGGAGCTCGAGGTCTTGGTGGCCAGCCTTGGTAAGGCAGGCGATGCAGTCGGTGCAAAGAAGTTTCAGGCTGTTCTGGACGCGAGGAGAGCACCTGTGCTTGAGGTGCCAGTGGAGCGCAAAGTCAATCAAGCTTTCCACACCCTTCGCGCCGCTGAACAACGCCTACAGAAGAACGTCACGCTTTTCACCAACCTGGAGCAGTCTTTGGAGGCACAGCGCAAGCTTGTGGTCGTGGCCAACGACGAGTACAAGCAGGCAGAGCTGGAGCACCAGCGTTTGGTTGCGGAGCTGGCCAAGAAGTCGGGGCCGAAGGCGGGACCTCCGCCCAAGCCTCAGGTCACGGTCAAAGACATTATGGACGGCAAGACACACGAGCTTATCACGCTCGGCGACATGTTCTCTTTCGGTGATGACGAGTACGAGCTTTCCACGGAAGATAAGCAGGCAGCAGACTCCTTGGTCGAGCAGCTCAATGCTGGCCTCAAGGAGGCCACCACGAAGGTCTTCGCTGAGGCGGCGGCTGCGGTGGAGAGAGCAAAAGCTGATCATCAGGCGCTGCTGGAACGTCTGGCAGGGAAGCGTCGTCGTCGCGATGAGCCTGCAGGTGGACCTGCCCAGGTACCTCCTCATCAGCCAGGTGACGCCGCGGCCCCGCCGCCTGCCGCCGCTGCCTCTGAGGGAGGGGGAGCGGGCGGTACGGGTGGGGGGAACGGGGCTCCATCAGCTGACAGCTCGTCGGCCACTTTGCGTGCTGCCGCCAGTATTGTGGCTGGCGGTTCCAGCACTGGCAAACAGAGTTCCTAGCAGGGTTGAGGCCGAAGCCTCACAGTATCACGTACACCCGATGTTTATATCTTTGGCTGACGCCATCTCAGCTCGGCCTCCTGTGGAGATTGTGAGGCAAGAGCGAGTGAAGTTTTGCTCGAGTGGCCCTACCTGTCTCAAGCGTGGTCACGCGATTCAGGCCAGGGTTGCTCAGATCACTTCTCTGCCTGGACCTCGGGACCCTGTTTATGTGAAGCCCTTTGTTGCCCAGGATACCCCTCCTCACGTTGATGCGGTCGCCTTATCTTTTGAGACCTGCAACGTGTCGGGGTGGAAATCCTCAGGCAAGTCTTGGCTCTCCAGATCCCAGGCCCATATTGTAGTTTTGCAAGAGCACCACTTAGCCTCTCAGGAGGACATCCTCCAAGCCTCTGCCTGGGCCCTTCGAGCGGGGTGGAAAAGTTTGTGGGAGCCAGCCCTGGAGTCTGAGTCAGGAGGTACGTCTGGAGGGGTTGCTATCCTTTGTCGCAGTTGGCTGGGCCTCCATCGTCTCCCTGACGTCTCCAAGTTGTTGCACCGCGTGATGGGCGCGGCCGTTCAGATTCCTGGGGGGTTGGAGGTCTCGGTTTTCTCGGTTTACATGCAGGACGGTAAGAAGCTGGAAGAGCCCAACAGCACGCTCTTAGCCGACCTCGGGGCGGCAGTCTCATCTTGTGGTTCATCTTGGCTGATTGGCGGCGACTTTAATTTCCACCCGGCCTTGCTGCAAGAGTCAGGATTTGACGTTCGATCTGAAGGACGGGTAGTTTTTCCTGATGTCGTGGGAACCTGTACGACGACGGGGGGGTTACGTTTAAGCGATTTCTTCGTGTGCAGTCGAGGCCTTAGTTCGGCTATTCGGGGGTTGCGGTGATCTCCGAATCCGACCTCTCTCCTCACTCGCCCGTTCGGCTTACCCTCTTCCCTCAGATCGGACGGCTGCGTTCGCTCGCGTTCAGGAAGCCTCCTAGGATCCCTGTCGAGAAGATGGTGGGTCCGCAGCTGGCTCCCCCCGATCTGGCGAGCCTTCTTGCCAAGCTTCAGAGCGGTGTTGACACTGCTCGATCTGGCGATGGGTTGCGCACGCAGGTGATTTTAGACCAGCGTTATGGGGAATGGGCCGATGCGGCCGAAGTCGAACTCACTCGTGCCACTGGGGTCGACCTCCCGCGGATGGGCCTTCGAGGCCAGCCCCCCAAATTGGTGTGGCGTTCGGTTATGGATCAGGACGTTCGCAATCCTCGCAACCCGTCCCTTTTCGCCACCAGATGGCTTTGGCAGCGTTTTCAGGTGCTTGTCGGTCTGCTCAGCCAGGGAGCGCCGCTCGAGGCGGCCACTCAGCCTCTCCTCCAGCCTTCGGCGTCTATCTCGAGTGCGCTGGTGGAGCGCGCGTCGCTGCTCCGCGACGTTCAAGCCTTTGCTGCGAAGGCCGAGTTGTCCCCGAGCACGGTGGACATGGAGGTGGCGCAAGTTTTAAAAGATCGTATCCGTGGAGCCCTGGACCAGACCATCCAGGAAACTCGCTCGGCCTCCCAGGCGTCCTGGAAGCAGTGGGTTTTGGAAGGGTTCAATAAAGGGGCCAAGCGGGCCCACTTGGTTACTCGTGATCCTAAATCCTTTGTGCCCACCACCACCCACATTGATGGAGACCGTGTTGTTAGCGACCCCCACAACCTTCTTCAGCGTGAGGAGAGCAGGTTCAAGGCCCTCTGGAGGGCCCAGGTGTCGGCCCCGACACCTCCCGCCACCTTCGATCCTGCCCCTGATCTCCCTCCCATCAGCCCTGATGAGATAAGGAGTGTCTGTGGGAAGCATAAACTTTTCTCGGCCGTATCGACGGACGGCTTCCACATCCGCCATTTTGCCTGGCTGTCTGAAGCCAGCTTGCAGTGCCTGGCTCTCATTATGCAGATGATGGAGATCTCCTCTTTTCTCCCTTCTCACATTCGGGTTGTCATCCTTCACCTGATCCCCAAAGCTCTTCCAGGTCTCAGACCCATTGGTTTGTTCGGGGGCCTTTATCGGGCCTGGGCTAAAATTCGGAGGCCGCTTGGTTTGGCCTGGGAGGAGGCCAACTACAGGCCTTGGTTTGCCGCGGGACGTTTTATGGGAGCTGCTGACACGGTGTGGCGACAAGCTGCGCGGAGTGAAGGGGGGGTGGCCGCTGGCCTCTTTGCCGTCACTCTGCTGTGGGATTTTCAGAAATATTATGAAAGCATAGATCTCGACCGTATGCTGGGCAGGTGTCTGCTTTTGGGCTTTCCCGCTGCGGTGGCGCGTCTCTGCTGTTCAGCGTGCAGATGTGCGCGTCACATCGTTTTAGGTGGTTTCATGACGGACGCCATTTTCGCCAGCTTCGGCATCGTGGCCGGCTGCTCTTTTGCAACGACGCTTATTCGAGTCAACAGCCTGGAAGCCCTCGACCAGATCGAATGGCCCATTTGTACTACGTACGCTCTTTATATTGACGACAACGCAGTTCACGCCATTGGATCGGAGGTCGAGGTGCTCGAAGGGCTGGTCTCCGCCAGTTCGCAGTTGGTCGTCGCCATCTCTGAGGGGATCGGCGCCACCCTGGCCGAGGACAAAGGGGCTCTAATATCGTCCGACAGAAAACTTGGCTGTAAGGTCCAGGAGGCCATTGGGGTGGCCCTCGCGGGGCCCTTGGTTTCTTCGGCCCCGAATTTAGGCGTCGACGACACGGTCGGTCGCCCAGTTCGTCAGCAAGGTCGTAATGCTAAAGCCAAAGCCCGTCGTATCAAGGCTTCTCGTCGTGGTAGGCGCGTGGGGAGACTCGCTCGCACGGTTGGGCGCAAGGCTCGAAATGTCTGGTGCTCTGGGGTCCTTCCTGCTGCCACTTACGGCGCCGAAATCTCTGGGATTTCCGACGGGGAACTTTTGGCTTTAAGACGGTCCTTTGCCAGCACTATCAAGCCGAGTGCGGGTGACCGCTCGCTTTCGATTCTTCTGCATCTGGAAAAGGACCCCACCTGGGCGGTTCAGATTGCTCCGACTTGTAGGTGGCATAAGGAACTCTGGCACGCCCATTTGTCCTCTCACCCCTCGGTTTTGAGTTTTGCTGAAATGAGAGAAGTGTGGGGGTCGGTTTTTGGTTTGGAATCCAAGTCTTGGAGATCTGTTTCAGGTCCAATCTCAGCCATGAGGAAAAGTCTCGAGAGGATCAGTTGGCAGATGCCCAACTTCGCCACGCTGATCGACGATCGCGGCGTGGAGCTGCCGTTGCTGTGCCTGTCGCCTGCTCTCGTGCGCCGTCTCGCCATGGAGGCGGTCTTCAGACAGCTGGAGTGGATGATTGGAGGTAAGCTTTTTCTCCCTGGTCGGGGCTGCCTCGATGTCGTCCATGAAGCTCTAGCGACCAAACGTTTTTCTCCGCTTGAAAAGGGCATTATCCGAGCCTGGAGCACGGGTGCGGTGTGGACTCGCATCTACGCCAGGTCCAAAGGATACGAGTTCCCAGAATTTTGTGAGTTGTGTGGGAAGGCTCGGGACACTATGTACCACAGGTTATGGGTATGTCCTTGTTTGGACGCCAAACGTCGTGAAGCTGTGGGGGATGAGATCGTCGACGGGGTGACAGACTTCGCTTCGCAGGGAAGACATCGCTTGACTCTGGTTACCCGAGGCATCCTGGCTCATCCTGGTGACGAACACCCCCCCCCCGCTCGAAGAGGGTTCCTGGGACGTCTCGTGGCGTGGGGACCCGCCTTCAGACAATGTTTTTAGCCTCCAGGGGAAAGTTTTTGTTGACGGTTCCTGCTCTCGGCACGTTATAAAAGAGCTGAATCGTGCGTCCTGGTGTGCGGTTTTGTTTTCCGACGAAGATGAGCTGCTGTGTACTATGAAATGCCCTGCGTGGGCACCGCTCCCCCAGACCCCTCAGGCCGGCGAGTTTTCGGGATACTGGGGGGCGGTCATGTGTCTCGCTGGCCCCAGCTCGATCTTCACCGATTGTGCCAACGTTGTTACCCAACATGAGCTTCCAAGAGATGCTCAAACCTTTTTCAAACGTATGTACTCTGGTGTCTTTGTTCAGCTTTTGTCCAGGCCCGAGCGTCGTCACATTCGTGAAGTGCTCAAAATTAAGGCTCACCAGTCCTTGTCTGAGGAAGGCATCTCAGCTCAGGAGGAAGCCGCTCGTCTAGGGAATCGCTTGGCCGACCAAGGGGCTAAGGAGGCCCTTGCGTTTCATCCCTCAGACTCGAATGTGCTGGAAGAAGCTAACGAGAGTGTGAAGTTTGCCAGGGCTGCCTGCAAGCTCGCGGCTATTTTGCTGCCAGAGTTTGCTGCTCTCAGCTCTATCAAAGATGTGCCTTACCTCCCTGTGGTGAACGTGCCCAAAGCTGCTTCTGGTAACGTTCACAAGTGGTTTAGGTTTGAAGGCTTTTGGCGCTGCTCTCGGTGTTTCCAGATTCGTCGGCCTCGGGACGGTTCGAAACCCCTTCCTGGTCGTTGTTCTGGTTTAAAAGCCTGCAGTGCCGACAAGCTCACCGCCCTTCAGCACAAGTGTGTGATGTTCCCGTGCAGCGACGGGTCTGAGCTTGTGATTTGTATGAAGTGTAAGTTTTACTCCTCCCACGGTACCCTCCGTGGACTGGCTGCTCGCTGCGACCCCCCTCCCAGCAAGTTCGGAGTCTGGGTTTGGCAGCAGATCTGCAAGAGCCGTCACCCTAAGAGGAAGGGGGTGGTGGTGCAGTTGGGAGTTAATCTTCGTGACGGCTCTAATCTGTTTCAGGACGTGTTGCCCACGGCTGTTAGTGAACCCGTGCCCCCTCCTCCTCCTCCGCCTGCTGCCCCTTGCCCCATGCACCCGCAGCGTGAGTTGGCTGCTCGTTTGAGGGAGGAAGAGAAGGCACGCGAGTTCCAGGCCAGGGTTCGTCGTCTCTGTATCGCGGCTGGCGCCGCTCCGTCTGTCCCCAGCTCAAATCCCGAAGCTGATCAGGACGACTCAGATTAATAGCCGCTCTATTTTTGTTTTGCTCTGGTCGAAGGTGCTGCACATGTCTCACGTTTGTCCAGACAGGCGTTAGGCCTCGGGTTCCCAATCCTTCAGGGATTCGAGCCTGCCTTTGCCTCGTCGCCTCCCTTCGCCCATCTGTTTGAGGGTGACTGCAAGGCGCCTTTTCTTGTTGCAGGCTGCAAGCGCCATGTGCAGCCTGGGTGCAAGCCCCAATGCGGGACAGATAAGGTGGTTGAAGCCTCAGGGGGAAAAAAAAAATCCTCCTCATCCTCCAATTCCTCCTGCTCATCCTCCTCCTCCTCCTCCTCCGCCTCCGCCTCCGCCTCCTCCTCCTCCTCTCCTCCATCCCCCCTCCTCCCCCTTCCTCCGCTTCCTCATCCTCCCCCCTCCTCCCCCTCCTCCTCTCCTCCTCCTCCTCTCCTGCTCCTCCTCCTCCTCCTCCTCCTCCTCCTCCTCCTCCTCCTCCTCCTCCTCCTGGCCCTCCTCCTCCTCTTTCTCCTCCTCCTTCCTCCTCCTCTCTTTCCTTTCCTCCTCTTTCTCCTCCTTCTCCTCCCTCCTCTTTTCCTCCTCCTCCTTCTCCCCTCCTCCTGCTCTCTCCTCCTCCTCCACCTCCTCCCCCTCCTTCTCCCCAGTCCTCCTCTTCTATCCCTCTCCCCCTCCTCTCCTCCTCCTCCTCAACTCATCATCATCCTCTCCTCCTGGTCCTCCTCCTCCTCCTCCTCCTCCTTTTCTCCTCCTCCTCCCCCCTCCTCCTCCCCCCTCCTCCTCATCCTCCTCCTCCTTCTCCTCCTCCTCCTCCCCTCCGTCTGCACCCCCTCCTCCAATAGTAAGTTTCCATGGTTCTATGTTGGAAACTGGAGCACGTACATTTCCAGTGGCTGGCTGTTTTTCAATTCCTAGATGTTTTGAGGTCGGGGTGATGTGGTGTATGCTAGTTTTCTTTTTTTTCCTTGGGAAACAGCGAAACCATTATGCACCAGGGTCCTGTACACACCAGGATCCGCCGTCTTCTGCAAGTTTCAGTAGAGGGCCGAAAAAATATGCTAACGGAGTTCCCCACATAAAGAGAGTAACGGTTTCGTGGGACCCATTTTCTTGATGCCCTCCTCGCTTTGGCGGGGCCCCGCTGGAAGGGGGGAGGGCTACGAAACCTGGCGAAGAGTAATGCTTTCCGCGACCCTCCTCGTTCAAGCGCGGCCTCTCTGGAGGAGTGGAGGGGGACACGAAACCGTGTAAACAGCATGTTTTCCGATACCCTCCAGGAAGAGGAGGAGGAGGAGGAGGAGGAGGAGGAGGAGGAGGAGGAAGAGGATAAGATGGATGATGGCGAAGAGCAGCAGCAGCAACCGCAGCAGCAGCAGCAGCAGCAGCAGCAGCAGCAGCAGCAGCACGCGGACTCCCAACTCTGAGAGCTCTACTCGGACTTCGACTGCGAATGCTGTGGGCCAAAGGTCGCCACACCAGTCTCATCGCGCGAGCACTCTGGAGCGGCGCCGCCGCGCGCGCATGACGAAATCCTTTTCAAAGCCATTGGGTTTCTGAGCATTTTAAGATATAGCTCTTGAAACACATATGAAAACCCAGTTGCGATTCCAAAAAAACCTGCCAGATGTATTGAACTTCAGTTTCCTCACCAATGCCACGCCCATGGGGCGCCTGTCTTTCCTGGGCGCGCGTCCGAGGTTTGGAAAAGATGCGTGTAGGAACTTATGAGGAGGGGACATGGGACGGGAGGGTGTATATCGCTGATGCATCATGGGTTCTATCTGGTCCCAATCCTCCTCCTCCTCCTCCTCCTCCTCCTCCTCCTCCTCCTCCTCCTCCTCCTCCTCCTCCCCCTCCTCTTCCTCCTCCTCCTCCTCCTCCTCCTCCTCCTCCTCCTCCTCATCCTCCTCCCCCTCCTCTTCCTCCTGCCCCTCCTCCTCCTCCTCCTCCTCCTCCTCATCCTGTCCGCTCATGTTGAAAGGGTTTGCCGAGGCCCTGGAGGACCCCTTGGTGTGCACTAGGCTCAGCGACCTTGCAGACATGTAAGGAGCTCCGGCACACAGACTCTCAATCCCACCAGCCCTCTGGGCGTTGGTGGTTTCCTCGCTCAGGCGGGGCCTCCCTGAAGGGGTGGGAGGGGCACGAAACCGTTTAAAAATATGTTTTCCGATACCCTCCTCGCTCAGGCGGGGCCTCTCTGGAGGGGTGGGAGGGGCACGAAACCATGTAAATAGTATGGTATTCCGATACCCTCCTCGCTCAGGCGGGGCCTCCCTGGAGGGGTGGGAGGGGCACGAAAACATGTAAATAGTATGGTATTCCGATACCCTCCTCGCTCAGGCGGGGCCTCCCTGGAGGGGTGGGAGGGGCACGAAACCATGTAAATAGTATGGTATTCCGATACCCTCCTCGCTCAGGCGGGGCCTCTCTGGAGGGGTGGGAGGGGCACGAAACCATGTAAATAGTATGGTTGTCGGATACCCTCCTCGCTCAGGCGGGGCCTCCCTGGAGGGTGGGAGGGGCACGAAACCATGTAAATAGTATGGTTTTCCGATACCCTCCTCGCTCAGGCGGGGCCTCCCTGGAGGGGTGGGAGGGGCACGAAACCATGTAAATAGTATGGTTTTCCGATACCCTCCTCGCTCAGGCGGGGCCTCCCTGGAGGGTGGGAGGGGCACGAAACCATGTAAATAGTATGGTTTCCGATACCCTCCTCGCTCAGGCGGGGCCTCCCTGGAGGGGTGGGAGGGGCACGAAACCATGTAAATAGTATGGTATTCCGATACCCTCCTCGCTCAGGCGGGGCCTCCCTGGAGGGTGGGAGGGGCACGAAACCATGTAAATAGTATGGTATTCCGATACCCTCCTCGCTCAGGCGGGGCCTCCCTGGAGGGGTGGGAGGGGCACGAAACCATGTAAATAGTATGGTATTCCGATACCCTCCTCGCTCAGGCGGGGCCTCCCTGGAGGGGTGGGAGGGGCACGAAACCATGTAAGTAGTATGGTTTTTCGGTATGGAGTGGTATGGAATGGTATGGTAGGTATGGTATGGTACGGTATGGTATGATATGGTATGGTATGGTACTGGAGGTATGGTATGGTATGGTACGGTGTGGCATTGGTGTGATATGGTATGGTATGCTATGGTACGCCATGGTATGGTATGGTACGGTATGGTACGTATGGTGTGGTATGGTCATGGTAGGGTATGGTATGGTATGTGTGGTAGGAACTATGGTATGGTATGGTGTGTGTGGTAGGAATAATATTGTGCTGTATGGAAGATGGAGCGGGAGGTGGGTGGGACGGAGAGGGTGTTCGGGGAAAACAAGAACCCCACTCAGGATGTGGGGGGAAACAAAAAATTATGCTAACGGAGTTCCCCACATGAAGAGATTAACGGTTTCGTGAGACTCTCAATCCCACCAGCCCTCTGGGCGTTGGTGGTTTCCTCGCTCAGGCGGGGCCTCCCTGGAGGGGTGGGAGGGGCACGAAACCGTGTAAATAGTATGGTTTTCCGATACCCTCCTCGCTCAGGCTGGGCCTCCCTGGAGGGGTGGGAGGGGCACGAAAACCGTAGTACAAATAGTCCCCCCCCCCCCCCCCCCCCCCCCCCCCCCCCCCCCCACCCCCCCCCACACCACCCCCCCCCCCCCCCCCCCCCCCCCCCCCCCCCCCCCCCCCCCCCCCCCCCCCCCCCCCCCCCCCCCCCCCCCCCCCCCCCCCGCCCCCCCCCTCCAACCCCCCCTTTGGGTGTGTGTGTGTGTTGTGTGTTTTCTGCTAATGAGTAGTTTGTTTTTGGTTGTTGTGTTGTTTTAGTTGTGTTTTTTTTTTGCGGAGGGGCACGAAACCATGTAAATAGTATGGTCATTCGGGTACCTCCTCGCTCAGGCGGGCCTCCTGGACGGGTTGGAGGGGACGACACCAATGTAAAATATTTTGGGTTTTCGATACCCTCATCGCTCAGGCGGGGCTCCTGCAGGGGTGGGAGGGGCACGAAACCATGTAAATAGTATGGTATTCCGATACCCTCCTCGCTCAGGCGGGGCCTCCCTGGAGGGGTGGGAGGGGCACGAAACCATGTAAATAGTATGGTTTTCCGATACCCTCCTCGCTCAGGCGGGGCCTCCCTGGAGGGGTGGGAGGGGCACGAAACCATGTAAATAGTATGGTATTCCGATACCCTCCTCGCTCAGGCGGGGCCTCCCTGGAGGGGTGGGAGGGGCACGAAACCATGTAAATAGTATGGTATTCCGATACCCTCCTCGCTCAGGCGGGGCCTCCCTGGAGGGGTGGGAGGGGCACGAAACCATGTAAATAGTATGGTATTCCGATACCCTCCTCGCTCAGGCGGGGCCTCCCTGGAGGGGTGGGAGGGGCACGAAACCATGTAAATAGTATGGTATTCCGATACCCTCCTCGCTCAGGCGGGGCCTCCCTGGAGGGGTGGGAGGGGCACGAAACCATGTAAATAGTATGGTATTCCGATACCCTCCTCGCTCAGGCGGGGCCTCCCTGGAGGGGTGGGAGGGGCACGAAACCATGTAAATAGTATGGTATTCCGATACCCTCCTCGCTCAGGCGGGGCCTCCCTGGAGGGGTGGGAGGGGCACGAAACCATGTAAATAGTATGGTATTCCGATACCCTCCTCGCTCAGGCGGGGCCTCCCTGGAGGGGTGGGAGGGGCACGAAACCATGTAAATAGTATGGTATTCCGATACCCTCCTCGCTCAGGCGGGGCCTCCCTGGAGGGGTGGGAGGGGCACGAAACCATGTAAATACGCCATGGTATGGTATGGTACGGTATGGTACGTATGGTGTGGTATGGTATGGTATGGTATGGTATGGTATGGTATGTGTGGTAGGAACTATGGTATGGTATGGTGTGTGTGGTAGGAATAATATTGTGCTGTATGGAAGATGGAGCGGGAGGTGGGTGGGAAGGAGAGGGTGTTCTGGGAAAACAAGAACCCCACTCAGGATGTGGGGAAAAAACGTCGGTGTATAGAGTTCGGTTCCCTACGATGCCTCCCAGATGGGATCCGCGCCCATGAAGTTGGAGGATCACGCCGCATTACCACTTCAGGCATACAAGTGGCATGCCGCAAGCGACACTTGATCATCATCACTCGAGGCATGCAGCCGACATGCCTCAAATGGTACTGGGTCAGTACCACTTGAGCTACACTCGCCGATGCATCACCGAGGCTGCTCGATGTGGAGCCCGACTTCCTCGACGCCGACGTCGCCGATGCCTCGCCAACGTCCCCGATGCATCGGCGATGCATCGGCGATTTGGTGCGATCCTCCGGCCCGATCCACTCGGACCCCCTCTAGGAGGCCTCCACTGGTCGGGGGGAAAGGCCTGTCGGTTGCCGCCCTGGTCTTGGCGTATCGCTCGGAGGTGTGCATTTTTCTTCGGCAAGGACCATCGAGGAGCCATGCTGTTCACCTTGCGAAGAAGAGTACACGCACGAAGCCGGAAACATGCACAGGGGATGGACAGCCGAGCGATGGCGAGTTGTCGCCTTGTCAGGGCAGGTGCCGCAAAACACTGGACGCCCCCCCCCCCTGGATCACCGGCCTGCACGTGCGCCACAATCGGCGGCGCGTAGAGGGGGGTAGTCGGAGGTTGATAGGCTTCCTACCTTGACACGTACGTCGATTAGCGAATTGGCCGTGTTCGGTTCGCGAGAGGGCGTCGCGGCCGTCATTTCTTGCGGGTCCAGGCCCGCTGGTCTCGGTCCTGGACCGTTCTCACTGAAAGGGTGGTTTACTAAAGCGAGGTTTGTTCGCCGCCGAGGTATGGGGGAGGGGTGATGATTCCATAGGCTTACGCCACATCCGCCGACCCCTATATGAACGATTGCGCCTCGAGGACTGCATTTCACGGGGCTTGTCCGAATCATGACACGGCGCTCGATATCGTTTCTGGGGGAGGTTTGTCCACCGCCGAGGTAAGGGGGGAGGGGGGGATAACTTCGTAGACGCACCCCCTTCCCCCTTCATCCCCTCTCTGCAAAAGCCGCCCAGCACGCGTCGGCTGGGCTGGTCTGCCCTCCCCCACGGTGGGGAGGTCCCTCCTCTTGGCATCGCTCGGGCGAGTGTTTTTTCCTCCGTGAGGACCATCGAGGAGCATCTTGACTCATCTGGTGTAACAAGAACAACAAACAAACAAACAAACAAACAAACAACACCAGCAACAACAACCACAATCATTTTACCCGAACGCGTGGTGTTCTCCCCAGTGCCAGGGTTTTCATACGACACCAGGCAATACCCCCACTTCGTGGGGGGGCATTACAAGCTCTACCAAATATCCAAACGACTCTTCGCGACCACCCAAACCCAGCTTCCCGCCCTATGACGTTGGGACACTTCACTTCGTGGCGTGCGGACGACCGTGGCTACTACACTGGCGTGGGGTACACACCCACAGAACTTGGTACACACCCACAGAACTAGGATTCGGACAGCGCGCGCGGGTGGAAATTTTGAAAAGTCGTGCAGGTGTTTTTCGAGGACCTACGGTGCGATTCGTGTGATTTTATGATGCGCGGTGCTAAAATTCTTAAAAACCCAATGGTTTTTGGAGATTTCGGCGTGCGCGCGCGAAGAAAAAACGAATGTGTCCCGCATGGTATTATTTGACAGGGATGATGGCCCTGGCAGGTGCGCAACCGTTGTCGCAGAAGTTCGAAAAAGTTGCTCGCAAAAGCCCGTTTGACAGAAATGTTTAAAAAGTGTTGGTTTTCCTACGAATCCGCAAGAGCGCGCGGGATGAGATTTTGACATTTTTTTGTTGAAAAACCATTGGTTTTTTGATGTTTTTATGTTAAAATCGTTCCGAACACTAAGCTTTTGGAAGGATTTCGTCTTGCGCGCGCGAATGTCCACTTTACCTTATTTTTTGCAAGGGATTCTTGAAATTTGATTATATTAGAACAAGAAATGTCATTTTATAGTGTTTTTTGCAAGGGAAAGCGGGGGGGAACAAAACAACCGGATCTTGATCACATCGAATTACCTGAGGCTTCCTCACGAAAATGATGAAAATGTAGCTGCGGCCTAGGCGGCGCAGGGGGGCCGTGCACCAGGGGTCCCAACAATAATTATTCTTTAGAATTAATAATGTTCAACAACAGCAGCAGCAACACCAACAACACCAGCACCCAGACCAACACCACCACCAACAACAACCAACACAACAACAACAGCAACAACAACAACACCAGCAGCAACAGCAGCAACAGCAGCAACAACAACAGCCAAACAACAAGAACAAGAACAACAACAACAACAACAACAACAACAACAACAACAACAACAACAACAACAACATCAACATCAACACCAACACCAACACCAACACCAACACCAACACCAACAACAAGCACAACAATAACAACAATAACAACAAAAACAACAACAGCAACAACAGCAACAACAACAACAACAACAGCAACAGCAACAACAACAGCAACAGCAACAGCAACAACTACTACCAAACAACACATGATATCGACACATACACGGAGAATGGACGTCCGAGCGATGGCGAGTTTTGCATCCCCCCGCACTTCCGTCACCCCATGTTGCGCCAGGTTGTGCGCGCTTCCCCACCAGGAATCGGGTGGCATCTTCCTCCCGCTCCAGAGGGGCTCTTCGGAGTTCTCCATCACCAGGCGCCCCCACAGGCTGGGCCAGGGCCCGAACAGGCCCCGAGCATCGAGCCTGACCCCCTCCCCGCAAGAACAAGCAGGGGCTCTGGCGGGGGAGGAGAGGGGGGGAGAGCAGAGGAGACAAGGAGGGGGGCGGAGGAGAAGGAGTGAGAGAGAGGAGAGGGAGACGGGGGAGGGGAGGAGAGAGAGCGAGGAGGAGGGAAGGGAGGAACTCATGGAAGGGTGCAGAGGCGGAGCTGCCCGATGCCGTCCTCGCGCCGCAGCACGTTGCTTCGAGCCGGCTCCGTAGGTGCCCCGTAGGGCCGCCCCGTCGTACAGATGATCGACGGGCTGACGACGGCGGCCTCCGAGCGGCTGCCGCCAGTGGGTCCAGACCCCGAGGATAGGAATCGGCGGGGGGATAGTTGAACGATGGCCGAGGGCTGCGATCCTCGTTTTCTTCCTTGGCGCTTCGAGCTGCTCCTCTCCTCTCCAACGCAGTATCGTTTATCCGATCCCAATCCCCATCCCCATCCCCTTCGAGACCCCCACCAGATTAGCCCCCCAGTTGGGGAGACACCCCTCGAAGCTCGAAGGGAACGACCTATATCCCCATCTAAGGGTGTAGATCGGCCAGTGGGGCCCAGGCCACGCCCGTGGGGATGGGGATCGGTTAAACGATACTCCAGCATCCCTCCCTCCTGCTCCTCATGTTCCTCCCCCTCCTCAATCCTGGTACCCCGGTTGGATTGGCCATGGGGTGCACGCCGCGGCCATAAAGAATCAGACGTGCAAGTGTCAGCGGGGTTGCCGTGGTCCTGTATGTATGCGCGAGATTGTAGTGGTCTGGTCCTAAACGCGCCGATCTCCCGGTTGAGACGGGTCCTTGGAGCAAGCCTGAAATATGCATGCTGCCCTGGCGGATGCCATACAAATCATGCTTCTCCTCCTCTCCCTCCTCCTCTCCTCCTCCTCCTCCTCCTTTTCCTCCTCCGCCTCTCCTCCTCCTCCTCCTCCTCCTCCCGATCCTCGCCCTTCCCTTCCCCCCCCCCCCCGTCCTACTCCTGCGCCGCCCTGCCTCCCGCCTCCCGGGGCCATTTTGGCCCAGGCCGTCTTGGCTCAAGGGGTCCATGGCTCGAGGAGGCCCCAGAGGAGTGCCGGAGCCAGGCCGCGCCCCCCCCCCCCCCCCCCGCGCACCAGAGCGGAGCATCTTCTCCGTCTTCGGGAGCCTTGAGACGGGGGTCAATGCAAACGGGGGTCAGCCAGGGCGCCAGATCCTGCAGGATCCTGCGAAGACCCCCTCTGGCTGACCCGGGTTAGCGAGCCGCTCGTAGCCGCGAGGCGGCCGCGCATATTGGCAGACCCGGGTTTGCGATGATCTGCGTTGCGAAGATCTGCGTTGCAGCGTTTTTTTTCCTGCATTGCAGTTTTTGGTTTGCTGCTGACCCGGGTCTGGAGCGACCCAGGTCAGAAGATCCCCGATGTCTTCGGACTTGTATTGGCAGCACTTTTCGTCTTCGCTCGGGCCAGCAGTGGCACGGGACCTCCCGACATAGTTTTTGCGTGGGTGCTGAAGTTCCTTGCTGGGGAGCTGTCCATCCCAGCGCGCTTGCGAACAAGGTCGATTGTATTTCACGCCCCCCCCCCTCCCCAGCCTGGCGCACGCAAGTTCAGCACAGGCAGGTCAGCACGGGGAAAGCCGGGCGGGCGGTAATGTTCAGTCGGGCAGGGCCCCTTTCAGAGGGAAAGTTCAAAGTTAGTGGTGGACGATGTTTCAAATATGTTTGACTAGTTTTGAGGCACGTTTCTGCTATCCTCCATGTTTCGTCCCAAATCCGCCTGTAGGAGGGCATGCCCGACCTAAGCACAGGCAGGCCAGCGCAGGGAGAGTCGGCGGGCGGGTGGTAGTTGGGGGGTGGCCCCACTGGGGGGTGGAGGAAAGGGGCCCCGTTGGGCCCCTTCTCTTTACCACCGTTTGGGTCACCCCCCGTTGCCACCCGCCCGAGAGAGGCTGGCTTGCTTGATGTGTCCCAGATGTCCGAGAGAGTCTATCGAAGACGCGGGCCCCTTCTCTTTACCACCGTTTGGGTCACCCCCCGTTGCCACCCGCCCGAGAGAGGCTGGCTTGCTTGATGTGTCCCAGATGTCCGAGAGAGTCTATCGAAGACGCCTACGGCGAATCACCGCCGCCCCCTCCCCTGCCTTCCGGAAGCGCCGGTGCGGCCGAACGCCGCGGCCAGAGCTCGGCCACGCTATCGGACTGTGCATTACCCCATCCGTTGTGGAAACCTTGCGGGGAACACGAGGGGGGGAAAGAGGAGGAGAGCGAGGAAAATGGAGGAGGAGGAGGAGGAGGAGGAGGAGGAGGAGGAGGAGGAGGAAGAGAGACCGTTTGGCATCCTCTTGGGGCACTCTGTGGCCTCCTGGGAGCTTCTCGGGGCCTGTTGGATGCCTCCTAGGGAGTTCCTCTTGCTGTCTGGGGCCTTTGGAGACCCTCTGGGAGGCCCCTTGGCTGTCTGGGTGCCCTCCTGGCCCGTCTGACGCCGTCGAAACCCGTTTGGGTGTTTTTCTGCATCGATTTGGGGCTCTCGTGGAGCGAGCGCTCCAGCGCCGTCTCAGGGGCCATCTTGGGCGTCTTTGAAGCTGTCTGGGACCGTCGTGGCACCGTCGTGGGGGCTTTTGGGGGTCGTCGGGGGCCTCCAGGAGCGGTCTGTGAGCCTCCTGGCAGTTTCTCGGTTTCTTGGGGGGCCTCGTTGGGGCTTCTGTGGGCCTTTGGGTGGCCTGTGGAGGCCCCCCATAGGGGGGCCCGTTGTGGCTGTCGGAGTGCCTTCCTGGCCCGTCCGACGCCGTCGGAGCCCATCCTGGGAGCTGTTCTGGGCCGATTTGGAGCTTTCCATCAGGGTGCTTTGGAGCTTGGGGTCGCGAGGGGTTAGAGCACCACAGATGGCCCAAGATGGCTCCAGGAGGTCTCAGAGAGCCCAAACTGGCCTCCAAAATGGCCCAAGAGAACCGACGATGCTTCAAGACAGCTTCCGACGTGCCTCCAAAAGCCTCCACGAGGGCCACAAGACGATCCCAGGTGCCCTCGGTTGTTCGTTCTGGGTGCTTCAGGGCCGTCTTAGATGCCACTGTGGGTGGCCTGTTGGGCCGTCATGCGGCCATGTCGGAGGCTTTGGGGGGCGCTCGCGGGGCCATCTCGATGGCTTTTGGGGTCACGCTGGGCCGTCGGACAGCAGAACCGAACCAAGCGCCCTCGCGTTGCAAACACATGCTTGAAGCAATAAGCTGTGACGATCAGGAATGAGGACCGTTTCCCCCCCCCCCGCTTTTTTAGGGAAAACCACATGGCCTCTTCGATCTCCGTTTCATGAGTCTGGCGGGCTTTCGGCCCCCTGAGGGCGCGAAAAGGAGCCGCTTTCGGTGCTCACTCATTCCTCCTCCGCCCCCTCTCTCTCTCTCCCTCTCTCTCTCTCTCTCTCTCTCTCTCTCCGTCTGTCTCTCTCTCTCTCTCTCTCTTTCTCTCTCTGTCTCTCTCTCTCTCTCTCTCTCTCTCTCTCTCTCTTTCTCTCTCTCTCTCTCTCTCTCTCTCTCTCTCTCTCTCTCTCTCTCTCTTCCGCCAGGATTCCATCATAGGAGGAAGGCGGATGAAGGAGGATGAGGAGATTCCCGCCTCAGAGGTTCCACGAAAAGGAAGAGTTTGCTTGAGAGGTCCTCAAACAACTCACTCAAAAGCAAGCTCCCGCCTGAGAGCTTCCCAACACAAGCCCACTCAAAAGGCAGCCCCCGCCTGAGAGCCCCCCCCCCCCAAGAAAAAGACAAACAAACGCACGCGCGCGCAAAATCAGGCTCCCGCCTGAGATGTCAAAGAAAACACAAGAGCACCCCCTCTCTTCCTCTCAATTGTCCAAACTTTACACAATGTCAGAGGAGAGCTCCTCCAAAGGACGGATGGGGAACAAGAGGGGAACAGACAATGGAAAAATGGAAGCGCTGCAAGGATGAGAGGCGCTGCTCGTGGTTGTTGTTTCGTTTGTTTGTTGGGGCATCTCAGGAAGGATCTTGGTTTTGATGTTTGTTGGGGGGGGGCTCTCCGGCGGGAACTGCCTTTTAAAGTGAGTTGCTTGGGGGGCCTCTCAGGCGGGAGCCTGGTTTTGAATGTTTTGATGGTACCTCACAGGCGGGAGCTGCCTTTTAAGTCAGTTTGTCGGGGAAACCTCTCAGGTGGGAGCTTCGGGACCATATCAACTGAAACAAGCAACTTGAACGTTCAAATCAAAATCCGCCAAAAGGTAGATCTTGGGGGGGGCCGGCCCAGTGCCCTGCTCCAGTCTTCCCTTCTCCTCCTTGTCTTCCTCATCCTCTTTCCCCTTCGTTGTTCTCCCTCACCGTTCCCCCATCGCGTTTTTTGCCCGTGGTGCATATGGAGCACAGATGAAGCGCATCTACTGCACGGAGCATTTGAAGTTACCAACACCCGCAAACTACAGTTGACGGAGGATCAGGAGGAGGAGGAGGAGGGGCGCAACGCCCCAGATCACTCAGGGGCGAAATGTTCCAGCCAGATACGAGCCGAAATGCTTCAGGGGAAGCTGCGTTCGAGATCGCGCAGGGGCGATATGTTCCAGCTAGATACGGGGCGACATGCTCCGGGGGGGCGCAATGCATCAGATCACGTTGCGGCGAAATGGTCCAGCCAGATACGGGGCGACATGTTCCAAGGGGCGCAATGCTCCAGATCACGCGGGGGCGAAGTGCCCCTGATCACGCAGGGGCCATATGCCCCAGGCAGAAGCGGGGCGAAATGCTCCAGGGGGCGCAAAGCTCACGCCAGTCGGAGGCGAAACGCCCCCAGGCCAGCGAGGGGCGAAATTCTCCAGGGGAGCGCAGCGCGACTGCTTGATCCTGATCATGAGCCTCCTCCGCTTCCAAGGTTCGTCTCTCTGTCCTGTTCCACTGCCCTCTGTTCTCGCCCGCCTGTCTCCGTCGCCCCCGGCTTCTCGCCCCCCCCTTCCTCGCGCGCGCCGATTTTTTTTGCGTTGCAACCTGCTCTGGCCCGAGCATGGCTAAACGCAGAACTTGCGTCGCAGTTTCCACGAATCCGCGCGGCTGCAAGGCCGCTGATGTTCCGCCTCGCCCCCCGGTTCGCCGCCAAGGGGCAGCGCCCCTTCCTCGACATGGCGACGGCGGCGGCGGCTCAGCGGCGCGCGGCGGGCGACTGGGCAAGCGGCGCCGCGCCCCGTCTCAGACCAGAGGACCTCTCCTGGGACCTCCAGAATTGCTTCCCGTTCCTATTCCACGAGCGGTTCCACTGGACCTGTGACAAGCAGGAGTTCGACGCCCAGGTGGTCCGCGAGATCGGCGGGGACGCGCGGAACATGGCCACGGGCGCTCTTGCGGCGCGGGCGGCGAGGCCTCTGTAAGCAAAAACCACGACACACGCGCGCACTAAACACAACAACAAGTGATTACAAAGTACAACAACATAGACTGCGAGGCGCTTGCAGCTCGCCGTCCAGACCCGCGCTGCGCGGCTCCGCCGCGGTCGGCTTCTTTCCGGTGGCTGGCGCATAGATGTCTTGCTGCCGCATCGGGGGCGCATTCATCCAGGCGCTGCGCACGTCGGCGCTCGCGGGGAGCTACATGCGCTGCTTCATCGCCTTGGACCTCCGCGCCCGCGTCGCCGCGGAGCCAGGCAAGGTAACCTCGCCGAAACAGGCGTCGCCTATCCCGGGCGCGCGCAGGGCTGGCGACGATTTGGAGCGCACCGTGGCGCAGGCCGATTGAGGCTTCGTCCTTTTGAACCAGCGCGACGTCATCGCGCGCTGTTCCGACGGCATCACTGTCGACGCCCCGCGCTACACCGTGAAGTTCACTCGCGCGCGCAGGTTCCGACGCGCAGGCCGCGGCCGAGCACGCGACCGCGCGCGCGCAGATGCGCAGCGCGCTCAAGCCCGACGGCGCCTCGATCGCAATCGGCGTCGCCGGGTGCGCGGGAGAGGGCGATGGCCATGAAGTTGGCCCCCATCGCCCCCCTCGTCGTCCACCTCCTCCCCCGCCCTCCACCTCGCCCTCGCCCTCGTCGTCATCCTCCCCCGCGCCCCCCATCGGCCCTTCGCCCCGCCCGCCTCGCTCGCGCTGCACGTTTTGTTTGGCGCGCGCGTGACGAGCCATGCTGCGAATCGACGCGGGCGTTTTGACCTCGCGTCTTCTTTCGCGCAGCCGCGATTGCCGTTAGAACACATCGTCGCCACGTGCCGCCGCGCATCTCAGAGTAGGGAATCGACTGGAACAACAAAAAACAACGCGCCAGCGCCGGCCAACTCAAAACTGAGAGAAGCAGCGTTCGGGGATGGCCGGGGCCCCAGGCACGGGGGCCCGGTTAGGGGTAGGGCCCCGGAGCCTTTGAATTGGCCAGAATCACTAAACCAGGTTTGCCATGGCGGATGTTTTTTCGGGCGGCGGCAGCGCCGGCTAGTGGGAGTGGGGCGGGGGGGCGCCCCCAGTACAGATCACTGAACCAGGGTCCACTAAACCCAGTTTTGCCAGCGCCCGAAATGTCGCGTCTGGCACGTCTGGTTTCTCGCTTTAAAACAAGCGCCTCGGCGCCGAAAAGCACGCGCTTGTGGCGGCGTCAGCGCCGCCGCGCACCTCGGGGTAGGACATCGATTGGGGGGCCCGTCCCAGCGCCAGTAATCGAAAATCTGGAAAGGAATATTACTTTGTCTGGTTCCTTGTTTGTGTCTTGGCGCCAAAAAGCACGCGACGTCAGCGCCGCCGCATATCTGCGCGCAGGAAATCGATTGACCGACCCTCGGCGGCGCCGCCAGCCGAACATCGAAAACGAAACAAAACAAAAGAAGCAATATCACTTCTGGCATGTCTGGTTGCTCGTTTGAAAACGGGCGCCTTGGCGCCAAAGAGCAGCAAGCATGCGTGAAAACGGGCGTCTTGGCGCCAAAACTGGCCGATGTTGAGGCCCAGGCTTGAGAGCCCGAACAGGGCCTCAACGTTGGCCGAGGCTCTTCGACGACGGAGACCCCTTGCATCACCTGCGACATGGGCCTGCAAGTTCAAAGCTAGAATGCAGAAGCGGCTGCGGCGACGCACAGGCGACGCGGCCCTTGGAGCCCTGCCTGAACAGCGAGAAGACTTCGGAGAAGCCGCAGAGCTAACTGGAGAGCGTCGAGGAACCCACGCAGGATTTCACCATTTTCCCCGTGCGCAGTCTGAACATCCAGACGCGCGTCGCCGAGGGAAATACCCGCAACGCCAAGATGCGCAGCGAACGCGAGTCAGGCACCCTGCCGCTCAGGAGGCAGTTGGATCGCCCACGCGAAGAGCTACGACCTTGGCGACATCATACGCGCCCCTAGCAGCGCCACATCGCGCCCGACGGCAAGGACGCAGAGCTCCACGAGGGCGCGCTCTCTCAGCAACGCCCGACAGCCACCGATGGGGCAGGGCAATTGGGCTTCATCGCGCAGCCATTTGACGGCGGCTCCTTATGCGGCATGGGCCTTCCCATTTCGAACGCGGCGCTGACCCCCTCAGACTGACCGGCCGCAGGCGGGGGCGAATCACCGCCGCCCCCTGCCTGTTGAAAGCGCCTGCGCGGTCGAAAGCGGGGCTTGAGCTTGGCCAAGCTATCGGGCCACGCGCTCCCCGAGTTGGTTCCGAAAGCTTTCGGGGAACACGGGGTCGGGCGAGCTATCGGACCAGGTGGTTTCCGAGCTTTTGGGCTTCTTGGAGGACGTTTTGGGGAGTTCTTGGGCCGTCTTGGAGGCCCCCGGCGGGCCTTTTGGGCACAGTCTACGGCTATCTTCAGGCCAGTTGGGGCCGTCTTGGGTTCATTTTGAGGCCATCTTCGCTGTCTTGGGGGGCCGTATTGGGGGCATCTCGGAGGCCATCTTGTCCGTATTGGATGCCATCTAGGGTTCCTTTTGGAGCCCTCTTGGGATCTTCTTGGGGCACTCTCGGTGGTCTCTTAGGCTGTCGTGGGGCCATATGGTAGGCCTCTTGCGCGGTTCCGGGGCGATGTTGGAGGCCTCCTGGGCCGTCTTCGGCCGTCGGAGAGCAGAAAAGACGAACGCGCCCCCCCCCCAAAAAAGTTATATCAAAAAACTGAGGGGAGTCAAAGAATTCCGCCCTTTCTGGTCTTCCTGGTGGAGCTCTTGGAGGGCTCTTGCCGCTCTCTGGGGCAGTCGCAAGGCAAGTTTGGAACCATATTGGGCCGTCTTGGAGGCTTCTCGGACGAACTTGAAGGCATCGTGGATTATCTTGGGCCTTTTTCGGGGGCATCTTGGACCATCTTGGACGAACTTGGAGGCCATCTTGGGCCACCTTGACAATTTGGGAGGCCATCTTGGAGCCGTCTGGGGCAGAGAAACACGGTTCAACCACCTGTTGCGCATCTCCGGCGCGGATGGGCCGAAACCCCAGGGAGAGTTCTTCTGGACAAAAAACCAAAACCAAAAACGAAAGGGTCTAGCGCGCTGGGCACCCCTGCGATGAAGCGACAGGGGGCGGCGGATCGAATGGCCCTCGGCCCGTCCCGCCACCGCGCCCGGGGTCATAGGTTTTCAATATGCTCGCCGTCATTTTGCGGGAGGGCCTTCCGAAGGGTTCGTAGAGGCAGCTTCGATTGCTTGGGGGGGCCGTTTCGGGGCCTCTTGAGGTATTTCTGGGGAGCTTCTTGGGGGGTCTCTCTGGGGCCTCCTGGGGGCATCTTGGGATGGAAAGCTCGAAGTGCCTGTTCGGGTTCCTACTTTTGGGCCCCTCTTGTCGCTGTTTTGGCGCCTTTTTGGGCCGTCTCCGGCACTTTTTGGTGCATTTTGTGGCCCGTTTGGGCCGTCATTGGGCCGTTTGGGGGGCCCCGTTGGGCAGTCCTGGAGCGATCTTGGGGATTCTCGGAACGTTTTGCGCGTCGGAAGCCGTCTTAGGAGATATTTTTAGAGGCATTATGGAGCGCCTTGGACGCGTTTCGGAAGGTTGGCAGCTATCGCGGGCGCGTTGGACCACTCGTTCGACGATCCGGGGCCGTCGTGGACCAGCTTGGAAGCGTCGCGGAGCCTTCTTGCCCTGTTTTGGGGCCCTCTTGCGTCCGAAGAAGTCACGCGACAGGAAGCGCGGGGGCCGCGGGGGGCGCGCCAGAAACCCCGAGAGACTTTGCAATGTAGGGCGCGCCCTGAAATGACCGCAGGATGCAGGACTGAGGCTGAAGGGATCGAACACGGAATTCGAAAAACACTCCATCTCGCGCCTTGAGAACAATTTCGAGGGGCGACGGGGGAACCCGTTGCTCATCCCCCAGGCGCGCGGTGATATAACAAATCATCTCGAGTTGGAGTGCCAGCATTTTGCGCGCGTGCCCTTTTACATTGAGCGCGGGACTCCGAAATGCACGGCCCTGTGGACGGAAAGCGGGAAGTCCAGTGGTACAGTTTCCAAACGCGTTGATTGGAAACCACAAATGTGTATGTATGTAAACATGTATGTATGTACAGATGCGTATATGTGAACATGATTGTTCATACGCTTATACGGATATTCAAGTGTCGGTTGCAAGGGCAATCGAATTTGTCGGGGGACTCGTGGGAATTTTACTCAAAGCCTCCAGGCAAGGGGGTTCACAACCCACCGCGTGCGGGAACACCCGTATCTGGCACGATGGCTTAGCTGCTGCACGATATGCCATGCAGAGCATCGGAGACGCCCGTCAGGATGAGTCCTTCCAGTCGTCAGCTTGCATGGCTGGACCAGCGAATCAGGTCAACAGTCAGCTCGCCCAGATGCCGCGCGGGCAATGCACCGCAAGACCTTGGGGGCAGGACCAGCCCGGCGAACACTCGCGCTTCAATAGGTCACTCCAGAAGGCAGTGACATGGAACTGATTTGCCTTCGCGAGCGTTTGATGTACAGCCCCTTCATTACCACACATGTTCGTTTCCCTCCTACTCAGAGCAGTCGGCATCGGCATCGCGTCGGATTGTGCCCGAAAGGGGCAGGTTCTGGTTTGCGGTGCTGCCTCTGCTTCATGCCCTCTTGCGAAGCGCATAATAAAAAGGTCACCTTCCAACTCCTGAAGTAGCCGCAGAAGTTGACGATGAAAAGGACCCTTCGGTTCTCATCTCCTCCTCCTCCGCATCCGCATCCGCATCCGCATCCGCATCCTCCTCCTACACCTCCTCCTCCCTTCCTTGGAGCTTACCAGAGGCCCTAAAAGGACTCTGGACAGATTCAAGGACCTCGTTTCTCTGTCGTGGATCCGCTCTTCAGGCGCGCTCTGAATCGAGCCTCGGACCCCCCATGGGTCAACTTCGGCTGGCTCACCGAGCTGCCTGGCAGTGCAGACGAGCCCACCCCATTCTGCCCTGACCCCCCCCAAAAAAAAACAAGGGCGCCCTCGAGGGCGCGAAATTATTCGCGCTTCGCGGTTCGGCTCCGATTCCTCCTCATCCTCCTCTTCTCCCCTGGGAGGCGGCGCGAGAGCGCGAAGTTATTCGCGCAGCGCGAAGCGCGAAGTTGAGTGCCCTTGATTCCGCCCTGACCCCCCCAAAAGAAACATCTTGTTTGGAGGGCCCCGGAACCCTTGTCGAGCCCAGTCCCGGCGACGAGAATGTCCAGCAACGCCACAAGGAGTTTGAGAACATCGCCGACGACGACGTCATCGCCGGAGGCTTTCAGGAGCAGAGATCTCCAGAGGTGCCTGGAAGTCACCAGAAGCTGTTGGAGATCCCCAGCCTCCAACGCCCCTGCAGGGGCCCAAGATTGATCGAACCGGTCTCCAAGTTGCCTAAAACTCTGCTGCTTCTTGAAGCCGCGAGCGTCGACATCGTCGTCGACGCAGTGCCTCGATCTCCCCCCTCCCTCCCGAGGCAGCAGAGCAGGCCACCCTCCCGCGCCCAGCCACCTCTGAAGAGCCGGGAGGGGAGGACGCCCGTTCTCCGTGCCTCCTGAGGAGGAGGACGACGACGGCGACTACGACGAGGAGAAAGAGGAGGAGGAGGAGGAGGAGGAGGAGGAGGAAGAAGAGGAGGAGGAGGAGGAGGAGGAGGAAGCGGAGGAGGAGGAGGCGGAGGAGGAGGAGGAGGAGGAGGAAGCGGAGGAGGAGGAGGAGGCAGAAGCAGAGAGTCGCAGCAAACCAAGGTTGCATGCATGGTGTTGCAAGACGCCTCGTGGTCCCAAGTGCTCCCCTCCCGTTTCACAGCGGGGAGTGCCCCCTTGAAAGGCGAGCGCCCGCGGCCTGAGGTCAAGATGTTCGATCAGTATGTTCGACGACGACGGCACCATATCCGTGCACTCCTGCACCTCCTCCTCCCCCGTCTCTGCCCTCCCTCCCCCTGCCTTGTCCCCCTCCCCCTTCTTCCTTCCGCTCCTCCGCGCCCCCCCCCCTTCAACTGTCCTTTCTCCGCCCTTCTCGCGCTCCTCCTCCATTCACCCCATCTCCAAGCAGGGATGAGGGGGAGGGAGGAGGAGAAGGAGGAGGAAAAGGAGGAGAGGGAGGAGGAAGGACAGGAAGAGGAAAAGCAGGGGGGACCGGGAAGAAGAGGCAGAAATAAAGAGGAGGAGCCAATAATGCAGGACCTAAGCTTCCAGTGCTCGAGGCATCAGCACGGGTCCCCCCCAGCGAGCTCGACCCTTGCCCAGGGGGGGCTCGGTCGCTTATCCCGAGCCACTTTCCTGGTGACCCCAGGAGTGAACCCGACAGCGGACCACCGTAGGCCGAAAGTGGCGAGAAGCGATGACGAGCTGTTTCTGATGTCTGTCTGGGCGTTTGCGCCGGGGCGCCCCCTCCCCACTGGGTTCAATCAGTGGCGAAGCGTCCTGGCTCGCCTATAGCCCCACCAAACAATGTTTTCATTGTTCTTAGAACATTTGAGGGTTCTAAGAACATTTCGTGGTAGGACTATAGGAATGCCGGGACGGTCGGTCCCTCCCCGCCGGGTGGGGCTCGCGGTCTGTCCACCGCCAAAGCCGCTGGCGGCGCTGCCGTCGCGGCCTGCGACAGGCACGGCCCGCCGCCGCCGCCCAGCGAGTCGGCGTCGGCTCCGTCGTGGTCAGAGGTGGAGAGGGAGGAGGCCGAGGAGGAGGAGGAGGAGGAGGAGGAGGGGGAGCAAAAGGAGGAGGGGGAGGAGGAGGAGGAGGAGGAGGAGGAGGAGGAGGAGGAGGAGGAGGAGGAGGAGGAGGAGGGGGGGGGGAGGAGGAGGAGGAGAGAGGAGGAGAGGAGGAGGGAGGAGGAGGAGAGGAGGAGGAGGAGGAGGAGGAGGAGGAAAGAGAGGAGGCCTGTGGGCTGTCAAGATACTGCTCGTGGGTACCCCTCTACCACCCAACCACATCCCCCCCACAAGCTACGACTGAAGAGAGGACGATTAGAGATGCAAACACAAAACAAACATCGGATACTGGGACAGAGGGAGCGTCTTGCCCGGCCCTTCAGCAAGCAACAACGCCCCAGGAGAAGAAAGGGGGAGCAGGCGCAGTGCCAAGCCAGAGCCACAGCGAGGCACGTGCGCCTAGCATCCGCACGCGGAAACCAGGCCCCACGTACCCCCCCATGCCACCGGCAGGGAACAGCACCAAGGGGGGGGGAGGAGAGGCCAATGGCCCAGCGGAGCAGGGAAGGCGAGAGGAGCAGGAAGGGACGAACGACGGCAGGAGGGGCCAGGGCAGGGCAAGCGATGGGTAGGCCATGGTGAAAAGACAACCAGCGCCACCGCGTTGTGTGAAATGGAGGTCGAGAAAACAGGAGATATCTACTTAGGCCTCCTAGGTGGGGTCGGAGTAGATGGGGTCGGAGGGTCGCGCCGCATCGCCGATGCATCGCCGATGCGTCTCGATTTGGAGCCCGATGTTCCCCACGATGACGTCGCCGATGCATCGCCGATGCATCGCCGATGCATCGTCGATGCATTGCCGATGCATTGGCGATACGGAGCGATCC
>CAUYUJ010015157.1:266003-318503 GCA_963575745.1 Prorocentrum cordatum | reverse complement strand
TGGTTCCATGATGCATTTCCCTCCCTCCTTCAGTTCTCCCAGTCTAGCACCGACCCGAGAAATCCGCGCGGATCTTCGCAAGTTTATTGTTTCTGCTTGCTCGCTCGTCTTGTAACCACGACTCGGTCGAGGTGCTGCCGCATATTATTGAACTCTTAGGTGCTGTTTGGCGCCCGCAGAGTGGGAATCCAGGCGCCCCCCAAGGGGGGAACTCGCGTGCAAGTTTCTCCATCGGGGGTTTCACGAGCGCTGCCTGCCCTTCACTAGTTCTACACGCACAGGGAAGCACTGCTGCACGCAGGGGGCCTGCTTAATTTTAGTGTCCTGAAGGTCAGGCTCTCGTTCTGCAGCTGGCCTGTTCAGCGCCTATGGAACCAACAGTGGCGGCAGAAGCTTGCGAGCGCGAAAACACATACAAGTGATCCCCAGTAGGCAGGAGCGTTGTGTAGGTCGCGTTAGCTGGAACGTGTGTCCAGATTACGTCTTGTGCTAAACACGCGTGTCCAGATCGGTCCCACAATCGTCCTCGTCCCCCTCTCTTCTTTGTCCCCCTCTTCGCTTCCTCCTCCTCGCCTCCTCGCTCCCTCTTCGATTCCTCCTCCTTCTCGCTTCTTCCTCCTCGCGTTTTCCTCCTCATTGCTTCCTTCTCCTCGCTTCCTCCTCCTTTCTTTCCTCGTCGCTTCCTCTTCCTCCTCCGCCTTCCCTGGGCGCTGATGGCCACACCCGCGCCCCAGGGTGGCGGAGCACGTCGACGCTACCAAAGGCGCTGCTTCCGAGTACACCCTCAAGCAGCTGCAGCAGGTGGGAAAGTTGGCGATCGTTGTCTTATTCGTTGTTCTGCCGATCGGCGCGGGCCCTCGCACCCCCTCTCCCCCCCCGTGGAGTAGATCTTGGCTGTTTTTTGGCGTTTGTTTCGAGCAGGTGGGGTCTCCCCCATAATGGCCGCCATGTTGCAGACAGTCGCAGAGCCAGCCCCCCCATCCCTCTCCCTCCCTCCGCCCGATGTCGAAACGCGGAATCAGAAAACGCTCACAAGGGGGAGCGCTGGGGAGGGGAAGGAAGGGAGAGCTGCAGCAGGAGGGCAGGAGGAGGAGGAGGACGACGACGACGATGAGCAGGACGAGGAGGATGAGGAGGAGGAGGAGGAGGAAGAGGAGGAGGAGGAGGAAGAGGAGGAGGAGGAGCAGGACGCGGACGAGGACGAGGAGGACGAGGACGCGGACGAGGACGAGGAGCTCCGTAGCCAGTTTGGCTCAAGTCCGCAGCAGGAGGCGCAGGACAAGAGTTCTGGTTCCAGGAAGAGAAGGCCCCAGCAGCGATCAACAAGTCTTGCGAATACGGCATTGAGGCCCCATCCCTCACCGCCTTTGCGAACCTACGGTAAAGTGATCGTCACGATTCTTGTTCCTCCGAACTCGTTGACGTAGATGGCGCCAGGAAGCCAGCCTTCCCAGGTGTCAAGTGCGCCATGGGCAAAGAAGAAGTGAGTGCCATGGGTTTATCTGGACACGGGACAGCAGGGGACCTGGCAGAGCGGAGGTAAAGGTCTTTTGCACTCAATTGCAACATTTCAGCATACCAAGATCGGCTCGGGGAGGCGATGGGATACACATGCCTCTGCGGCGCAACCCTCGGCCATGATGTTTCGCCCTCGCCTTCCATGGACAGGGCCGCAGGCAAAGGCGGAGGCACGGGCTCTGGCGGCGGAAAGGGGGACATGGGCTCTTACCTGCAGGCGGCGATGCGAGCCATGGCGGCGAACGGCGATGCGGGAGGTACCAAAGCTCAGGAGCTCCATGCGGCCATCGAGCTGCCGCCACCGAACCCGCCTGTGCGGCCAGCGGTCGAGCTGCAGCAGGCGTCGGCCAAAGTGGTCAAGGCCAAGTAGGCGCTTGAGAAAACTCGGCTGGCATGGATGCGCACGAAACGAACAGGCCACATAGGACTTGGTGGCCGCGGAGGAATCGGAGAAGGAAGCGGCAAGGAAAGTGCACGCACCTGGTTCGCAGACGGCATATTTTGGACGAGCCACCATGGAAATCGGCACTGCACCCAGCGAGGGTTTCCGGTTGCAGCTTTCGTTCAGTAAGTTGTTCGACGGAGTGGAATTGCAGGACGCACACAACAAGATGGTGGAGGAGACATCCAAACAGGTCAACAGCCAGCTGCAGGCAGCTCTGGAGAAGACCATGGGTTCCCTGAGGTCAGAGTTGGAGGCGCACCAGAAGGAGATGGCATAGATGGCAGAACGATGCCAGAAAAAATGACGATCCTGCTCCTGGTGGCGATCCTGCTGGCGGCGCGGGGGGTGCCTGCGCAGCAGAGAGCGCACCAACCGCAGGTGGCGGAAGCAACGCCAGCTCAAGAAGCGGAGGCGCTTCTCGAACCCCTTCCTCGGGAGGGAGGCGCTGCTAGCCAGCCTGAGGAGCCGGAGGCCGGACGGAAGCATCTCGCAGATGAAGTGGAGAAAACAATCCAGAGAGTGCGGTGGAAAAGCACATCAAGAATGTCGGATCCCTAGCACGCTGCGTAAAGAGAACCAGTACACGCTGCACGCGGGGAGCGCATCCAAGTTAGGCCTGGCGGTGAAGCAGGTGATGAGGCCCCAGGAGTGCGATTTCCGTGTGTTCCCACATGCGCACGCGACCCTAGAGGAGAGCGACATGCATTCGGCGGAGTGGGCAGAGAGCGGCTTTGAGCCCGTGCTTACACCGAGCAGAGCTTCGGAAGCCAGTAGGCGACCAGGTGGCGTTGCAGCAGGTTGTAGACAGCAGTTGCAGTTCGAGACGCCCCGACACCTCGCCAGGGACCCAGGACAAACCATTGCATCGAGGGACATCAGACCAGCGCAAAAGCCAGTTTGCAGCTGTGTTGGTCTCAGGCCAGGCGGTCAGTTCTTTCCGGACTGATTATCATATCGCATCGGGCGCTTTGGAGCCAACAGCAAGAAGCTTGCCTGTCCAGGTCCACGTTTGCAGTCGCCGCGCACGTCGCATCGCGCGATGCGCGACTGCAATTGCGAGCCAGAGGATCTAGAGGTCAGTGGCTGGCCCACTCCAGTAGCAGGTGAGAGCAGGGCAGCGAGACATGCACGCTACACGCGCACGGGGCGGCCACGCAGGACGCTCGATCTCACGGCGACACCCCGCGCGGGGCTACGCTTCATTAGAGATGCAATCGCGAGCCTTGCTACGGAGCAGGGCGCGCGCAAACAACGGCCTGGCAGCCACTTCGAAGTTGAACCTGGATCAATCGTTTCGGAGGGTGCCTGACGCAGAGAGGCTCAATGGGCTCTTCATTTTCATGGGGCCCCCGCCCCTGGAGTCTCTGCGCCCTGAAGACCTCTTCATGGGCGGAGGGGGCCAGGGCGGGCGCGGGGGGGCGCGGCGGGCGCGGGGCGCGAGATGGGGTCGCAAGCAGAGCCAGCGCAGGAGATCGGCCGCGCGTTTCATTCGCTTTGTGAGTTTACACCAGAGCAGCTAGATTAGCTTGTCGGAACAGTAGAGCGCCGGCGAGACCTGGGGGCCAGCCTCGACCCGCCGACCCGCTCCGCCGACTCGCAAGCTTGAGATTTCGACCCAGTTGGGGCGGAGGTCGGAGGAGTGGGGCGCGAGGCCCGGGCCCCCCGGGGCCGAACCATTCCCGCTTGCTCGCCAGAATCCAACGGGGGAAAGACAAGCCTGCAGAGACCGAGGTTTCAAACAGTTTCGGATTCGGAGGCTCTGGGAGCCGCTGCGGCTTCTGCTGCAGCGGATCCAGCAGCGCGCCGGCGGTCAGCGGTCGCCGCTTCGCGCGATGGGATGACGGGTGGTCTTACAGATGGCGCGCATCGGATCATGTCGCGCGGGCCAGAGTCCGAGAGCGACTTGGCAGCATGCCCCCCATCGCCCCTCGCGCACCCCCCCTGAAAGGGCGGGCCGGGGCCCGCCGGCCACGGCGGCTCTCCCTCGTGGCTTTGGCCAAGCTGCAAGGGGAAAGCAGAGAAGCGGACAGAGGCATAGGCACGTCGCCGCGGCCCCCGCCACTGCGGGGGAAGTTTCGCAATTTAGAGCGATCGAGCCGGCGCGAGGCACTGCAGCCGCGGGATCGCCGGCCATCCGAGCTGCCCCGTGGAGAGCCATCCACGACGAGCGCCCAGAGAACTAAGCCACCGAATGTCTCGAACATGCGAGTCCCACGCGGGGCGCAGAGGGCTTCTGCGATTCATTCACGTGGGGGCTTGCGCTACACAAGTCACCCGAGCTAGATGCAGATGCGCATGGCATTGTAGTTTTGAGGGGAGAGGGTTGTTTCTCAAATGAGATAAACCCGACTCATGTTGAATATCTCTCTGTCTCCCTCTCTCTCTCTCTCTCTCTCTCTCTCTTTCTTTCTTTTTCTCTTTTTCTCTCTCTCTCTCTCTCTCTCTCTCTCTCTCTCTCTCTCTCTCTCTCTCTCTCTCTCTCTCTCTCTCTCTCTCTCTCTCTCTCTCTCTCTCTCTCTCTCTCTCTCTCTCTCTCTCTTTAGTTATTTCTTTCTCTCTCTCTCTCTCTGTCTCTCTGTCTCTCTGTCTCTCTCTCTCTCTCTCTCTCTCTCTCTCTCTCTCTCTCTTTCGCTGTGGTCGTGTCGTTTTTTTCTCGGCTTCTTTGTCGTGTAATTTCTCATGTGTGTTTTTTTTGTGCGTATTTTTTTTCTCTCTCTCTCTCTCTCTCTCTCTCTCTCTCTCTCTCTCTCTCCTCTCTCTCCTTCTCTCTCTCTCTCTTTTCTGGATTAATGTTATATTGTTCTCTCTCTCTCTCCTCTCTCTCTCTCTTTCTCTCCTCTCTCTCTCTCTCTCTCTCTCTCTCTCATCTCTCTTCTCACTTCCCTCTCTTTCTCTCTTCTTCTCCCCCACCCCCCCCCCCTCCCTCCCTCTCTCTCTCTCTCTCGACTATTTATGTTTTCCCTTTCTCTTTTTGGTTTTTGTTGATTCTCTCTCTCTCTCTCTCTCTCTCTCTCACTCTCTCTCACCTCTCTCACCCTAGCTCACACTCTCACTCTCTCTCATCTCTCCTCTCTCTCTCTCTCTCCTCTATCTCTCTCCCCTCTCACCCGCTCTCACCTCCTCTTCTCTCTCTCTCCTCTCCTTCTCTCCCCTCTCTTTGTCTCTTGTTTCATATCCCCCTCGTTTTGTTTCTTCTCTCTATGTGTATTGCTTTTTTTTGGTGTGTTTCTCTCTCTCTCACTCTCTCTCTCTCTCTCTCTCTCTCTCTCTCTCTCTCTCTCTCTCTCTCTCTCTCTCTCTCTTTCTTTCTTTCTCTCTCTCTCTCTCTCTCTCTCGCACTCTCTCTCCCCCCTGCGTTTTTCGCGCCGGGCTTGCGCGGGGCGGCGGGCGCAACAAAGGCGCCCTTTTTCGTTTTATGATCGCGAAGTTGGCCAGCGGCCCGCCGCCGACCCCCCCCCCCGCGCGCCCGGCGTCGGCGGCGCCGCCCGGCGCCGCGAGGGCCCACAGAGCAGTTAGCGCATATGTTGTTCCGAGCGGGAGCCGCCACGCGCCGCGGCGGTAGGCGCGCTCGGTCGAACATGGCCAGCCAAACATGGCCAGCCAGTCTCGAATAGTCTCGTCGTCGCCCGAGGTGGCCAAGGCAGCGGGCGCGCGGCGTCGGGGCGCAGGGGGCCAGCCCGAAGCGAGCAGCATGGGGGGCAGCAGCCAGTTTTGAAATAAAGCGCCTGCGTCAGTTTTCAAGCGCGGGGGGCGGGGCGCAAGGAATTGCCCGAAAAGATGGCGCGCGTTTCGGCGTCTGCCCCGCCTGGGCACTCCTGATCAAGTCTTCGGAACAGCTCCAAGCGCGCCGACTCGAAGCGCGGCAGGCGTCTCACCGCGCTGGCGGCACTAGAGCGCGACCAGAAATATCCAGAATTCACAGCTGGCTTTCGACGTTGTCAGCACGCGTTTTTCGGCCCCTTCGGACCCAGTGGCGCTGGAGACCACCGCGGGAAAAGAACAAGAAAAAAGGCCCCCAGAGATTTCAAAATTGCGAAGGGCATCCTCCCCCGTGGCCGCCGCCATCGGCACGACGCCGGGCGCGGGGCGGGAGCCGGCGGGGCCGTGGAGGCGGGCGAGTTCAAAAGGAGACGTTTCCCAAGCCAGCATCCAGCTACTCGGGCAAGGGTCGGTCGACGCCAGATTTCCCAGCGCTTGCATTGCTCGCAGCTCTAAGAATAATTCCGGACAGGTGCTGCAATGAACTCGCGGGCGGGGGCAGGTCTGGACCATGTCCCAGACATTGAGGGCGCGAGGCGCGATCTTAGGCAGGCCGAAGAGAGGGGTCAATTCTAATGGAGGGCACCATGCAGACAGTCGCGCGACAGGACGCGGCACAGGCAGCACCCCATGCGCCAGAGATGCGGTCAGACCCCAGAGACGACCCTCCACCGGTGCTAGAAATGTCCAGCTAATAGTTAATTTCAGACGGCCTCAAGGAACCTTACAAGCAAGGCCCGAGCGGAAGCGTCAGTTGTGCCATCTTTGCGGATAGAGGTTTGGTTCCCAGCAGCTGGACTGATGTCCCCGAGCCTTTTGGGGGGACCCAGCATTTTGTTTCCGGGGCCTCGCAGCGCCGGGCCGCCGGGAACCCAGCGGCGATTTCCGGGGGGGGGAATGCCAGCGGAGGACTGGGCCAGGGCCCGCAGTTTAGGGGAGTCGCGCGGTCTTTCTGCACCTTGGGCGGCGTCGACGGGGACGGAAGCCACGTGGTGGACGGGCTGCGGGCAGGGCATTTGCGGGGAGGAAGTACGCCAGGGTTGCAGCTGTCCGCCAACCGCGGAGAGGCCGCAGCAGCCCCGTTAGGGTTGTTGTTCGCAGTCTTGTCGGCAACACGGGCCATGCACGTTACAGAATACAGTTGCATTATCAAAGAAGCCGAGAATATCCAGGCAAGCAAGCTGCCCCTGACCCATGTCGTTTTTTTTGCGCAGGGTTAGGGCCCTCTTGGACAGTCATCCGCTCAGAGCCACGCAGCTGCTCAACACTGAAAACCATAGCATGCCTCACGAAACCGCTGAGCAGAAAGACGCTTATGACATGCGTTTTGTTAATGCTGTTTCGGACAAGTCGGCAGAAGATCTCGCCAAAGAGTTTCACGTCTCATACGCTGACAGCTGTAGAAGAGAGATGGTTCAGGCAGTACGCTTCGCAGTTCGAAGGCACCTGGGCAGAGTCTTTCTAGACGTTCTAGAGTCAGCGCCGAGGGAACAGCCCACAGCAGCGGAGCTCAGGAGACAGCAGAGGCAGGAACAGCAGGCTGCCGGTCTCACATCACACCACAGAGGGGTGAGCGTTCGCAATCGAATCTGGTGGGGCGTGGACGGCAGGCGCCGCGCAGGGATTTAGAGAAAATCCTTGGCATTCCTTGTCACCCAGGCCTGCTGAGGGGCGTAGTCCTAGGCTCCCTTCGGGGCCGCAGTTTTTCATCAATCGCATTTTCAGCCGGATGCGCACCATAGGTGTGCACCAGGATTGGGGCACGCTCGTTTGTCTTAAGTGTGTATCGGGGGTGGACAGAACCCCCAACAGCGACACGTCGATTAGTGAATTGTCCGTTTTCGGTTCTCGAGAGGGCGCCGTGGCCGCTAATTTCCAGGCGTGCGCCCGCCAGGTTTGGGCCTCAGGTCGTTTTCACTAAACCACGTTTTGCTAAAGGGGGGTCTGTCCATCCCCGAGTGTAGTTTCATTGTGCATACAAGTGCCCTGACGCTGCTGCAGGAATGTGCAGGTCGCCCCACAAAACACGGCAGGAGAGCGCCAGTCAGACCACAGAGAGGTGGAGTGCCAGCGCGCAAGTGCAAGATCGAGTGCGCACAGAGAAACTAAACAGGACACTGGGGGGAAGCAACAACAACGAGGACAAGGAGCACGCAGACGACGAGAAGCGTAACGAGGACGACGACGGGGAGGAGGAGGAGGAGGAGGAGGAGGAGGAGGAGGAGGAGGAGGAGGAAGAGGAGGAGGAGGAGGAGGAAGAGGGAGGAGGAGGAGGAGGGAGAGGAGGGAGGAGGGAGGAGGGAAGGAGGAGAAGAGGAAGGGAGGAAGGGAGGAGGGGAGGAAGGGAGGAAGGAGGGAGGAGGAGGAGGAGGAGAGGAGAAGGAGGAGGAGGAAGAGGAGGACGAGGACGAGGACGGACGAGGACGAGGACGAGGACGAGGACGAGGACGAGGAGGAGGAGGAGAAGGAGGAGAACGAGGAGGAGGAGGAGAGGAGGAAGAGAGGAAGGGAGGAAGGGAGGAGGGGAGGAAGGAGGAAGGGAGGAAGGGGAAGGGAGGAGAGGAGGAAGGGAAGGGAGAAGGGAGGAAGGGAGGAAGGAGGAAAGAGGAGGAGGAGGAGGAGGAGGAGGAGGAGGGAGGAGGAGGAGGAGGAGGAGGAGGAGGAGGAGGAGGAGGAGGAGGAGGAGGAGGGGCTCGCGCACGGGCTCGGGGAGCAGGGCCGGGCGTCGGGGGAGGGCTGCAGGCGGTGGGGGGGGGGCGCGAGGGGCGGGGAGGGCGCGGAGGGCGGGGTTCGCCGGGGAGGGGCTCGGGGACCGGGGTTCGCAAGCAGTGGGGAAGCGTCCTGGTGTGCCATAGGCCTGCCAAGCAATGTTCTAGGAACCTTGTGTGGTTTCCGCGAACTGTTCTCGGAGCATTTCTGGCTGGGACTGTTTTGTTTTAGCACGTCGGCTTTTTGTTCTAAGAACAGTGTTTTTGTTCCTAAAACATGTTTGGGTTCTGAGAACATGTCGTCTTAGGCCTACAGGAATGCCGGGACGGTCGATCCCTGCTCAAGGTTCGGAGGATGCATGGTCTTCGTGCCTCGTCCACTTCTCGTCCTCCTCATCTTCTTCAGCATCACCATCCCCATCATTGTAACCGTCTCCATCATATCCCCCACCTCCTCCACCCCCTCTGTCACCTCCTGGTTGCCTCATCAAACTTTCGGCATGGTTTCTGGGCGTCTAACGGTTCCGAGTTCAGAGATCGCGACGTTGGCCTTTTTGCCCGGCTGTGACGGAAGGGCCAACCATCATTTGGAAGGTTGCGCAAATTGTTTCGGATGGATGTTTAGAACAGTGAGACCAGTGCTTTGGCGGAATCAACAAAGTCAAGTGGCAGGCGGTTGCGCAGTCGCTAGCAACACGACCTGGCGGGAGGCTATTTGTGGACCTTCGTGAGTGCGGTTCTTACCTGGACGAAACTACTCAAGGCACTATGTTTCAAGGCTCGAGTCTGTCACATTGCAACGGAGTGGCAGACGAGCTGGCAAAGGCGGGCGCGGCAAAAGCTATGAACCTCACGCAGCCGCAGGCAAATAAAATCATCGAGTGGGAAGGGTTGGCAGTCAAGATTCACATGCGTGCAGCAGCTATCATCAGCCACTCCGCGTCCTGCCCGAGGAACAGAGGAACAGGCGCGAGATGAGGTCCAAAGCGATGCGCAAGCCGCACGACGTCCACAACAAGGCCCTGCTGGAGATTCAGAGTGGGCACTTCATGAGGCAGCACGATCACGAACGACACTCTTGGTGCAATACGTTACCTGGAGATTGCAATTTACACGATTGGTTGAAGAACCTGCGGCGTGCAGGCTGGGAACGCAAGTCGTAAGACAACGTTCCTATGAGATTGTCACCGTCGCTGCAGACATTCATCCAGATCCGCGGGCAGGGCATCGATCCGAGCCACAACTGCATGCTGATAAACGGCCAGCTAAGTTGTCGGTCGTGTGGTCGCCTTGGGCACATCGCGCCGCACGGAGGAGGTCGTCTCAACAAGCAGCTGGCCGCATGTCCTGGTAGTATGGCGTGGGCTCAGGCCCCAATCGTGACGAGGATCGAACGTGGCGAGGCACCGAAAGCTGGTACCACGACGTGGCCGTTTGATTAACCCGTGAGGCCGTGGGCACAAGCGCGGCGAGCCCGTTGCTGGAGGTAACCTTGCTCATGTTGTTCTCGCCTGCCCTGACTCATCCACATGTCATATGCCCCCTTCCCTTTTCTTGCCAGTCGAGCCGCACGTCTTCGGGTGCGTAGGCCGGGCTACTGCTGGTGCTGCTCCAGACTGCTGCTGGTGCTGCTCCTCCACCTCTTCCTCCTCCCTCCCCAGCCTTCTTCACTGTAAGTCATTCCCCCCCCCTGTCGCACCCCAGGCGTGTCGGCAGGGCGGGCTGGGCGGTTCGATGAGACGCCCTCACCACTTACGAACATGAAGCTTGGGATGTGTACACGCCGGTCGTTGAAAGTAAGTATTTTTGGATTCCCAGATCCCAATCTACTTCAAGCGCCTTCCTACTTCAAGAATCGACATGTGTTTGCTGTGTTTTGTTATTCTCTGGGAGGGCCTGGACCCAATCCACTTTATCCGCCCTTCTATTTCACGTTTGCACCTACTTCTTCCGACCGACGTGTAACATATTCACGGATGACGGTTTTTTTTTATCAGAATGTGGTTATCGTTTCAGCGCCGCGCGGAGTCGTTTTCGGGATGGACGGCGGGTAGTTCAAACAAATGATGTCGTTTTAGCGCCGTGCGTGTTCGTCTTAAGATTCTTACAACCGCTGCAAGGATGAACGGCGGTGATTTTTCAAAATGTAGCTCTCGCTGGACAGTGCCGTTTTTAATACATGTTCCGCGTGCGGATCATGTATTAAGCATGCAGGGATTTAGTATTAAAATCAACGATGATTTCATGCATAAATTCATTCATACATTAATCATGTATTAAAGATCATAAATTAAAATGATCCCATGTATTAAAAATTGCCCTGTAGCGTCGCGCATGTTCGTCGTACAAGTTTGCAACTGGTTCAAGGATGGAGGGCGGTTCAAGTCGCAGGGATGGTGTTCTGGCACGGCTTATAGACATCAGGACGCAACAGTCACATTGATTCGCGGTGTCGAAGTCCCAGGAGTTGTGTCCTGACGCGATTCAGGATTGCAGGAACGCAACCGTCACGCTGATTCGCAGCGCTGAAGTCCCAAGGATGGTGGTTTTGGCACGATTTGGGATTCCCAGAAGGTTGTCTTCCAACATGGCACCTCCCGCAGTTAAGAAAAGCTCGTGCAAGGGGCATGTGAAGGGGGAGCTTTGCGGGAGGGTCTATTGCAACATCGTTGATGCGTCTTGAGTTTACATTGGTCATCTTCCCCCTCCTCCTCCCACCCGTTCAACCACTCCCGCCTCCGCCCCCCCTCCTCCCGCCCCCGCCTACTAACTTAACTCAATCAGCTTACCTGGATAAGCCTGCTAAGTAAGCTAGCTGGCTCCAAACAATTGCCCAGCAGCATCACCCAATTGAATTCGCCGTCCCAGCGTGCCAAAGGTTTGCCAGAATCGAATCTCCAGTCAGAGGTCCCGCCACACCTCTCCGTGGTCGAGGGAGGGCTGCAGCGGGGGTGGGCGGCGCGAGGGGCGTGGGCCGGGGGCGTGGTCGCAAGGTTGCCTTCGAGGGCGCGAAGTTATTCGCGCTTCGCGGTTCGGCTCCGATTCCTCCTCCTCTTCTCCCCTGGGAGGCGGCGCGAGAGCGCGAAGTTGGGTGCCCTTGGTGTCGCCAGGACCGAAACGGGCGGGTCGGGCGGGCGGCACCCCGGTGGGCCAGCGGGTCGGGCCGGAGCCTCGCGGGCGGGCCGGGCGGGCGGGCCCGAGGACGCGCGGGTCGGGCGGGGGCGGCACGAGCAGGGCCGGGGTCGAGGGGGGGGGGGGGGGCGCGTCGAGGAGAAGGGCTCGCTCGGGGGCGCGCCTCGAGGAGGGAGCGGGCGGCGGAGGGGCCCCGGGGGAAGAGGGGGGGGGGGGCCGCGGGCCCCCCCCCCTCGTGAGGGCCCCGGAGGCCCGACGGGCCGAGGCCGCTCGGGGACTGCGCCGCCTTCGTCCTTGATGCTCCGCTGCCGCCGGCTGCCCCAGAGGCGCTGGAGGGGTCGTGCGAGAAGGTGGCCAGCGAGCCCGACGTGCACATCACGCTCGTCAAGGTCGCGATGCAGGATGGCATGAAGGCGGAGCCGCGACCCCCCGCGCGCCCTTCCCGCCAGGCCAGCGGTCCTGTCGTGGCGACTTCCCCGGGGCGCTGCCTGCGGCCACGGCATGCTTCGGCCCGGCTGTCTTCGGCGAAAAAGTGCCTCCTGGCGCTATGCACGCACAGCGAGATTCATTGATGCCCAGGGCTCTTTGGGGCAATTGGCCAGACTCCTGTATTATGGTTGTCAGTTGGTTTGCGGGGATTGCCTTCAGCTTCAGCCTCACCATGATAGGATCCCTCTATCATTCCTGCACTCTCCCATCTCGGCATCCAGAGTGAATCATGTCAGTCGCTCGGTCTCCTGATTCGAGGCTCCGCAGGACATGTGTCTAGGATTTGGGAGCAATGCAGCTGCACTGCAGCCCAAGGCAGCCGTGGATGTCCATGCGAAATGTTCCAGCGAGCCGAAGCCAGAGGCAGCATCTCGTGTGCAGCGCTGGCCGTTGCTCCCCCCCAGGGGTGGGGCGCCGCGCGTGCCGCGATAAGCGCCCCGACGTCGAGGCCAGTGCGCCCGCGGTCTCCTCGGGCCCCTCCCCCTCTCCCTGGCGGCCCGCGCGGGGCCGATCGGTGGCTGCGCCCCCACGTGCCCGATATGCCGAACAGCCGGGAGCAGACTGGAGACGCAGGCCTTCAGAGGCCACCAGCAAGCAGGGCGAGCGCAAAGGGGGCCAATCTGCGACGTTCCCCCGCTAGTCTTAAGTCGGGCATGTCCCTCTACAGGGGGGATATCAAAAGTAGTCTGGGGACGATTGTTCTATTTGCTTTGAGTATGTTTGAGCATGTTTTGACTATTTTGTAGTTTTCCTCCAAAGCCCCGCTGTGGGAGGACACGCCCGACCTCACGCCAGCTTCCGGTCACGAGGTTCCGTTCCAGGTAGGCGGCGAGGTCAATGAGATCTGATCGGTGGAGCCCAGGGGCCTTCAGCCGCGCCGGACGGGACCAACGGCCCGCCTGGGGGAACGCGCCGCTTGGCGTCTTGTAGAACAGCCGGAGGCGGGCCAGTGCGCCCGCCCCGCCCGCCTCCCCTCCCGCCTGGAGCCCGCGGGCAAGGGGAAAGTGGCGGGCGCGAGAGCAGGGTAAGGGAGGCACCCCCCAGAACCCATGGGCTGGGGGGACGTGAGCAGGGCAGGTTGTGAGGAGGAGGAGGAGGAGGAGGAGGAGGAGGAGGAGGAGGAGGAGGGGGGACGTGCCACACGTCCTGCGGTGGAGGGGCCTGGCCCCTTCCCCCTTGGGCGCGGTCCTGGCTCGGCCTCTTTTCCTTGCGGTACTCCCCGGTGGGGGGGGGGGGGGGGCCTGCCCGGTCCTGGCTCGGCCCTTCTCCCTTGCGGCATTCCCCCAAGTTTTTGCCGCAACCTGGCAGCGCGTCGATGAGCACCGAACACGTTCGACTATTCGCAAAGAGCCGACTTGCAAACGTCGAACAGAACAATGCGTGCCTCGATGCGGCGGAGCCTCTCTGCCAGGTTGCACTGGATCCAGGCCGTCTGCGAGGAGCTAATTTGCGAGTAGTGGGACGCGCGTGTCTAATTTGATGAGACGGGGGTGGGTTCGCCTCGCCGTCACCTCTTTCGGGCGGGACCGGCCAAGTCGCACTAGCAATACAGTGGAGGCCCATGCCAAGAAACACCCTGCTTGTCTCCAGGGTGCCCGGGTTTCTTGAGTTTCGATGGCTTTGCTATGGAAAGCCACCGAAAATGAATGGACGGCCTGTGGTCTCAGGGTTGGTTTTCTTGTGGAAGGTTTCTTGTGGACTGGCCTCCATTGTATTTGGAGGCAGAGGTGTTCAAAAACGTGACGGAGCGTGTCCACCGACATCCACATGCATTGCAAGAAAATTTTTCCCCAGGATTGCACGCCGTCAGCTGCGTCTTGCCCAGAGTTTTCCAGGCGCCTGGGTAACTAACGAATTGCCCCTGACAGCCCGAAATGCGACCGAAAGACCGGCGGCTCAGCCATATGTGGGGTACTGTAAGGCCCTCTTGAGGCTCAGTTGGGCCCTCTGAAGGCCTTTTGTGGCATGTTTGTGCCACCTGGGTCTACTTCAAGCGCGGCGTCGTTCGCGGCATGATTACCGCGGTGGTGCTGAACGTCGTGATTTGTTTTTTTGCGTTATTGTGCACGATTCCCCGATACACGGACGTGGGTTGCATTGGACATGGTTTGGGTTTTGTCACGAACATCTCTCGGCGGTACATTCATGGCGTATAGCGTATAGTACTCTATGACGATGGCGTTCCACATTGGATTTCGTGAGGCGCGCACTGAGCGGAGCTCGATATGCCAGAGGCTTTCTTTCGAACATGCGTTTGTCCACCGCATTGCTTGTCATGCGGGCATGTCGATGGGGAGGAAAAAGATTGCCCGCCGAGGCATCCGTTGCGGCCTCCGAAGGCGTCTGCCAGGTCGCCAGAGACAGCCCCCAAGAGACAGCCCAAGAAGCCCCCAGGAGACAGCCCAAGAGGACCCTGAAAACAAACCCGAAGAGGTTTCCAAGACGCGCCCAAGGGGGCCTCCGAGAGGGAGCCAAGAACTCCGCCTGAGGACCCACAGAGGCCTCAACAAGAGGCCCGTGCAGGCCTGGGCACAGTCAGCACCGAGACGGCCCACCAGGCTCTTGAAAGCGTCCTCAGCTCTTCCCAACAGGCTGAGAAGAGGGTCCCAAGACGGCCCAAGAACCGCCCGTAGCCATGTTGCCTTGAGTCACTCAGGCGCAAGGATCGCCAGGTGAGCGCTCCTGTTCCCGCATCGGTGCTGAACATAGCTTGCTACGCTTTCAAGCTATCGTCCACTCAACGATGGCACACATACTGATCCTTGCGACGGCATCTGCGCTCCCTCCCGTTGTGGGCGCTCCTTGTTCCCGCATCGGTACTGAGCATATGTTGCTACGCTTTCCAGCTATCTTCGACTATCTTAAAACGTCCCCGGCTCTTCCCAACAAGTTGAGAAGAGGTCCTCACGATGGCCAAGCAGTGCCATCCCCCTTCTCCTCCTCTGGGCGCCGCCTCCCCTCGCCCCTGCTCGAGTGCTGCTGGAGTTACGTCGGGCACGTCCCTATACCGGAGGAATGTAGTCCAAACAAACAGTCTGGGGACGATTTGTTGAGTTTTGTTTTGGTTATATTTGCGTACTTCTTGATGTTTTGTTGTTTCCTCCAAAATCCGCGTGCAGGGGTGACATGCCCGACCTAATGCTAGAGGTGCCCCTGACCCGAGGTGCCCCCGGGATTTCCGCGGAGGCCTACACGGCCTCCAGAGCACCCCTCGCGAGGCCCAGAGGGCCTCAGGGGTTCCAGAGTTGAGCGAACAGCTGGGGGCACCCTGGGCCAAGGGCACCTCCAGCAACCTCCGACCTGCGCTCTCCTCAGGTGGACGACCTCTTCGAGTTCCGCCTGTCCGGCCTGAAGTGCCGCGTGCGCCTCGAGGTGAAAGGCGTCGAAGGGCGGGGCGTCGTCCGTCGCCGCCTCGGCCCCCGCCCGTGCCCGCGGGAGGGCGCCCCCCGACGTCGGAGGAGGAACAGGACACGGGCGGCGCCCCTACCAGTATGTCGGGCGTGTCCCTCCACAGGAGGAATCTTCGAGATTGGTCAAAAAATAAGCAGGGGACAATCCTTTTTGACTACTTACAAATTATCCCAGTGCGACCCTACCTAGGAGTTGGAGCCCCTAGGAAAGGAGCATTAGTAGTAACTAAGGCTAAGCTAAAGCTACGCTACAGCTAAAGCTAAGCCAAAGCTAAAGCTAAAGCTACCGCTGAAGCTACAGCTAAAGGTACAGCTAAAGCTAAAGCTACAGCTAAAGCTAAAGCTACAGCTAAAGCTACAGCTAAAGCTAATGCTAAAGCTAAAGCTAAAGCTAAGCTAAAGCTAAAGCTACAGTTCAGCTAAAGCTAAAGCTACAGCTAATGCTAAAGTTAAAGCTAAATCTAAAGCTAAAGCTAAAGCTAAAGCTAGGGGGCGCAACTGGGGGAACCGCGGGGCGGATACTGGGGGAACCGCCCGGGGCGAGGAACACTGCCTGGCCCCTTTAAGCCAAGCGAGTAAGAACCCTTCTAGGCAGAGCCTAGGTCGGGAAAAATGGTTTGCCTATTTTTATTTTTATCCTCCAAAATCCGCCCGTAGGAGGACACCCGACCTAGCCCTACCACTCCGCGCGCGCCCTTGCGCCATCCCTCCCCCGCCGTTCGCCCCACTCCTCTCGCGGGTGGACGCGCGCGCAGGGTGGGGGGCGAGGATGAACGTACGCGTCGGGACGTCGCTGGCAATGTCCTTTGGGGCATGTCTGGGAGGTCGACAGACGGGGTCCCTCTCGATCCGGTCCATCCGATTCGATATCGAGTCCCGCCGGCCCGATCCGATCCGATGCCGATATGCCGACGATCCGGTGTGACTCGTTGTGCCTCTTCCCGCAGCGCCGACCCGATTCGATCTCGATTCCGTGCCGATGCGGCCCGATCCGATGCACATGTCGAGTCGATCCTGTTCATCGGCGGCAGGCGAGGGGGGAAGTGAGAAGGGGCGGGCCTTCTCAGAAGGCGGCGGGACTTCCCAGAGGCCCTCGCGCCTTCTGAGAGGTTTTCTGTGTCCTCGGGGAAGGCCGAGAAAACTTCTCAGAAGGCCCAGGACTTCCGAGCCTTCTGAGAAGGCCTTCTCCTTCTCATCTCCCCCCCTCGCTCGCCGCCGAATTTTCCGGTTCAATGCCTACCGATCTTCGTGGAGCCCGCGCCTTGCCAGGTCGATCCGCGGACTGTCGATGTTATTGCGGCGAGGACTGGTCGCCGAGATCGTGGTGGCTCACCAGGTTGGACGTTCATGTGTTTGCCATGGTGCAGCGAGCTCAAATGGTGCAATCAATGGCACTACTCTGGATGGGGCAAGAATCACCCCGCCTTGGATCCGCTGGGGGGGTTGGGCAAATGCTGTCGGAATGGGTGGAGGGGGGGTTGGAGGAAAAGGAGGAGGATGAGGAGGGGGAGGAGGGTGGAGGGGGGCGGGATTGGGCAGGCTCAGTCAGAAGGTTAATCACCCCCCTTGATATAAACCAGAAAGTCCAGAGTAAATTTCCTATGCGCAATCTCCTCATCCTGCCCCCGCCTCCTGCTTCTGCTCCTCGTCCTGATCCTGCTCCTCGCGCATCGTCATTCTCGTCCCCTCGTACATTTCCCTGCTATTCGTCACTCCAGGGCTGGACCTAAACGGAGTTTTAGCAATCTCGTGGGCCGTGTTTGTTTTCGTTTGTTTTGCATTCAGGGCGAAGCGAAGGCAAAACGAGGAGGAACGAACAACACATCGAAAACGAAAAACACCGCTTAGGCTCAGCCCTGCGTCGTTCTCCTCCCAACTGCTTCTCCTCACGGTCCTGATCGATGGCTCCGCCCCCTCCCTCCCTCATCCCCCTCTTCCCTCCCTCCTCACCCTCCCTCCTCCCCCCCTCCGTCCTTAGCCCCCCCCCCCCCCCGTTTCCTCCATCCCTCAGCCCTCGGCCGCAGCCGACCTCGACGCCCAGGGGCGGAGGCTGGGAGAGGGAGCGCGAGATTGGTGCTTTTGGTGAGGGCCAGGTAGCCAGAAGCCAGCAGCTTCGGCCCTGTCTCGTCGGGAGAAGCCACAGGCCAGGCCCTGTCTCGTCGGGAGAAACCACGGGCCAGGCCTTGCCGATGTCATCTCTCAGCGTTATGATGGTCCAGCCTACTTTAGCCTTATCACCAGAACGAGTTTCGAGCATCAAGAGAACACCGAAGCTGGAGGGTCTTCGCGTGTCGAGCCCTGGGGAGCGATACTCGCTCAACACGGTTTCGATACTCTTCGGTGTGCTCGAAATTATTTCTGGGATGTGGCCCTTGAGTACAACGGGAGCTACATAATCTCAGTGCTCGTCGTGTCCCAGCGTCTTGTCCCTCATCCCTGCTGCTGTCCGACCTTCAGCGCTTCTTGGCTGGCCCGTCCCCATGCTTTCGTAGTGGCACTATCCCTGTTGATTCCATCCCGAGTGAAAAGGAGGGACGGAGAGGAGAAGGAGGGAGGAGTCGGAGGAAGATCCAGGAGTAGCCAGAGGGTGTCACGTACCTCAACCCACAGAGGTTGTGACCATCGGGTCGAGCGACCCGGAACTCGCCCCGCAGCTCCTTGACCGCAACTCCAGCCCAGGGCTGGACCCAGCCGCTGTTTCGCTGGGCTTCGGCCGTGTTCTGCTGCTCGTTCTGGCAGGGAGGTGCAGGAGAACAGGCAGAGCGAAAGGAACAACATAATGAAAGCAAAACACGAACAACGTGTAGGTCCAGTCCTGGCTCCAGCCGGGCCATCGTTGAGAGACGAAGGTGGGGCCGGGCCTCTGCAGGGCTCAGATAGCGCGGGGCAGGGTCAGGCACTCCTCCTCCTCCTCCTCCTCTTCCTCCTCCTCCTCCTCCTCCTCCTCCGCCTCCCCTCCTCCTCCTCCTCCTCCTCCTCCTCCTCCTCTCCTCCTCCCTCCTCCTCCTCCTGCTCCTCCGCCTCCTCTTCTCCTCCTCCTCCTCCTCCTCCTCCTCCTCCCTCCTCCTCCTCCTCCTCCTTCCTCCTCCTCCTCCTCCTCTCCGCTCCCCTCCTCCTCCTCCTCCTCCTCCTCCTCCTCCTCCTCCTCCCCCTCCTCCTCCTCCCTCCTCCTCCTCCTCCTCCTCCCCTCCTCCTCCTCCTCCTCCTCCTCCTCTCTCTCCTCCTCCCTCCTCCTCCTTCCTCCTTCCTCCTCCTCCTCCTTCCTCCTCCTCCTCCTCCTCCTCCTCCTCCTCCTCCTCCTCCTCCTCCTCTCCGTAGCCATTTTGGCTCAAGGTTTTGGTTTCCCCTGGGAACAAAGTGGATACCGCTAGTCCGCGGCCAGCTTTCGACATTCGCCTGGTTCGCCCCAGGCAGAGCGCCGTGCGGTCCGCCCCGCACGGCCCAGCCCCACCACGGCCCTGTTGCTTTGCCTCGCGTGGCTCCTTGCCGCGTGCTCTTCCGACCTGCCATGGCGCCCAGGTCGCGCAGCACAGAGGCTGGCCCATGGTACTGCAAATGGTGCAAGCATGAGCCTACGGCAACGAGTTGGATCAACCGTGGTGATCAGAAGTGGTGCGGGAAGTGCGGCATTCCGAAAGGCTCCGCCTTTCACGGGGTGCCCCCGCCCAAAGTTCCAGTGCAGCGCTCTCATGAATTGGTCACAAAGCGGGAGAAGCTTCTCGCTAAACAGTTGGAGGAGTTGCAGCAGCGCATGCAGAAGCTGGTTGGAAGTCACAATGGTACGGAGTTGGAGTCCAAGGAGCCCGCCATTCCTCCCTGGGCTAAAGGCACTGGAGTGGCGGTCAAGCGTGAGCGTCTCGCCAAGCTTGGTAGCCTCCTCAAGATCCTGTCGGGGCCTGAAGATGCCGAGCAGCGTGCGGTGTATGAGGCCGAGAAGCAGCGACTGCAGGCCGAGCTCCAGGCTGATAAACCGATCGAGGCCAATCTGCAGGGGCTCACCAGCCAGCTCAAGACCGCTCGCACGAAGCTATCCAGTATTGCTGTCAAAAAAGAGGCTGCTCGAGCTACGCTGGAGAAGGCCAAGCTGGCCCTGGCGCAGGTCGAGCAGGATGAGCATGATGCTAACAAACATATCCTGGAGCTCGAGGAGAGGTTGCGCCACGTGGTCGGTCCCGCGGTGCAGTTCGATGACAAGTCACCATCCCTCTCCACATTCTTACCAGGCATGGAGGCCACGGTGGAGCAGTTTGACGCCGTGGTCCGCGCGCTGGGCGGCTCGGAGCGTTTCAGTGCCGACCTCATCGCCATGCGCGCTCTGGTGCAGAAGCTCAAGGAAGCCCCAGAGGCGGCAGTCGCGCCCGAGCCGCCTCAGCACGAAACTCAGTCCACTCCTCCTGAGGCTCGAGAGTCCATGGATATCGACGACGCTGAAGATCAGGATCGTGCTAATGCTCATGTCGATAGCTTGGACGGTCGCACTTGCCGTGAACATCTCAAAGAATGTGGCATCGACGTCGACGTGGGCGGGGATGATGAGGAGATTGACGATACAAAGGAGCGTGAGTTACGGGACAAGCTCAAGCGTCACTTGGCCCAAGTTCACATGCTCACCAAGAAGTTCAAGACCAGTGGTGCGACCGCTGCGTAAAGTGGTCGGGTGCTTTGTTGTGGTGATGTTCTGTCTTTGCTATCCTTTTGTTGCAATGACGTCGCCTACTGCCCAAGAAGAGCCGACCACAGCTCACAGGAGTTCTCTTCTGGACGATCCTGACGTTGACCCCTTTCAAGTTGATCAAGCTGTGGACAGTCAGCCTGATCTGCCTGGGCCATGTGCTCAGAATGCCCCTACTGTGTCTTCTGCAAGGGCAGCTACTGCGACCACGGGTGCTACGCCATCGTCTCGGTCGCTATACTTACCTGCCCTCAGGGGGCAGGCAGAGAGCGCCACATGTGCACCGTGCGCTTTGACGTGGTCGGCCCCTCGCTCGACGAGAGTTGATGGCTCGACTGGGCGACTCGATGGCATACATCCTTTAGACCCTGGCAGCACGCACTGCTCACCACGTTCAGGCGTGGGTTTGTCTACCCAGCGGGGGGCGCGGTGCGAGTGGGGACTGCCCGGCGGTGCGCCGTTAGTGACCCTCGCACCGTTGCTCCCCGGCCCCGCGCACGGCGCGGAGAGTTCAACTCTGCCTCTGGCTGGATGGAACAAAAAACACTGCTCACCACGTTCGCCCGTTGGGCATCGCGTGGCAGAGGGTACCGACTGTCCAGGGGTTCGTCGACCTGATGTCAAGTTTGCTGGGCAGGCGAAGGGCAAAAGCGACTCTCTGATCGTGACGCTTAACTCGAGCTCGCTGGGTCCACTGTGCGACTACCTGGTGGACAGCACCGCTCATGTGGTGCTGGCGCAAGAGCATCATGTGCCTGATACCAAGCTGGGTGAACGTCAGTCGCAAGTTGAAGACACTGGCTGGAGAGGGCTTTGGGGCCCTGCAGTGCCCAACCAAGATGGAGGGTCGGGCACTACTGGCGGAGTTGCTGTTTTGGTCAGGTCACACATTCCCATCAAGGCGCCTCCTGGCCGCGCTAGCCATGTACTTGTCCCTGGCAGGCTGGTGGCAGCGCACGTCATGTCATTTCTGCCTGGAGGAGTGGTCTTCCTGTCGGCTTATCTCAAGGACGGTGAAGGTTACGGACCGTGCAATGCCGAGCTGGTGTGGGAGATCATCGAGTACCTGTCAGTGCTCAACGGCATGCAGATTCCGTGGATCATCGGTGCCGATTTCAACATGCCGCTCACCGCCCTGGACCAGTCCGACTGGATTGCGGCGGCTGGAGGACTGGCTTTCGTGTCTGAGGCGCCCACTTGCAGGCAGGTTTCACCAGGCACGCACATAGATTATTTCATTTGCAGCAGCTGGCTGGCGCCAAAGCTTGACCCCTGCACGTGCGTTTTGGAGGCGGCCACCACATGCCCTCACCTCCCCGTCCAGCTGACTTTGAGGGCTCGGGAGACGCCCGTGTGGGCTCGGGTTGCCAAGGTCCCGAAAGCTTTCCCGTCGACCCCTCCCATCGGCTGTGCTAGGCCTCCGATTTATCCGTGGCACGCAGTTCTTACGACCGCTGCCCCGCAGGTAGATTCTGTTGCCAAAGTTGCTGATTTTTGGGATTTGGTCCTCGAAGGGGTGGAAAGAGAGCTGGCCGCCAGGTGGGACCGTGTTGGCGTTGCCGCCGAGGCCTACGTGGGCCGCAGTGGGCCTCTTGAGGTCCAGTTCAAAAAGCTTGTCTGGACTCCCCCCAGAAGGAGGACTTATAAGGATCCACAGGCACGTGCCTGGGCTGTCGCTCTTGGGTGGGCCAAACACCTTGGCAAGGCCAGAGAACATCTTAGTGAGCAAATCAGGCTGTTGCAAGTTTACGAAGCTCCTTGTGCTGCTGCGCCTCGCCAATGTCGCAAGCTTCTTTCGGCTTTTGAGGAGTTCAGTCGGTTCATGGCCAACGTTGCCCGCTGTAAAAAAGTGCTTGGTTGCCTTGACTCTGACGTGCGTGATTTCTTCAATGGCGGCTTCGCCGTCCTTGCACGTCCCGACGTTGCCAGTATGCTTACGAAGATCTACATTCGGGCGAAGTCTGCCATCGCCCGCGCGGAGAATGCAGCGTCCCAGGCCTGGAGGCAATGGGCCAGGGATGCTTTCTCTGCTGGCGCCTCGAAGGCTCACAGGTTCTCAAAGGTAAAGGCCATCCAAGAGGTTTTAAGCAACCAGGCGCGTGAGGCTCCCCACCAGCAGGCCGACGCGGAACTCGATCCCTGGAGGGAGGTTTGGTTGTCCCATGGTTGTTCGGTTCTCGAGGTTCCGCGGGGGTCCAGCAGCTGGCCCAGTCTGCCGCGTATCACGGCCGCTCAGGTGGAGGATGCCGTTCACACTTACCCCACTCGCACTGCTGGAGGCATGATGGGGATTCACCCAAGAGCCTTAATACACCTGCCTAGACAGGCTTTCTCGGCGATTGCAGAACTCTTTAACCTCTGCGAGTTGCACCTGGCTTGGCCCAGGGAGCGAGTTTGCAATGAGATGTGTCGTCTCGCCAAACCAGATGGTGGGACTCGACTGATCGCGCTCGTCTCTTTGCTGTGCCGTGTCTGGGGCAAAGTTCGCAAGCCCATCACCTTCGACTGGCAGGAGCGTAATGATTGCCACGCTGCTTGGGGGACTCGTCGTGGTTTCAGCTCCTCAGACAGTGCTTTTGCTCATAACATCGCTGCCGAGACGGCGGCGCTGGTCGGTGATATCTCCATTTCTGTCCTCGTAGATATGATCAAATGTTTCGAGATGGTGCATTCGGAGCAGCTGCTGAGAGAAGCTGAAGCTTTGCACTCTCCAATGCGGCTAGCTTGGATGCTAGTGGATCTGTACAGGCAGCCACGGCGTCTTCGAGCTTTCGGCAGTCTATCTGTGCAGTTCTGCTCGCATCAAGGCATCCTTGCAGGGTGCAATCATGCGACAGGCATGCTTTTCCTTCTCACGCTGCGTGCTGTGCGTAGGCTCAATGACATTTCGCCCTGTATTACACCGAGAGCCCTAGTCGACGACATATCGATTCAGCTCGTCACTTCGGATCCTCGGGACGTCCGCTTCCTGGAACGTGCGGTGAAAGTGTTCACTGAAGATGCCAAGGTCCTGGGGCTCCACTCCAATGTCAAGAAGTCGGGGCTCATTGCAGGGAACAAAGTGGCTCGGAAGGTGTTCTCGAGGATGGCTGCTCGGCTGCGCCTACCAGTTCGCAAGTGGATGAGAAACCTCGGGCATGAATTGGCTGCTGGTCGGGTTGTTCGCACGCAGGAGAAGAAAAGGTTGCAGGCTCTCAAACGTCGTCGTGACAAGTTCGTTGCGTTGAAACATGCTACTGGCAAGCGTGCAACCCGACGGTGCAGGACTGGAGCTCTCCCAGCAGCTGGACACGGGGGATCAGTGTCGGGCATCTCAGACACTGCGCTGAAGTATTTGAGGCAGCTTGCGGCTACGATCGCAGGGGCCAAGCAGCACGGTGGCATTACCTCGTATCTGCTGACGCAGGCTGATCCGCAATACGACCCGCTCTACGACTCCACTACTGGTGTGTGTGAAGTTCGCCACGTTCGTCTGGGACGGAAGGTTGCAGTTATCGAGAGTGCAACGTGCTTGGACCCGCCTGAGAGACATCATGTCCGACAACCCTACGTGGCAGCAGGCTCGAGGTCCGCTGTCGGCGGTGTGGCTAAGCCTGCTTCGCATTGGCTGGACGATGACCAATGCCCACACCTTTCGCAGCGATCTTGGTACAGATATTTCGCTGCTGGTGGTGTGTCCAAGTGACGTGCGTATTGCGATTATTGAAGGTGTGCAGCGGTGGCAGATTCGTCGGTTGCAGCTGCATCTTTATAATACTGACCCTCCAGAAGGAGAGCCTTGGTTTCGTGCGTTACGTAATGGTATACGTGCTGTAAAAGACCAGCGGGCTCTTGGGGCCTTGGCGGCCGTCTGGGGGAATGTTATTCCGCTACCTGCTGCACTTTCTGCTCTACAATATGACGTACCACCTGCGTGCCTTGCCTGCTCCGCTCCTCAAGGTACGTACGGACACGTGTGGTATGCCTGTTCTAAGTTCATCACTGACGACGGGATTGACGCGCTGGGTGACGAGGTTCCTGAGGCCTTAGCTAAGCATAGGCGTGTTCTGATTGAGTCTCGGGCCTCTATCACTGGGGAGCCCGATGTGCACTCTAATTATTTAACTTATGGTATCCCACCTCTGCCCACTAATATTCCCGCTCCGCTTGCCAACCCCCCCATTTTCGAGTTCGGGGACGTCTCAGGGCCTTGGGGCCCTCTGTCTTTCACTGACGGCAGTTGTTTTCACTCTGGGGTCCCAGAGGTCTCCAGAGCTGGTTGGAGCGTTGTGCAGTTGTTCGATTGTCTGCTTCCGTTGAGGGCAGTATATGGTGCGCTTCCAGGGGAGCGTCAGACCATAGGTCGTGCTGAAAGGTGGGCAGTGCGGCAGGGTCTAGCTTATCACCCCCAGCATCAGTGTATTGTGTCGGACCTCCAGGCTGTAGTACGCGAAGGCAACTCGTGGAGCCTGCATCTGTCTCAAGGCATGTCCAAGCATGCGTCGATCTGGAGGTCCATTTTTGACTTGAAGTCTAGTCACCCCCAGTTCTCGTGGTTCCCTGCCCATCTGAGTTTTGATGACGTTCTGGAGCGTGGGCTGTGCATCAAAAGTTGGGCTGGGAACCTGTGGGCTGATTTTTTCGCCAAACTAGGGGCCAGCTCTCACACGCTTGCTGAAGGTTTCTGTGCAGCGGTTTCAGGACAGTTAAAATATCATAGGTCCACGGTGCGGTTTATCGCGTGGGCTGCTCAGCGTTTGCTCGAGTCAGGCACGTGGACTCACCTCGACCCCGAGCGTCCTCTCCGCCTCCTGAGAGCCCCCGCCCCTCCCAAGGTCACGGTCACCAGCCATGTTTTGTTTCGCTGCGAGGCCACCAGCACTTACAAGTGCAGGAGCTGTGGCCGCGTAGCTCGCACTCCAGAGTCGCTCAAGAGCCTGCTCACAAGCAGGGACTACAGTGTTTGCTCTCCGTCATCGATCCAGCGACACGTGTGCGACCAGTGGTTTCGTGAGTTTGGGGCGGCTTTTAGGCCCGTGCAGCTTGAAGCGGTGAGGGTTGCTCTGGCCGCCGCTGACGAGGCTCAGCGCGTGTGCAATGATGAATTCCAAGGTCCCCCGACTCCTGTGGCCACTCCTGAGCCGTCAGATGAGTTCTCTGTATTTCGGGACCTTGGGCACGACGTGTTCCGTCATCTGCATGTGTACTGTTGTAAATTGTGCGGGGCTCACGGATCTCTTGGCTCGCTGCGAAACCTCACGCAGCGTTGTAAAGGGAGGTCCAAAGTCCCGAGCACGGCCGCCAACCAGAGAATGTCGATCAGACGTCTGGAGCGCGGGTGTCACCCTAGAACGGGCGTGAAGATTCTTGGGGCTGCCGAGTGCGGAGTTGACCGTGCGGAGGAGCCCCACAGTGCTGATAGTGCTAGGCCGCTGGAAGCGGCCAGTGCTCCCGAACCCGTTCCCGATGGAGCGAGTTCTGGGTCGTCTGATTAAACTCGTTTTGTTTTTCCTGGGCCGCCCTTGTAGTCTGTCGCCCGTCGTCCCCTCCCCCGCCGCATACGTGTGCCTCTACCTGGCGCCCACGGTGTCGGGGAAGCAGGTGCACGACGTGGCCAGGCAGGCGGGGCGGCCCGCCCGCTCGGCCCACGCTTTGGCGTGCGCTGGGCGCTGTTCGAACCGGACCACCAGCTCGAGGCTTGCCTCTTGCTGGTGGCGTGCGGTCTGCGCTTCCTCCTCCTCCTCCTCCTCCTCCTCCTCCTCCTCCTCCTCCTCCTCCTCCTCCTCCTCCTCCTCCTCCTCCTCCCTCTCCTCCTCCTCCTCCTCCTCCCATGGGCCTGATTGCGGCTGCTCAGCGCGCCCTTGAGCTGCTCGACCGGCCCGTGCGCTCGCCCAGCCAGCGGACAGAAACAGGCACGAGTTCGGAGGGCTCTGCGAGGTCACCCGCATGGGCGCGAAGATGGCAGCGCCGCGGTTAGAACGAATACCTGGGCCGAAGCCCCGGGGGACGTACCCAACCCTTTCTCTACACGCGGCGACGATCAACGGGCCCATCCATGATGACGAAAGAACATGTGCATGGATTCCCAGAACTCCTGAACGCTATGTCAGAGGATGTTGGCCCAAACTTCATGTCGTCCCACCTTCACCTGGACCCTCTTGCTTGCGACTTGTATCCCGAGCAGAAGAAGAGGAGAACAGGGGGGCTAGAGCGGGGTGGGGAGGATGAGGAACAGGACGAGGAGAAACAACCGTTTCTTCCGTCGGCAGCGAGGCGGGACAATCCGCTCCAGCGTGGCAGCGATGCAGGGGCACTACAAAGCGAATCGGCTGGCATGCACGAGGAGGAAGAAGGAAGGAACGGGCGGCCGCGGGGAGGGAGGGAAGGGCGAGCACTCAGAGGCGGAAGACTTCTGCCATGAGCAGCCGGTCGGAAGCCGGGCGAGGGCTGCTAAATCTGTGGCTGCTAAAGTCGACCTCCGGGAAGTTGTCTTCGTCCTTCCGGGCAGAAGCCCGTTGACTGTTTCGCGTGCCGCGCCTCATTCCGGGAAGTTGTTTTTTCCTTCCGGGAGGGCCGTTTTAGCAGCCACGGTTTTAGCAGCCCTTGCCCAGCTTCCGAGCCGGGGCGGCCCGCGGGCGGCGGGGACGGCGTCCGGGGGGCCGGAGCGCCAGCCAGGCAGACCGCGTCAGCAGGCGCGATGCGCCGGGCAAGGGGAAGCAGCGTTCGCGTCCAGGGAGTGCCTTAGGGAATCGAAATCTATACACCGACGCTTTTTCCGGCCCTGCATTGGAATTTGCACTGGAGAGCGGATCCTGGTGTATACGGGACTCTGGTGTACACATGTTTCGTTGTTTCCCCATGACATCGGGGAAGAAAGCATACACCACACCACCCCAGCGTCGTCCTCGACCCTCAAGAAGTCCTGGGGTTGAAAAGCAGCCCGCCACTGGTAATGCGGGATGACGATTAATAAAAAATTGGGAGAACGATTAAAACAATAGTTTTCTGATATTTCGGCACAATTTTCTGACTGGAGGAGAACGATTGAAAAATTAGTTTTCCAGCCCGCGGCCGGTTTCTTCTAATCGTCATCCCTGGCGCCGCCGCGTGGTCACGACCCCCGGTCATTTATTAAGCGTCATCCTCCATTAGTGCATGTGTTCCAGCTTCCGAAAGCAGCAGGCCTCTTAGGTGTACTTCAGGGGCCCGCCGTGCCGTGCGACCAGGCCGTGGGGACCAGCGGCCCGCGCGGGGCGCCCAGTGGGGGCGTGCTGTGGGGCGCCAGGGGCGGCGGCTCTCCGAACCAATGTGCGCTGCGACGGTGGCCCCCGCGACGGCCCGCTGCGCCACGCTCGAAGCAGGGAGAAGGGCTCGGTGCAGAGGAAGCACCAGCCCACGAGCCCAGAGCCCCTCGACGAAGGAAAACATCAGGACGGGGGGGTTTTCGCCAGGTTCGGCAGCTGGAGGCCCTTGCCGGCTCCCGGGGCCGTCAAAGAACAACTCGGGATGAAGAACCGGCCCTGGGGAAAGGGTCGGGACTTCCCTGGGCCCCGCATTGAAAAACACGACGTCGGATCTCTGGGGATTGAGCACCAGCCCGCGCGCACTGCGATGGGAGCCCCCGCGACTCTCCACCTAACGCCGTGGGCTTCGCCTCCTCTGGCCGAGTCGCCTCGCGGCGGCGCCGCGGCGGCCGGAGGCAGAGCGAGGGGCAGAGAAGCACGGACCCAGGGCGGGCGACCTGTCTGGCAGCGCGAGGGCCCACGAGGCGACCGGAGGTGCCGAGCCCGGGGCGATCCGCTCCCACAGGGAGGTGGGCGCGGACTGGTAGCAAAGGGCGCGGAGCGGGGCGGGCGCGGGCGGGCGCGCGGCGGCGCCGGTTGCCGCCCTGCGCGGGCGCAGGCAGCGGTGGTGGAGGGCAATAGCTGCAGGACCGGCAGAGGCGACCGGGGGTGCCTGGCCCGGGGGCGGCCGCGCCGCGAGTGGTGGAGGGGGCCGGGTGGCTGAGGGCGCGGAGACGGGCGGGGAGAGGCGGGCGCGGGGGCGCCGGCGGCCGCACCGCGATGCGGCAAAGACTGGGCCAACCAGAGGACCGCGGTCGGCGTCTGGGCTGAGTCGCACTCCCATGCCGTCTGGCTCTGTGTGCCACTCTCTACAGGTGGGCAACGGGGGTCGTCTCGGGCCATGACGTAGTCCCCTGGGAGTGGAGCAGGGGATTGGCCCATCGCCGTGCGGAGGATGGCGATTTGTTCGGTAGGCAGGATTCCTCGCCTGGCAGAGACGTCTTCCTCGTGGTGATCAGGGGGCCAGTTGAGCTGGCGGACCCATGCTGCGGATTTCGGTTGATTCTCGCCACTCGGGTTGGCGGGGTGCAGTTGGCCAGCAGCGGGGGCGCCAGGTCTGGATGTCGTGGGCCGCGAGGGAGGTGGCGAGTTTGGCCTCGCTGTACCTCGCCGCTGATGGAGATGAGGTTCCCTTTGCCTTCATTGCGAAGGAGGTGTGCCACCACGCGTTGAAGTGCGGCCCGGCGACCGCTCCAGGGGAACCTGTCGGAAATTCCGCCCTCCGGGACCTCGTCGCCGTAAAGTGTCCTCAGGAATTCCAGGCAGTCGGTCTCTGACCACTGCCGCGGGAGGCGCGGTGCTGCTGCGCCCTCGGCTGCGTCTGGGGCCTGCAGCTGATGCTTCTGGTCGGTCCACGTGGCCCCTGCTGTCTAGCCACCGTCGCCCAGCTTCAGGTCGAACTGCACCAATTCCTGCGCGATCGAGCGCTCCAGGTAACCGTCGGCGGGGGCCAGGCCGTCAAGGGTGCGCACCCTGAGCCGGGGGGCTGTCTGGGGCCAACATGGGCGCCAGGGCTTGGAGGACGTGGGAGAGCGCGCAGGCGGGCACGAGTGGGGAACAACGTGCTCGGGGTCGTCCGGTAGCTCGTGGGCGGGCCAGGTGGTGTCGCTATCCAGCAGCGGGCACTCTGCGAAAGGCTGTTCTCCGAGGTTGTGGATGAGCCCGAGGAGCATGTCGGCGTTGAGCAGACGTGGCAGCTTCTGCACTCCGTCTGCGAGGGTAGGTTCAAACACCTGCCAGGATCCCCTTGCCTTGGCATCCTTTACGATGGCCCAGCTGACCAGGTGCGCGATCATAAACTGGCGCACCGCGGTGGCCCAGGTCCAGTTGTCAGGGTTCCCAGCAGGGACGTCTCGGGGAGCCATGGATTCTTGGCTGAGGTTGCGGGTGCAGTAGCTGATCGATCCAGTGCTGGTTAATGGCCGTACCGTAGTTGGCACGGCTGAACTGCACTAGCCGCGCCACGTCCAGGTCGCTCAGTGCTTGGAGTTCCAGGGTGTAGTCAGCAGGCAGGGGGAGCTGTGGCTGCGGGCGCGTCTTGGGCCGCGGCGGGCTCCACGCCCTGGCTAGGTGCCTCGCTCTGGCGCAGCTGGTCCCTGTGCCTGGCGGCCCGTGGCCCCCCGCCGCCTTCGTTTCCTCGGGCTGGCTGACGGCCGCGCGGGGCAGCGTCCTCCTCCTCCTCCTCCTGCTGCTGCTGCTGCTGCTCCACCTCCTCCTCCTCCTCCTCTTCCTCCTCCTCCTCCTCCTCCTCCTCCACCTTCTCCTCCTCCTCCTCCTCCTCCTCCTCCTCCTCCTCCTCCTCCTCCGGGGCCACCCGCCTGCGGGGCGGCGGCGGCGCTGCGGCGGCCGCGGCCTGCGTCGGCGGCGGCCGACGGTGGCCGCCCGCTGCTGCGCCGTCCCCCTGGGTGTCGCGGCTCTCCCTGGCGAGGAGCTCGGGCTGGGGACCTGTGGCGCCTGCTGCCCTGCCACCCTGCGGGGCGCCCCCGCGTCTCCGGCGGAGGGTCCCGGCGACTGCGTGGGGGCCTGCGCGGAGTTGGGCGGCGGCCTGCGCCGTGCACGCTGCGCGAGCTGTGGTGGCTGCCTGTCCTCAAGGCGGGCCTGTCCCCCTACAGGGGGGATTTTGGACGAAGGATGAAACACAGTAAAAAAACACCCTAAAATATTCACAAATGGTCCAAAAATCGTCCCCGTCTTATTTTTGGACTATTCTTGAATCTTCCTCCTGTAGAGGGACAGGCCCGACTTAAGCCTGTCCCCCGCGTGCTCCTCGGCCGGGGGCTGGAGGGAGTGCTGCCACGCGGGAGAGCTCGGCCGCGCCTGGTCGGCTGGGATCCAGGTGGCGGCTGGGAGACGTGGGCGCTCGCGACTGCGGTCGGGGGAGCCCGCCCTGGCAACGGGGGAACCGCTTAGGCTCGCTTCGTGAAGGCGGACCGCCCGGGCTCGGCGGAGGGCCAGTGCTGCGCGTTCGCGTTTGTCGGGCGTTGGAGCGTCGCGCTGGGTGGATTCAGCCTGGGCGAGAAGTGTCTCCACCTCAGCTCGCGTCTCCTTGTTTCAGGAGGGAAAGAAACACACAGACACAATTAATCGTCGATCCCAGGAAAATATGGGAAAATATGGGAAGTGGGGGGGAAGACAAAAAGCCAGAAAATATATGAAAATATGGGGCATATTTTTATTTGTGTGTACGTATTTGTGTGTCCTGGGGCCCCTTCATTTTTGGCGGTGAACCAACCCGCGAGGTCATCCTGGAGTTCCTTGGCCTTTTCCAGCATCTCGCTATCCAGGGCGCACCCCGCGACGTGCACGCTTGCCGCCGCGGGTAAGTCGGGGCTGCCGAAGACGGGGCGCTCGTTAAGCGCGTTCAGGCTGGGTGGCTGCTGCGCGTCCTGGTCCCTCAGGAAGGTGCCAATTGTGACCTGCTCTGGGACCTCCACGTTCGGTTCGGCCAGGGCGTCTCTGAAGCAGCGGGCGCAGTGCTGCCGACACGGCTTGCCTGCCTCATACGCCGCCCGTCTGCTGTTGGCCAGGGTGTTGCGGCCCTCGCGGTCCACCCAGTGAACCGCCGTCAGCGCTGAAGGGTCCACGCTGGCACGTGGGGCTGTCGCACCAGATGCGCACGTGGTCCTCGTTCTGGCGGAAGCGCGTGTCCCCTTCCCGCAATATGGGCGGGTCCAGGGAGACCCCTGGGAGTGGGCCGGCTGGGCGGACTGCATAGAAGTCTCGCCTGGAGCCCGGTTGCCCGCCGCCCAGGCACTGCAGAGGTTTCACCTGGTCCTGTGGCAGAAGCCCTATATCGGAGCGGGCCAGGTTTGAGGAGAGCGCGCACACGGCACAGGGCGCTGTGCGCAAGGTTGCCAGGTTCGCTGGCGTCGTGAGCTGCTCGAGTACTGCCAGCGGGGCGGTCGTGGGGAAGTTATGCTTCAGGACCTCCTTCCAGGACGTGGGGCAGTTCAGGCGCTGCGCCACAGTGTGATGATCGAGGAGAAAAAACAGGCCAGAGTTAAACCTGCAGTAGGGGAAGAGCCAACAGAAGTGACGACGAGTAGTAAGCGGTCGTGCTCTATCGCGCCCGACAGGCGCCGTGTCGAGGAGGCGCTTCTGCAGATGCGCTTGTGTTTTTTTTGTTCGGCGGCGAGCGAGGGGGGGAAGTGAGAAGGGGCGGGCCTTCCCAGAAAACGTTTTCAGAAGGGGCGGGCCTTCTGAGAAGTTTCCCCTTCCCCGAAGACGCAGGCAACCGCTCAGGAGGCGCGAGGGCCTCTGCGAAGCCCATCGCCGCCCTCTGAGGAGGCCTTCTCCCTCTCCCTTCCCCCCCATCGCTGACGGGTTTGGTGTACTCGTACTGTATACTGCAATACTTAGGTGCCCGTGCGATCTCACTATTTCAGTTTGCATCGCGAGTCGCAGCGCCATCATAACTCGACAGGCTAGTTGCCTCAACGAGCAGGCAATCCAAAATCCCCATCGCTGGCCGCCCGATGCTTGCGGGCGAGGCAGCGCTGGGTGCCCCAGCCCCTCGGCCTCTGCCCCGCGCCCTCCCGCGCGGCCCCCACGGGGAGCGCAGCCCCCGGCCGCGCCGCCGGAGCTCCCGGGGGAGCGCCGTCCGCGCGGCGGCGGCTGCGCGCCCAGCGGCCGGGCAGGGGAGGGCGACCTCCTCCTTTCCTCCTCCTTTCCTCCTTTCCTCCTCCTCCTCCTCCTCCTCCTGCTCTCCTCCCCCTCCTCCTCCTCCTCCTCCCTCCTCCTCTGCTCCTCCTCCTCCTCCTCCTCCTCCTCCTCCTGCTCTCCTCCTCCTGCTCCTCCTGCTCCTCCTCCTCCTCCTGCCTTTCATCCTCCCTTTCCTCCTCCTCTCGGTGGCGGGGACCTCTCGGTGGATCTGTGCGCGGCGCCTCTCCGCGGTGAGAAGGAGGAATGATACAGTCGGGGCCCTGAAGAAGGAACCCGTTTCGTTGGGGAGGGGCTCGGTGTTCCTTGATGGTTCTACAGTTTGCCTTCTGTTTTCCGGAGGTTTTCCATGGGAAATCGAAGTTCAACTTATGGGAGAAAGGGGCCCCGACTGTACCTGCAGCTGCACTCCTGCGCCTGTCCGTCTCTCTTTGCTCGCGCTCTGCAAGCAAATTCAGTGCACAGCCTGGCTCAAGCACACATCAAGCTGCTCAAGATATGGTGCTATCAAGAAAGGTGCTTTGGAAGTGCTGCTCGATAATTACACAGACGGGTTCTACGGCGTCTTCCGGATCGAGCCCTACAATGGCGATGGATATATTCAAGTTTGCAAGATCCACCAGTCCCCGACCAGCCTACCCGCGACTTTGTGAAAGTACGTTACGGCTATTGGTACAAGCAAGTCTGACCGACTGGGCCGTCAGGTGTATCTGTACGTGTGCTGCGAGATACGCACTGTTTCACCCGACTTCACGCCAGTTGGTGGTGTGGGAGCACTAGTGTAAGCGCACGTGGCTGCTCGGTGTCTGGGGCCCGAGCCTCTACCTGAGCATGCAAGCCTAGATGAAATATGCGATTCGAAGGGTCGAGCCCTCGAGTGGCCCTGCGCCACTGTTGCCCCGAATAGCCCCTGGATGTGGTTAGCTGGCCGAATTTTGCTGAATCTGCCATGGCACTCGAAGCATCAGCATTATGGGTGAGACGACGTTTTGCTTCCCGTCGTATCCACGAGGTGGCCAAAACAGTGGCAGGATGGCTACTTTGGGGGATGTACGCGTGGGGGTTCCTCGGCTTACAATACAGAGATGCGCCCAGGAACCCCGAATGGACCGCCTCCCAGTTTTGCTAAACTGAAAGTCCAGAGATACAGCCTTAGCCCCGAACGTGGCGAATTTACATACAAAATTGCACTGACCGCGCAGTATGGGGTATTCAGGAGGGCTTCGAGTCGTATTAGCTGCTTGTCGGACCCAGCCCATACAAGCAATCCGTCGTCGAGGTATCTCGACCACGACTTTGCCAAGATACCCATATGCTCTTGAATGCTATGATGCTTTTCGTATTAGTAAGCGCTTATCCATTTCCACGCCGCGTCGTTGGCGAAATGGGAAGGCGTCAAATCTGACATATTTATGGTTCAACACATGTTGCAACATCAACAGGATCAGATCTTTGATAGGGACATTGATGCAGGGAGCAGACATATTAATGGCTCACGACACTGCCTGGACGCAGAAATCCGTGTTGATGTTCAGTAAGAAACCGACTCTGTAGGAACCTCGAGGCTCTTGTGCGTATGGATGCTTTGTTTGGAGCTGCATGTAACTCCAGGGAGTTGTTCCACTATGGGTTGAAGAAACTGCCCTATCCAAAACGCTGCTGCTTTCCTCCAGTCTCCCATGGATTTGTTAATGGGTCGTATCGGCATCGTCTCCGTGGGGTATTGCTTCAGGGACTGCAAGCGCTTCATATCGATGTCACTCTGCTTGTGTAGTTAGCGCGTGCCTTGAAGCTTGGCGTAGAAGAAAGGTTTTTCGCATGTATGTATTTCCTGCAGAAGGGTTGCCCAGCCACCAACCATGATGTAGAATATGCGATGTGCCCAAATCCCTGGTATGCCGGAGTGGCCTCTCAACCACAGTCCAAAACGTTCGAAGGTGCTATTTCTTTCTGTAAGGGCGACTCGTTCATGGTCAGGGTCAAGGAGGGGTTGGTAGGTATTCCTGTCGGCGAGACGTGCTTCCATGTCGTATTGACCATATTCTGCACGAGCAAGGCCTGGAACTTGTCAGTGGGACGAATATGTACAACGGGCTGCTGCTGCTCTCAAGAATCGGTGATCTCGTGCACTTGAGCGATGCCTGATGCCCCCTCTCGTTCGGTGGAGATGGCGCTATGGTATCAACAACTGTTGTTTTCAGACCTTCCGACAACTCGTTGGATCCGCGCATGGCGCCTCTCCGCCAGAGTTCTCGGCGGGGCAGCAACACTGGCGTCAGTTTCGCGCCCGGCCCCCAGGGAGGGCAGGAGGACGAGGAGGAGAGGGATAAGCAGGGGGAGGAGGAGGAGGAGGAGGAGGAGGAGGAGGAGGAGGAGGAGGAGGAGCGGAGGCGGAGGCGGAGGCGGCGGAGGCGGAGGCGGAGGCGGAGGCGGAGGTGGAGGCGGAGGCGGAGGCGGAGGCGGAGGAGGAGGAGGGAGGAGGAGGGAGTGGAGGTGGAGGTGGAGGTGGTGGAGGAGGAGGAGGTGGAGGAGGAGGAGGAGGAGGAGGAGGAGGAGGAGGGAGGAGGAGGAGGGAGGGAGGAGGGAGGAGGGAGGAGGGAGGAGGGGGAGGGAGGGAGGAGGGAGGAGGGGGAGGGAGGAGGGAGGAGGAGGGAGGGAGGAGCGTCAGGCTCGCGCTCGGCAGCCTACGGGGAATGGTCGATGCATCGCCGCTGCGTCGTCGATGCATCGGCGATGCATTGCATCGACGATTCGGTGCAATCCTCCGATCCCAGCTAGGAGGCCTCTATGTAGCCGGCCTCCTAGATGGCCTCTACCCCACCTAGGAGGCCTCTATCTGGGAGGCCTCTATATCTGAGAGGCCTCGGGCCCCACCTGGGAGGCCTCGACCTCCGCCCCTCCCTCCTGCGCGCCCGCGGGCGGTCACGGGGCCAGGGGCGCCGCAGGCCAGCCCCCCCGCTCTCCCCCCCTCAGTTTCTCGCCCCGTCCTCTCGCCGTGCTCCTCGCCTCTCCTCCGTTTCTCCTCCCTGCCCGGAGCGGACGCAGGACGCACACGTACCGGAGCCCACGCCAGTCTCGAGAGCACGCATGGCGCAGACGCCCGTAGCTCGAGCTCGGTCTCGAGGCCTGCGGGGGCGGGGGCCGCACGCGCTCCCACGCGTGGTTGGGCGCGTGCGTCCTCTGTGGGCTCCCTGGTCTGCGGGCGGCCCACCTCCCCTCTCCCCCTGGGGTCCCCAGACCCCTCTCTGGGGACCCGTCCTGGCCCAGCCGTGGCGACGAGAAGCCCCCCCAAGAGGGGGCGGGGGCCCCGGAGGGGCGACCGACGCCGGGGAGGGGCCGCCTCCGCCTCGACTGGCGCTCGAGGTGCCCTCCGCGGCGCCGTTCGCCCCTCCTCCACCGGGGGTGCCCTCCCTCTCCCACGGGCGCTCGAGGTGCCCTCCCCCTCCCACCCTCCAGCGAGGCGTTCGGCAAGTGGTTCGACAAGAACAAGGCCGACCAGCTCGGCGGCGGCGGCGCCGGGGTCGGCGGCGCGGCCAGCACCTCGGAGCGCCCGCACCCTCTTGGGCCGAGGTGCGAAGGAGGATGTGAGGACGAGGGCGAGGATGCGGATGAGGATGAGGATGAGGAGGAGGATGAGGATGAGGATGAGGATGCGGACGAGGATGAGGATGAGGATGAGGATGAGGAGGACGAGGATGCGGACGAGGATGAGGATGAGGATGAGGATGAGGATGAGGATGAGGATGAGGATGATGATGAGGATGAGGATGATGATGCTGATGATGATGATGATGCTGATACAGATGATGCTGGTTATGGAGATGATGGCGATGCTGCTGCTGGTGATGATGTGGTGATGTGGATGATGGATGATGTTCATGATGATGCTGATGATGGGAATGATGATGATGATTATGGTAATGCCGATGATGATGCGGATGATGAGGATGGTGAGGATGACGATGATGAGGATGACGATGACGATGACGATGATGGTGCTGATGACGATGACGATTATGCTTATGATGATGAGGAGGAGGGTGAGTATGATGCTGAGGATGAGAATGATGATGAGGATGAGGATCATGACTTAGGATAACGATGGTGATGCTGATGACGATGATTATGATGATGCTGCTGATGGTGATGATGATGGTGATGCTGATGATGATGATGATGATGATGATGATGATTATGATGACGATGCTGATGATGGTGATGATGATGATGATGGTGATGATGATGATGATGATGATGATGATGATGGGGGTGAATATGATGATGATGAGGAGGAGGGTGTGGAGCGTAAGAAGACCGACGAGGATTAACAGGATAATGACGATGCTGGCGATGATGGTGATGGGGATGATGATGATGATGATGCTGATGATGAAGATGCTGGTGATGCTGATGCTGATGGCGATGATGATGATGCTGCTGCTGATGATGCTGCTGATGCTAATGCTGCTGATGCTGCTGATGCTGCTGATGATCATGCTAATGATGATGATGCGGCTGTTGATGATGCTGATTGTTTTTATGATGCCGCTGATGATGTTGATGATGGTGATGCTGATGCTGCTAATGATGATGCTGCTGATGATGATGGTGGTGGTGATGATGATGATGATGGTGATAATGGTGATGATGATGCTGATGCTGATGCTGATGCTGCTGCTGATGATGATGATGCTGATTATGATGATGGTGATGATGATGATGATGATAACGACGATGGTGATGATGAGGATGATGATGATGAATATTTTTATGATGCTGCTGACGATGTTGATGCTGGTGATGCTGATGCTGCTGATGTTGCTAATGATGATGCTGCTGCTGATGATGGTGGTGACGATGATGATGATGATGACGATGGTGATGCTGATGATGATGGTGATAATGGTGATGATGATGATGATGCTGATGCGGCTGCTGCTGCTGACGATGATGATGCTGATTATGATAATGATGATGATGATGACGATGATGATGATGATGATGACGACGATGATGATGATGGTGATGATTATGACGATGATGATGATGATGATGATGATGAGGATAAGGATGATGATGATGATGATGATGATGATGATGATGATGATGATGATGATGATGATGATGATGATGATGATGATGATGATGATGATGATGATGATGGTGGTGGTGGTGGTGGTGGTGATGATGATGATGATGATAATGATGATGTATGGTCGTGTGGAAGCCGCCATGGTAGGAGCAGCCGCCAGTGGGAGGCGCAATGGGAGCCGTTTGCGTAGTAGTTGCTGCCAGTTGGAGCCGCTTGCGTAGGAACCGCCCGGGCAGGAAGCGCCAGTGGGAAACGCGTGTGTGGGAACGTTTGCGTAGGAGCCGCCGCTGGATGGACGGGGGCCAGCTAGAGCCGACAGCGTACGAACCGCCGCCAGCGGGAGGGTCAGTGGGAACCGCCAGTGGAAGCCGCCTGGGTAGACGCCGTCGCCAGTCGGAGCCGCCTGCGTAGGAAACCGCTTGGGTAGGAACCGCCACTACTGGAAACCGCCAGTGGGAAGCGCTTGCGTTTGAACGTCTGCGTAGAAACCGCCGCCAGTCGGAGGGCCAGTGGGAGCCGCCTGCAAAGGAACTGCCGCCAGTGGGAACTGCGAGTGGGTGGGAGCCGCCTGCGTAGGAGCGGCCGAAAGTGGGAGCCGCCGCCAAAAGCAGCCGCAAGTGGGAGCCTCGGTCAGTAGCCGCTTCCAATGGCAGGAGCCGCCTGTAGGGGGCCGCCCGTGCCGCGAGCAGGGGCCGCCGCGAATGGGAGTCAATCGCAACACTGACATTGAATGCGCGGACATAGGAAGGCAACGTACTGGCATCAGATGGACATGCCGAACCCATGACTGCCTGTCGCCGATGCCGCCAGCGTATCTGAGACACCTGGAGCCCGCAGGAGTGGGTGGACGGGAACCGCTGCACCGCCGTTGTCAAACTGCCCGGCCAGGTGCAGGAGGATGACGATCTGTGGTCGCGTAGGCGTCAGAAGACAATCAACGTCTACGTGGGCACAGGCGGGGAGCCGACCATATTGGTGTGCAGCTTCAAGCATGAACCTCGCAGCGCTGCGGCGAGATTGCTGCATCCCGCCGCGTGCCGCAGCACCTTTGAATGCGACAGGAACGACCTGCCCCAGGCACTACCAGCACAGAAGAGCCTACGCGATGACGATGATGATGATGATGATGATGATGATGATGATGATGATGATGGTGATGGTGATGGTGATGATGATGATGATGATGATGATGATGATGATGATGATGGCTGATGATGATGCTGCTGATGATGACGATGATGCTGCTGCCAATGATGCTGATGGTGATGGTGATGACGATGGTGATGATGATGCTGATGTGGATGATGATGATGATGATGATGATGATGATGATGATGATGATGATGATGATGCTGATGCTGATGCTGATGCTGATGCTGATGCTGATGCTGATGCTGATGCTGATGCTGCTGATGATGATGATGCTAGCAACGCTGATGACGATGAAGATGATGGAGATGGTGGTGGTGATGATGAGACTGATGATGCTGATGCTGATGGTGATGCTGATAATGATGAGCAGCATGATGACGATGACGATGATGATGCTGATGGTGATGATGATGATGCTGCTGCTGATGCTGCTGATGCTGGTGATGATGACGATGATGTTGCGGATACTGCTGATGCTGATGATGGCGACGACGATGGTGAATGGGATGATGATGCTGATGATGATGGTGTTGCTGGTGCTGCTGCTGCTGATGCTGATGATGAGTAAGATGATAGTGGTGTTGCTGATGGTGTTGCGGATGGTGAGGACACTTTCGACGGTGATGGTAATGGTGTGATGATGATAACTATGATGGTGGTGATCACGTTGGCGACCATGATGATGGTGGTCGTGATGATGATGGCGGTGATGATGGCGATGTTGATGATGATGATGATGATGGTGAGGATGATAATGGTGATGCTGATGATGATGATGCCGATGATACTGCTGCTGATCATGATGATGCTGATTCGGACTGTGCTTATCATGCTGTTACCGGCGATGGTGACGACGAGGGTGGCGATGATGATGGTTGCGAGGATTACGATGACGATGGTGATGGTGATAAGCGTGATGATGGTGAGGGTTGTCACGATGTTAGTGATTACAGTTCTGATGAAGAGGATGACAAGGGGGATGAGGATTACGGTTGTGCAGCTGGTGACGATGAGGATGATGGCTGCGATGAACAATGTGACACTCATGATGGCGCTGATGATGACAGCCAGGGTGAGGATGAGCAGTGGGAGGGCGGCACGAATAAGGAATGACAGTGGACGCATCAGGATGGTGATGACGAGGAAAAGGACAAGGATTAGGATGAGGATGATGCTGACGATGCTGATGATGATGCTGCTGATGCTGACGATGATGCTGATGGTGCCGATGACGATGCCGAGGACGATGACGATGGTGGTGATGATGATGGTGTTGGCGAGGGATGTGAAGATGAAGATGAAGATGTAGGTGCGGATGAAAATGAAGCTGTAGATGATGGTGATGACGGTGTTGATGTTGCTGCGGATGGCAATGCGATACAGGTGATCGTGAGGATGAGGATGCTCATGATGATGATGGTGACGATGACGACGATGCTTATGATGTTTGTAATGCTGGTGGCGGTGATGATGACGAAGAGGAGGAGGGGTAAGGAGGAGGATGAGAAGACGGAACAGGAGGAAGATGCGGGGGGGGGGGTAGGACGTTGGAGGAGGAGGAGGGAGAGGAGGTATAAGAGCAAGAGCGTCGGGATTCACGGGGCCAGGGGGGTGGAGGGGGAGGGGATTGAAGACGGGAGAGGAGAAATTGAAGGGAGGGGGGGGAAGGGAGGAAGGAAGGGAGGGAGAGAGAGAGAGAGATAGAACAACGAGAGAGAGAGAGAGAGCGAGAGCGAGAGGGAATGAATCTGAGTATGAGTATGGCCATGTGGCGAATTCCAAGCATGCCAACCAACGTGAACCACACGAGGCATCTACATTACAATCTACCGCGCTGTCGCTTCCCTGCTGCACTTATACTTTAGGGGCTATAGACCCCATCCTGCTGAGGTATTCTGCACGGGTGGGAGAACTGCGACGGGTCACTCTCTGCCCAGTTCGCGCAGCACGGCAGAGGCATACCATCCACACAACTTCCAATACCAGAACTTGAACTGAGTAGAGTATTGTATAGAGTGATAATGATCCCCTCCCGATGTGCAGCTTTACGGGAAGGGGGGGCTCTACGTGGGAGGAGGAGGAGGAAGAAGAGGAGGGAGGAGGAAGAGGAGGAGGAGGATGAGAAGGAGGAGGAAGACGATGAGGACGAGGAGGACGAGGAGGACGAGAAGGAGGAGGAGGACTATGAGACAAAAGGGGGTTTTGGTGGGTGTCGCCCAGGGGAGGGCGACGGTGCGAGCCCTCGGCGCTGTCTGCGAAGCCGAACTCGGGGGCACCCCTCCGCGACAGCTGCAGCTGGCAGCGACCAGTGATGCGATCCGTGAGGGGGGGGGGGCGTGTCTGTATCGCGGGGGTCCTCCCCATCCATCCTCGCACTCGGCTGGGAGGGGGGGGGTCGAGAAAGACTAGGATGGAGAGAGGGATCGTGGGAAGGAGGAGCGGGAGGGAAGGGAAAAGAAGAAAGGGGAGGAGAGGGAGTGAAAGCCTCCGCTCTCCTGCTCCTGATCTTGCTCCTGCTCTTGCTCCTGCTGCTGCTGCTCCTCCTCCTCCTCCTCGTCTTCCTCCCATTTCTATTGTGCCTCCTCCCCCCCTCCTCCTGTCTTCTCCCATCCAACGCGCTGATGTCCGTAGTCATTTTGGCTCAAGCCAGCCTCAAGCCCCGTGGTCGCCAGTTCCCCCGCGCACGGGCGGTCCGAAGTGTGGCGCTGCAGGGTCTTGAAGAGGCTTGTGATGGCGCCGGAGGGGTCGCCCTCTGGTGATCCTGGAGTTTGTCTACGTCGTTCGAGGGCGCAGCGCTCGGCTGCGCAGAGGCGGGCCCGCGCCGCTGCGAACCGTGGCTTCGCCGTGGCTCGTCAGGAAGTGGAGCAGCTGAATGCCAAGGTCGAGCTGCTACAGCAGCCTCGCACGACCGATTTGCGCGCGCAGCAGGCCATCGACGTCCTACCTCCACCTCCCGAACGTATGAGCTCGCCCAGCGGCTACGGTCGCTCCGGGCGGCGCTACTGGTTCATGCGCAGCTGGATGCTGGCCCGGAGACGCATTCTCGCAGACGAGGGGGCGCGATACGCTCTGTTGAGCAGCTCCTCGACGTTCACCCCAAGAGTTGAGCTCACCGGCGCGGCATCAGAGGCGGCCGACAGGGCACGTCACGAGCCGCTGGCCGCGGAGTCTGCGAGCAACGCAGAGGCAGCAGCGGGATCTCGCCCCGTCCTGCAGGCGCTGGAGGGTGGCGGAGCAGGCGGTGGAGCTCGAGGAGCATGCCGCGGCGCCGCCGAGTGTGCCCAAGGCGCTTGGCACGAGGTGCACACGTGACGCGCTGGCTTTCTCGTCCTGTGCTGGGCCTTCTGCTGGCGCGCCGCGCGGGACGGGGACGCCTCGGCTCGCAGCGGAAAAAGCACTTCGAGTTCAGGTCCGATGCGGAATGTTTCGTGCCGCTTGAGGAGCTCAACCTGCGGGTGGTCGGCTTTCCATGAGTGGATCGGCCCCTGGCCAAGGGGCAGCCATTTGTTCGCCGCCGTGCGCGATTCGACGCCGAGGTCGCCCGCAGCAGGGGCACTGATTAACATGACCCCTCAGGCACGGATCCCGAGGTCGACGCGGTCTGGGCAGCTGAGCGGGGAAGTCTTTTGCGAGACGTCGATGCTCTACGGGATCCGCGTGGACTACGTCGTGTTTCTCGGCCTGCCGCTGCTGATACTTCCAGAGCACTGGCCTTGCCTCATTGTTCCGCAATCTCGGCGAGACCACGGCTGCAGCGGCGAGAGCAGCGCCGATGCCTGCTCCACCTGCCGCCCCGCTTGTTGATGGTTGCAAGCAGCAGTGGGGCATCCACTGGGGTCCTGCACGCACGTGCTTCGATCCATTCAATATTAGAGTGTGGAGGTGCGGGACAGATGGTGACCGCATTCCAGATCTTGGGCTGGTGTGGGGGCCCTTCTTCGTAGCACTCATTCATGTCGTCGCTTTTCCCGTGGAGCTCAGAGAGGGGGGCCCCACTAGATGGCGTCATCGTTGAGTGTCCTACATCTGTTTCGTCTTCTTCGGCTCTTGTCCCGTCTTAGCGCTCGGGAAGTTCTGAGAGATAAGGGATGTGGTATTTGATATCGCTTCGCGAGTGTTCCGGTGCCGGTTCCTGTTTCACCGTGCTTATCTTCCTCTTTTTTCTCCTGCCTTGTTCGCCACTTCGCAACTTCCCTGGCTCAAGCTAATTCAGTGTTTCATGGGGGCTGGCTCAGCAGATGTTTAGCAATCAGTGTTTTCGTTGTCAAACGTCAGCCTAGCGGTGAGCTTGGAGGAGCGTTGACTAGGTTGCTCGACGTCGTCGGGTCCCATAGTTAACGTACCAGACATTGTGTATTGGCACGATGTCGGACTGTCAGGGCGCGACAATTACGTTGATTTGCAGTTTTGAAGTCCCAGGAATCGTGTTCTGGCACGATTCATCAGGATCGTCAAGACGCAACAGTCGGGTTGATTCCTGGCCGTGGAGTTTTGATAGAGGATGGTGTTGGTGCACGTTTCAGAATCTTCAGACGGTTGTTTCCTAACGGGGCATCCTCGTCTTCGTCAATGAACTTTCTAGGGGCCTACGAAGAAGGAGCTTTGAGGGAGGGTTTATTCCAACATCGCTGATAAGTCTTAGGTTTACACTGGTCCTCCTCCTCCTCCTCCTCCTCCTCCTCCTCCTCCTCCTCCTCCTCCTCCTCCCACCTCCTCCGCATAGGGGGATGGGGCTCTCGCGCGACGGCGCGCCAGGGCATGAACGCTTCAGCGGCGGCTTTCCAGACCTCCCCTGCGGCGAAGGCAGCCTGGCCGCCGGGGGGCTCCTCCCTCCCTCCCTCCCTCCCTGCCTCGCTTCTCCCTCGTTCCTCTCTCTGCCTCCCTCCTCGGTCCAATCCGTCTCCTCCTTCTCCCTTTCCTCCGAGCCTCCTCCTCCTCCTTGTCCTCCTGCTCCTCCTGCTCCTCCTGCTCCTCCTGCTGCTCCTCCTCCTGCTCCTCCACTGAGAGACGTCGCCGTCGTTCCGAGTTCCGCATTCCCACCCCCCGAATCGACGTCACCCCAGCATACGTCTACTATATGTGCGTCGCCCCCGGGGGGCGACGCGCGCACCGAGAACGCTTGCAGTATATGCATCGTGGCGGGCGGCGCTTTCTGGCCACACCGCTCGGGAAACGATGTAATACTACACGATGGGTGTACTATATGCTCGGGTCGGACGCGCGCCTCCAAGGCGGACACATAGCATATACATATAACGGCGCACCGGGTCCGGGGGCCCGGGGCCGGGACCCCGACCACAAATGTGCGCCCCGGGGGGCCCGGAGGCTCGTCGGGGCTTGCCGGAGGCCTCCCCGGTCAGACAAGACGGCCCCAGGAGCGCCCAAGACGGCCCAAGAAACTTCCAAGAGGCCTCCAAGAGGGCTCCGAGATGCTGAAGATGGCCTCCAGACGTCCAAGGACGCCCCCAAGAGGCCCCAAGAAGCCTCCAACATGCGTCCCAAGAGGGCCCCTAGACGCAAAAATTGGCCCATTCCCTTCGTAAAACGTACATTTTTCAACAAAGTTGCTTTTTGGGCTTTCCGACGTTACAGGACGGCCCACGAGGCGCCCAAGACCGCCCCAAGAAGCCCAAGAGGGCCCCAGGACAGCCCAAGAGGGCCCCAAGACGGCCCAAGAGGCGCCCAAGATGGCCCAAGAGGGCCCCAAGACGGGCCCAAGAGGGGGCCCAGAGGGGGACCACGAACCGCAAGCTCGAGCCTTCCGCCCCAAGAGGCCGCCAGGAGGCCCCCAGGAGGCCCCTCAAGAGGCCCCAGGAGACCCCAGACGTCCAAGGACGCCCCCAAGACGCCCCAAGAAGCCTCCAACATGCGTCCCAAGAGGGCCCCTAGACGCAAAATTGGCCCATTCCCTTCGTAAAACGTACATTTTTAACAAAGTCGCCTTTTGGGCTTTCCGACGTTACAGGACGGCCCAAGAGGCGCCCAAGACCGCCCCAAGACGGCCCAAGAAGTTTCCCAGAGGGCCCCAGGACAGCCCAAGAGGGCCCCAAGACGGCCCAAGAGGCGCCCAAGATGGCCCAAGAGGGCCCCAAGACGGGCCCAAGAGGGGGCCCAGAGGGGGACCACGAACCGCAAGCTCGAGCCTTCCGCCCCAAGAGGCCGCCAGGAGGCCCCCAGGAGGCCCCTCAAGAGGCCCCAGGAGACCCCAGACGTCCAAGGACGCCCCCAAGAGGCCCCAAGAAGCCTCCAACATGCGTCCCAAGAGGGCCCCTAGACGCAAAAATTGGCCCATTCCCTTCGTAAAACGTACATTTTCAACAAAGTTGTCTTTTGGGCTTTCCGACGTTACAGGACGGCCCAAGAGGCGCCCAAGACCGCCCCAAGACGGCCCAAGAAGCTTCCAAGAGGGCCCCAGGACAGCCCAAGAGGGCCCCAAGACGGCCCAAGAGGCGCCCAAGATGGCCCAAGAGGGCCCCAAGACGGGCCCAAGAGGGGGCCCAGAGGGGGACCACGAACCGCAAGCTCGAGCCTTCCGCCCCAAGAGGCCGCCAGGAGGCCCCCAGGAGGCCCCTCAAGAGGCCCCAGGAGACCCCAGACGTCCAAGGACGCCCCCAAGAGGCCCCAAGAAGCCTCCAACATGCGTCCCAAGAGGGCCCCTAGACGCAAAATTGGCCCATTCCCTTCGTAAAACGTACATTTTCAACAAAGTTGTCTTTTGGGCTTTCCGACGTTGCAGGACGGCCCAAGAGGCGCCCAAGACCGCCCCAAGACGGCCCAAGAAGCTTCCAAGAGGGCCCCAGGACAGCCCAAGAGGGCCCCAAGACGGCCCAAGAGGCGCCCAAGATGGCCCAACAGGGCCCCAAGACGGGAAGAGGGCCCCAGGACAGCCCAAGAGGGCCCCAAGACGGCCCAAGAGGCGCCCAAGATGGCCCAAGAGGGCCCCAAGACGGGCCCAAGAGGGGGCCCAGAGGGGGACCACGAACCGCAAGCTCGAGCCTTCCGCCCCAAGAGGCCGCCAGGAGGCCCCCAGGAGGCCCCTCAAGAGGCCCCAGGAGACCCCAGACGTCCAAGGACGCCCCCAAGACGCTTCGCGTCACCAATTTCTTCTCGCAGCGATTCCTGGGTCTGTGACTCGACAGAACCTAAGCGCGCGCGATGCGCGCGCGTGGTTCTAGTATACATATAACGGCGCACCGGGTCCGGGGGCCCGGGGCCGGGACCTCGACCACAAATGTGCGCCCCGGGGGGCCCGGAGGCTCGTCGGGGCTTGCCGGAGGCCTCCCCAGTCAGACAAGACGGCCCAAGAAGCGCCCAAGACGGCCCAAGAAACTTCCAAGAGGCCTCCAAGAGGGCTCCGAGATGCTGAAGATGGCCTCCAGACGTCCAAGGACGCCCCCAAGAGGCCCCAAGAAGCCTCCAACATGCGTCCCAAGAGGGCCCCTAGACGCAAAAATTGGCCCATTCCCTTCGTAAAACGTACATTTTCAACAAAGTTGTCTTTTGGGCTTTCCGACGTTACAGGACGGCCCAAGAGGCGCCCAAGACCGCCCCAAGACGGCCCAAGAAGCTTCCCAGAGGGCCCCAGGACAGCCCAAGAGGGCCCCAAGACGGCCCAAGAGGCGCCCAAGATGGCCCAAGAGGGCCCCAAGACGGGCCCAAGAGGGGGCCCAGAGGGGGACCACGAACCGCAAGCTCGAGCCTTCCGCCCCAAGAGGCCGCCAGGAGGCCCCCAGGAGGCCCCTCAAGAGGCCCCAGGAGACCCCAGACGTCCAAGGACGCCCCCAAGAGGCTCCAAGAAGCCTCCAACATGCGTCCCAAGAGGGCCCCTAGACGCAAGAATTGGCCCATTCCCTTCGTAAAACGTACATTTTTAACAAAGTCGCCTTTTGGGCTTTCCGACGTTACAGGACGGCCCAAGAGGCGCCCAAGACCGCCCCAAGACGGCCCAAGAAGTTTCCCAGAGGGCCCCAGGACAGCCCAAGAGGGCCCCAAGACGGCCCAAGAGGCGCCCAAGATGGCCCAAGAGGGCCCCAAGACGGGCCCAAGAGGGGGCCCAGAGGGGGACCACGAACCGCAAGCTCGAGCCTTCCGCCCCAAGAGGCCGCCAGGAGGCCCCCAGGAGGCCCCTCAAGAGGCCCCAGGAGACCCCAGACGTCCAAGGACGCCCCCAAGAGGCCCCAAGAAGCCTCCAACATGCGTCCCAAGAGGGCCCCTAGACGCAAAATTGGCCCATTCCCTTCGTAAAACGTACATTTTCAACAAAGTTGTCTTTTGGGCTTTCCGACGTTACAGGACGGCCCAAGAGGCGCCCAAGACCGCCCCAAGACGGCCCAAGAAGCTTCCAAGAGGGCCCCAGGACAGCCCAAGAGGGCCCCAAGACGGCCCAAGAGGCGCCCAAGATGGCCCAAGAGGGCCCCAAGACGGGCCCAAGAGGGGGCCCAGAGGGGGACCACGAACCGCAAGCTCGAGCCTTCCGCCCCAAGAGGCCGCCAGGAGGCCCCCAGGAGGCCCCTCAAGAGGCCCCAGGAGACCCCCAAGAGGCCCAAAGGAGGCCCCGAGAAGCCCCAAATCGGCCCCCAAAATCCTTCGAACCTGCTTCCAGGAAGCCCCCGACAGGTTCAGAGGCTCCCGAGAAGCTACGTCAAACTCCCAGCGAGCGACGGGACGAGGCTCCCCACAAAATCACAAGAGGCTCCACAGGCGGCCCAAGAGAGCCCCAAGATGGGCCCGAGAGGGATTCCACGGAAGTTGTTATTGTATGGCTCGGGAAAGGACGAGGATGAGGAGGAAGACGAGGAGGAGGAGGAGGAGGAGGAGGAGGAGGAGGAGGAGGAGAAGGAGGAGGAGGAGGAGGAGGAGGAGTAGGAGGAGGAGAGGGAGGAGGAGGAAGAGGAGGAGCAGGAAAAGGAGGAGGAGGGGTGCTGTGGGGGCCCCAAGACGGGCCCAAGAGGGGGCCCAGAGGGGGACCACGAACCGCAAGCTCGAGCATTCCGCCCCAAGAGGCCGCCAGGAGGCCCCCAGGAGGCCCCTCAAGAGGCCCCAGGAGACCCCAGACGTCCAAGGACGCCCCCAAGACGCCCCAAGAAGCCTCCAACATGCGTCCCAAGAGGGCCCCTAGACGCAAGAATTGGCCCATTCCCTTCGTAAAACGTACATTTTCAACAAAGTTGTCTTTTGGGCTTTCCGACGTTACAGGACGGCCCAAGAGGCGCCCAAGACCGCCCCAAGACGGCCCAAGAAGCTTCCCAGAGGGCCCCAGGACAGCCCAAGAGGGCCCCAAGACGGCCCAAGAGGCGCCCAAGATGGCCCAAGAGGGCCCCAAGACGGGCCCAAGAGGGGGCCCAGAGGGGGACCACGAACCGCAAGCTCGAGCCTTCCGCCCCAAGAGGCCGCCAGGAGGCCCCCAGGAGGCCCCTCAAGAGGCCCCAGGAGACCCCAGGCGTCCAAGGACGCCCCCAAGAGGCCCCAAGAAGCCTCCAACATGCGTCCCAAGAGGGCCCCTAGACGCAAAAATTGGCCCATTCCCTTCGTAAAACGTACATTTTCAACAAAGTTGTCTTTTGGGTTTTCCGACGTTACAGGACGGCCCAAGAGGCGCCCAAGACCGCCCCAAGACGGCCCAAGAAGCTTCCAAGAGGGCCCCAGGACAGCCCAAGAGGGCCCCAAGACGGCCCAAGAGGCGCCCAAGATGGCCCAAGAGGGCCCCAAGACGGGCCCAAGAGGGGGCCCAGAGGGGGACCACGAACCGCAAGCTCGAGCCTTCCGCCCCAAGAGGCCGCCAGGAGGCCCCAGGAGGCCCCTCAAGAGGCCCCAGGAGACCCCAGACGTCCAAGGACGCCCCCAAGACGCTTCGCGTCACCAATCTCTTCTCGCAACGATTCCTGGGTCTGTGACTCGACAGAACCTAAGCGCGCGCGAAGCGCGCGCGTGGTTCTAGTTAGTATGTCCCTGTGCGTCCCACCGAAGCCCCCTCACTCCGCCGCCGCCCGAGCGCTGCATACGGTCGAGCTGCCCCATCGGCTGGGGAGAGACGAGGGCCGCGGTGAGGCGCCAGAGGTTCTGCATCCCGACGCAAAGCCTCCTTCTCATCATCATGGTTACCATCATCGTCATCATCATCGTTGTCATCATCATCCACATCATCAGCATCATCATCATCATCATCATCATCATCATCATCATCATCATCATCATAATCATGACCACCACCATCATAATCATAATCACCATTACCATCATCAGTATCACCACCATCAGCATCCTAATCAGCATCATCGTCATCATCATTATCACCGCCATCATCATCAGCATCATCATCATCAGCATCATCATCATCATCCGCACCGTCCTCTTCACCATCATCACCATCATCACCATCATCATTATCACCACCACCATCATCATCCTAATCAGTTTAACCATCCTCATCATCAACGCCGCGATCTATTCATCATCAGCGTCACCATCAGCATCACTACCGCCATCTTTATCATCATCATCACCTTCTTCATCATCATTGCCCTCATCTTCCGCACCATCATGATTCCCGTCATCAATACCCTTATCATCAGCATCATCATCAGCTTCAGCATCAAAATCATAATCAGCGTCATCGGCATTCGTCATCGAAATCGTCATCATCATCATCATCAGCATCATCGTTATCAATATCATCAGCATCGTCGTCATCAGCATCATTACCATCATTATCCCCATCAACCACACCACCACCATCATCATCATCATCAGCATCATCATCATCATCCATGTTATTACAACTGTTATCATCGTCATCGCCATCGTAATCGTCGCAGGAACTACAACCATCTCGATCACCATCACCATCCGACATCATCACCATCACTATCATAATGTCCACCACCGCCACCGTCATCATCATCACCAGCATCATCATCATCACCATCATCATCAGCATCATCATCATCTACATACTCGAAATTGTACTCACCATCGTTCTCATCATCAGCATCACCATCACCATCATCATGAGCACAATCATCATTACCATCACCATCGCCATCAGCACCATCACCACCGTCAACATCATCATTGGCACCATCATCATCTTTATAACCATAAACCGCCACCGTCACCATTATGCCCATCATCATCATCACCATCACGAAGATCATCATCATCAGCATCACTACCATCATCATCACTATCGTGACCACCACCACCACCATCATCATCATCGTTGCCATCTTCATCATCGTCAGCATCATCATCACCATCATCATCACCGCTATAATCGTCGTCGTCATCATGCCCATCGTCATCTTCATCAACGTCATCATCATCGTAACCATCATCACCAGTACTATCATCACCACTACCATCATCATCATCATCATCTTTGCCGTCATCGGCAGTACCATCATCACCATCATCACCATCATCACCATCATCAGCACCATGACCATCAGCATCAGCATCATCATCATTTTCATCGTTATCAATCTCATCATCACCGACATCGTCGTAATCATCGTCATCGTCATCGTCACCATCGTCATCATCATCAGCAGCAGCATCGTCATCGTCATCGTCATCGTTGCAGTCACCATCACCATCACGATCACCATCACAATCAGCATGAGCAAAACCATCATCATCTCGTCCACCAGCAGTATCATTATCACCATCATCAGGATCATCACCATCATCATCATCATCATCATCAGTGGCACAATTATCATCATAATGTCCATAACTACCGCCACCGTCATTATCATCGCAACCTTCGTCATCATCAGCTACATTATAACAGTCATCATCTTCGTCATGATCATCATCATCATCGGCATCAACACCATCATCATCACCATCATCATCATCACCATCGCCATCACCATTATTACCATCACCATCATCATCACCATCACCACCATCATCATCACCATAACTGTCACCATCATCATCATCATCATGATCATCAGCATCGCCATCACCATTATAACCATCACCATCATCGCCATCACCACCATCATCATCACCATCACCATCATCATCACCATCACCACCATCATCATCACCATAATTGTCACCATCGTCATCATCATCGTCATCATCATCATCATTATCATCATCATCATCATCATCATCATTCGCCGGCGCCGCGTGGGTCGAGCTCGTCCAGGCGGGGGGTTTAGACCATGGCGCTCAATCGCTAGGGCGTGTAGAAGCTTCGGTCTTTCCCGCTGGTGGCATGCAGTGGAGTGCGCCGTGCAGCGCTCCAGGAGAAGTGCAATAAACCAATTGTCCTTTCTGCATCTCGAACCGGTCCTTCACCGACGTCGGGGAGAGCAGGTCCAGCCGCTGTGGCTACTACATAGGTGGAATTGGGTACATGCGAGTTCGACCAAACGAGTCGGGGCCTTTCTGGCCCTCCCCTACATCTTCCGCGTCAAGGGTATGTGCAGGAGTGACTTCAGTTGCCCCTCTACTGGTCTGGAACATGAGTGACGAGGCCAGCGACCGCGTGATTCAGTGGGCCTTCCAACAGTGGTCGTCACGGCACGGCCACCTCGCACTAGCATGGGCTCAGAGTATATTGGTTCCGAGCGTCTGTTTGCATCACGGACCTGTTCACCGTCGGGGTTCGTCTTTGCGGACGCTCGCCTTCCTGGTGGTGATCTCTTCGGCTCGGCGTGTGCGAGACGCACTCCAGCATCGCCATCCGCCACGCTGGGCATGTCGCGTTGCCCGTCTTCCACCAGGTTGGTTGGCCTCGTTCCAGGACCAGGGCAGCATGTTCCACCCAGCGCTGCGGGATGTCCTCAGTGTGCACCCTCCGTCGTGCCTTTCGGCGCTTGGTGCTGTCCAGGGCCAGGCCATGGTGCACACGCTTTTCACACATTTTGGCTGGTATGTGGGCAAGAGCAATGTGGTCCGCTACTCTCGTGCTCATGGTCTGGAGTTCCAGTGCGGGTTCCAGATGCGCTTGTGGGAGCAGTTCCGCGCCTTGTTCAGGTCGCACTCCAGGGAAGGGCGGCGCCGACGATATCGACCTCTTCGGCATTCCATGGCGAGTCTGGGCATGCTTCCATGCATTGTTGCGTCATCGATTGAGCAGGCGTGCTCCTTGGAATCCGTGGCGATCAGGGCAGAGGCTCCGACGGGGAATTCTGCTGAGGGGGCCGAGCACCGCGCAACGTCCACGACGGGTGGCGCATAAGTCCAGCATTCGCTGCGGGCCATCCTCCTGGCGGGAGCGAGCATCGGCCTCGTCAAGCGTGTGGCCTCGTTTAAGTCGGCCACGTCGGGCGAATTTCCAGAACCGGTCAGTGCCAACGCTCACGATTAAGTATGTATCGCCGACAGCAGGAAGAGCGAGAGGCTCAGACTGGCCAGTCCGGCCCACTATGGTTGAGGTGCCCTGCACACGTCTCGGTATTTTTGGCATTTCTGGCGACTCGGCGGCCCATATTGTACATGCCGCGCTGGTGGCGCGGCGATCTTGGTCAATTTTTGTTTCGAGCAGCAGACATTGCAGATCGGGTCGTTACAACGGCGACGCGGCGGCAGGGCATGAAGAAGCAGATCGAGTTCTTCTTGCGGCAGCTTGGCATGGCGCTTCGAGTTCCCGTTCTTCTGATTCCTCCAGGGCTCCATCCTGTGCGAGGGCGCGGCCTCGTTCGCAGCTTGGTTCGTGATGCTCTCAATGAGGTACGCTGCGCACCATATCGCGCTTGGCTCCGGGACCATCTCCGAGTCCAAGCATCCAGGCAGCGCAGGTGTAAGGACGTGGTTGACGCGAAGCGCCAATGCTGGGCCATGTCGGCGCCGCCCTCGGCGCCATTCGCAGGCATGCCCATCGCCCTTCCATTTTCGCTCAGTGCTCTCTCTGGGCAGTGGCTGCTGTAGCGCTGGCCGCGGGAGGACGACATCCGCAGTGGGCTGTTACGATCCTGGCGCTCTTGGTCTGGGGCGACGCTGTTACCTGGCCCGGTACGTCACCGCGGTAGGGACAGGCTGAACGCTTTTCTGGAGCAGTAGCGGTTTCCCGATCAGCCTCTCGAGTGGGTCGGCTTGGAGGCGCGCATGGAGGAGGAGCTGGACATCGTGGGTGACCAGATCATCATGGCAGACGATCGTCGCCCAGACATGCGGTGGGCGTCA
>CAUYUJ010015157.1:213503-261003 GCA_963575745.1 Prorocentrum cordatum | reverse complement strand
CCTGTCTGTGCGGGTTGCGATGCCTTTTTTATGAACACCGATATGCGTCTCGTCGAAGACCACCGCATCGCCTGGCCCGCCGATGGTTGCACCTTCGCCAAGCTTCAGTGCCTTACGAAGAGCTTTGGTAGGTGGTTTTCCGATCTCGCAGCGTATGCTTGTCGTGGAGGTTGAAGCCATCCTGCAGCTCGACCTTAATGGAGATCAAGCGGTCATTGCTACGAAATCCGACCACCAGTTGTAGGACGTTTGGCCACAGGTGCGGCGATATATTGCTCAGTGGGGCCACCCTTTTTTACCGTTTCATCCACGTACTCGCATGTCCCACCCATCGGGCACCTCCAGCGGAAAGTCATCGACTTTCCTTCCCTGCCGCGACTGCACATCTTCGCTGGCTCGTTGCTTTTCGGGGAAGCCTGAACGGTCTTCGCGAGACCGAAGTGGCCCGCGAACAGGATGCCTCGAGCGCCAGAACAATATGGGAACCGACTCGGGCAGCCAACGCTGCTCTTCATTGCGTTGGCGACGAGCGAAGTGTTGGACGAGAGCCAAGCCTCGCGCTTGTTTTCTGGAAGCCAGCAGGTATAGTTAAGAGGATCAGGCGGCGAGTTCCCCAGTGCGCATCGCTCATCCGTGCGCTGCCCTGGCGCGGCGATGTCGCTGGCGGCGAGAAAGGGGCGCGCCTGCGCTCGCCGGGGCGCGCGTTGCCCGTGCTCTCGCGGGCCAGCGCAGCAACGAAACGAAGGCTGGTCGAAAGGAACGTGGAGCCAAACCCTCGATATGAACTGCTCCTGCGGGTTCAGGCTGCCGCGTCCCCAGCTGTTCCCCTGCGCTCTCTTCGCTGCGATGAGCGGAACATGCCGCAAAATACAAGTTTGCCGATTTTCCACCCCTTCGGCGCCGAAGCCGCGTCGGCGCGGCGGGCGGTTCGGCGCCGGAGATGTGGGGAATCTGGAACAATCTGATGTCACGGCGTTCCTCCTTTGCCGCGTCAGCGAGGGTTCGGCGACAGCGAGCAGATGGCGCGTCGGCGCGGGTCGGCCGCCTCGCCTCGATCCGAGGCGCCGTCGGTTCTGTGGCTCTGCGGCAACGGGCGCGCGATGGCCGTTGAGCGCGCGAGAAAAACCCGCGTGCAAACGGCCTCGCGCGCTGCGCCCTGCGCTTCGTGCAACGCAGCATCCAAACGCAGCTCGCCCAGGTCTGTGCGTCAGTTGCGCGCGCGGCACCGCGCGCCTACTGGCGCGCGCGCGCGCCTCGTGGCAGCGCGCGCCGCGGCGCGCGGCTGCTGTGCTGCATCCTGGAGGGGCCGTTCGCGATGACAGACCTGCGGGGTGTGGCGATGTCCGCCGCGGCGTGGCCGACTGCGCCCGGCCCCGCGACGCGCGTCACTTTGCGCGCCGCTGGGGGGCACGGCGCATGCCGATGTGATGGACTCGGTCGATCGCGTGGCCCGCGCTAGCGACCCACCTCTCGGCGCCCCAAATGCAGGAGGGCCCGTGGCGCGCCAGAACCGCGTGGACCCATCGGGCCGCAGTGCATTCCGCACGGGGGACAGGCCGCAGGAGGCAGCCACGGCGAGGGCGATGGGGGTCGGGGCGGAGCCGCCCTGGAGAGCGCCGAAAGGAAAAGAGCCTCGAGGCGGAATGGGGAAGGGGGGGCCGAGCCCCGCAATTCACGCGAATGACGTTGAATCTTGTTGCAATGGCACGAGAACTCGTTGGAATAACAATCGCAGTTCCCCTTCCTCGTCTCCACAATCCTCCATCCCATCTCTAATGGGTGCGCGCCGCAGCGCGACCCCGAGGAATCGCGCGCGCGTGTTATAATGGGCGCGCGCCGCGGCGCGACCCAGAGGAATCGTGCGCGAGCGTCCCAGTAGATGCGCGCTGAATCGCGACCCAGAGAATCGCGCGCGTGCGCCCTAGGGGATGCGCGTCGAAGCGCGACCGTGTGGAATCGCGCGCGCGCGCGCCCCAGTGGGTACGCGCCGAAGCACGACCCAGAGGATTCGCACGTGTGCGTCCCAGTGAATACGCTCCGAAGCACGACCCAGAGGAATCGCACGCGCGTGCCCCAGAACATGCGTGCAGAAACGCGACCCAGAGAGATCGCGCGCGTGCGGTATCGCCTCCTCCTTCTCCCCGTCTTCTCCGCCATGTCCTCTATCTTCTCCTCCTCCTTTCCCTCCTTGCCCTCCCCCTGCATCCTCGCCGCAAGCGGGTCCGCATCGCTGCGGCGAACGGAACTTGTTGTAACATCAAATTCTCCAATGCTTCCAATCTTCTGACGCCGAAGTTTCGTCGATGCCGCAGGCGGTTCGGCGCCAAAGATTTGGAAAGCTCGGAAGCTGTGATGTTACAACATGTGTTCTCTGCCGCATCTGCGAGGGTTCGGCTCCAGAAAATGGTGAAATTTGGAAAAGTTGCAACCATTCATTTTGCAGTATTGCAGTCTGTCCTTTCTGCCGCATCAGCCAGAGTTCGGCCCCAGAGAATTGGAAACATTGGAACAACTTGATGTTACATCAGCTGCCCTGTGCCGCATCAGCGAGGGTTTGGCGACAGCGAAGTGCCATACTTTTCGTAAGTGGTGCTCTCGGGTCGCGACTATCATCGCTACAGAGATGCCCGCTCCGCTTTTGCATTTGATTCAAACGTCCGCCGACGCACACCATTAAAGTTTGCATCCGCCCAGGATGGAGGGCCCTTTGTTTATATGTATATATACATATACATCTATATATACATATTCATATATTTATATGTGTGTATATATACAATACATGTATGCATATATGATTCATATACGACTACGTAACTAGGCTCTAGACTAGTACACACACAATTATACATGCACCTGCGTACAACGTATTGCTGTGCACAGATACCTATCTACATGTGTATTGGTCGGCTTGTTTCTCCCCCTCGCATATGTTCTAGATGTGTATACGCCGGGACGAACAGACAAAACGCACCGATATATTGGACAGAGAACACCGACGATATCCCAATTCACCGCACCTGCACAACCCATATTACGCACCCTTGCGAGTTGAGGACAGCCCAGCAGAGCAGAACAGGGGCGAAACTACACATAGCACCAGGCATGCTTGAGCAGGCATCCCCACACTCCCGCCCGCGGGCCCATTGGGCACCTCCCCAGGCCCTTCAGGGGCAGGAGCCACGGCATGATGGCACCCAGAGGGCGCCACGTGAATACAGCGTCTCGCAGCCTCCCCACCCCACGCCCCAGGATGGCCAACCGCGGGCAGGGCAGGGGGGGGGGGCAGGGTGCAGCTCCAGGCAGCTAGCACGCGTCCCGCTGGGGCAAGGGAGCGGGGTGCGGAGGGGCACCCGAAACACCCCGAGCACCCCGCACGAAGGCATCCACGGTCCAGCAGCCGATGCAGGCCACCCCAGTGCCGACCGCGGGCCCTTGGGGCGCATCCCCAGGCACCTCGTGGGCAGGAGCCACCCCAGGCAGATAGCACGCGCCCCGACGGGGGGGATGAGGGGCACCGGAGGGCCCCCACGCAACCCGCACGATGGCATCCTCGGTTTGGCACACGAGGCGGGTCGCCCCAGTCCCGCCTGCGGGTCTGGCTGCTCTGGGGCAGGTGCCCCCCCAGCACACATCCCGACGGAGGGGGGGGGGGGAGGGGCACCCAAGACCCCCAAGTACCCCGCTCGAAGGCATCCCAGTCCAGCCCGCGAGCACGCGCCCCGACGGGGGCGGGGCGGATGGGCACCCGAGACCCCTCAAATACCCCGTTCGAAGACATCCACGGTCCGACAGCCGAGGCAGGCCGTCCCGGCCCACCCCTGGAGGGGAACGAGGGAGGGAAGCGGAGACCTCGAGCGGCGTATGGTGCCCAACTGGGCGGCAAGCCGACGGGGGCGTCCCAGAGGCTCTCGCTGACTGGAGGCCCCGGGGTGTCATGGAGGCACCTAGGGGCCAGGCAGGTAGCAAGCGCCCAGGGGGGGGGGGCAGGGAGGGGTAGGGCGGGTGGGGGTGCAGGGAGGGCGGCCCAGGCAGATAGCACACGCCCCACGGGGAGACAGGGCGAAACAGGCTGGGGGCTGGGGGCTGGGGGAGGGGGGAGGGGGGCTGGACGTCTCAAGCGAAAAGGACCGTGTGGAGATGGGAGGAAGGGGTAGTATCTGCGAAGCTCCCAGCGCATATGAGGGGGTGGACGGCCCCCCTCCACATGAGCACGCGCTCGGGTGGGGGGAAGGAGGGTGGGTGGGTGCGAATTCCTTATTCATACGCCGGTTGGATGGGATATGCACTGGTTGGACGTGCTATACCCCGGCAAAATTGGGCTATGCACCGGCTGGAGCCTTCAAAACCCCACAAACATCAGGCACACTCGCTCACACACACACACAAAACACAAAGCGCAATCAACAACCAAGCCTGAAACAACAAGCCCGACACCCCAAACACCAAACCCCAAACAACAAACCGCAACCCCCAAACACCAAACAACAAGCCCCAAAACACCAAACACCAAACACCAAACCCTAAACACCGAGCCCAAAACCCCAAACACGAAACATCAAACACAACCCCCCAAACACCAAACCCCAAACACCAAACACCAAACCCGAAACACCGAACCCCAAACCCCAAACACGAAACACCAAACACCCCCCCCAAACCCCAAACCCCAAATACCAAACCCAAACACATAAAACCCCCAAGCACCAAACACTAAACACCAAGCGCCAAACCTCAAACACCAAACACCAAACCCCAAACCCCAAATACCAAACCTCAAACACCAAGCACCAAGCCCCAAACAACAAACACCAAACACTAAAACACCAAGCTCTTGTTGTAATCCCCTTTCCTCTTCCGTCATTCCTCGTCGATCTCCTATATCCTCGTCCTCGTCGTCGCGGGACTTACCGACGGCCCGCAGGCTGGACGGCGTGCCTTGGGGGGGGGGGGGGGGGCAGGGGGAGGAGGCGGAGGAGGAGGAGGACGAGACGAGAGGAGGAGGAGGAGGAGGAGGAGGAGGAGGAGGAAGAGGAGGGAGGAGGAGGGAGGAGGAGGAGGAGGAGGGAGGAGGAGGAGGGGGAGGAGGAGGAGGAGGAGGACGCGGAGGAACAGGTGGAGGAACACCTTTGGCTCGGGAGGGGCTGCGCTTCCCGAGCCGTTCCTTGGGTCAGAGTCTGGAAACACTGCTTGTGGCCGAGGTTCGCCGTGGCCGTCAAAGCTCCTCCGCTCTCGATGTCCGCTTCCTTACGGCTCATGAGCGGGAGGGGTTCTGAGGGAAACGTGTCCTGGAGTTTTTTCGCCACGATTTCGTGCCCCAGTGACCTCAGCGGGCCCACGGATTTTGCTAGTGTTCCTGAGGGTGACTCAGGTTTTATTCGGGTTCCTTGGGGTCTTCTAGGTTTCAGGGTTACTTTGAATTCGCTTCAGGATTCCACCGGACTCCCGAGGATTTCCCACGGGTTCCATCCAGTTCGGCGCATTCTTGAGGATCCTTGGGCTTCTTAGGAAGCTTGCGGGTTCTTTCGGCTTAGAGTTCCTATGGGATTTGTGGGTCTTTTTCGGATTATGTTAAAGTTTGTACGGATCCTTTACAGATCTTGTGCGAGTGGCAGGGATCGCATGCGATTCGCATACGAATCGTATACGATTCACATCGGAGTCGTATCTTGTTCACATAGGAGTCGTATGCGATTCACGTACGAGCCGCGTACGATTAAAAGAGGATCCGTATACGATTCGCATCGGAGTCGTATACAATTCACATAAGAATCGTAAACCGCCCAACTAGGAAACGTATGCGATTCGATTCGCACACGGTTCGAATACGCTTCACATGGCAATCGTATGCGATTCACACCAGAAACGGATATGTTGTACGTGCAAAGAGGATACGATTTACATGGATCTGTACGCGATGCATGATGGATCTGCGTACGATTCACATATGAATCGTATACGATTCATACGACTCACATGAAAGCGTGTGCAATTCACAAGAAGGAGCCCGTCTCCGATTCACACTGGACTCGTCTACAATTGACAGAGGTTTCGCATACGATTCACATTTGGGTCGCATGCGATTGCCATAGTAATCGTAGACGGTTCAAATCGGAGTCGTGCACGATTCACACAGGAACCGCATGTGATTCACATCGGAGTCGTGGCCGAGTCTCATCGGCGTGTACGGGTCACGCAGGAATCGTATACATAGGATTCGAAAACGATCCGCGTGGGAACCGCATTCGATTCACATAGGAGTCGTTTCGGAATCACATAGGAGTTGTATACGACCCACATCGAAATCGTATACGCTTCACTTTGGAGTCGTATACGATTGCTAAAAGAGCCGTCTGTGATCCACACCGGGCCCGCATACGATACACATGGCTATGTACGCGATTTGCATTGAAACCGTATACGATTCACATGAGATCCGTATACGAATTATGTGGCACTGGCGTACGCTCCACATCGGAGTCGCTTACCATGCTCATTGGAACTGTATACGATTCACACCAGGTCCGTATACGATTCACATCGGATTATCATACGGTTCACATCGGAATAGTATACGATTCACGTAGGAATCGTGTGCGACTCACATTGAAATCTCATCGGGTGCACACAGGATTCGTATAGCTTCACATCGGAATCGTAAGCGATTCACATCGCTTACTCACATATACGAATACGATTCACATCGGAGCCGCTCGCTCATAATATCATCGCTGCGGATGGGTTGCCCCCGGCTTGTGTCAACCATGTGGGTTCTTGAAGGGCACACCGCTGGCATTTCAGATTTTTCTAAAGATGGCTTACAATCGAAATCAAGTGCGGGAGGTTTCCCGAAGCTCGCATTCCAGAGGGCCAGAGGGGTGTCCCCCTGTCGAACGGGGTTTAGTCCGCCTAACCAGGGTACAACCCATCCAACTGGGGCATAGACTACTGCCAGAGGGGGTGGGGGGGGGTGGACAGGCAGATATCACGCGCCGCCCCGCGGGGCGACACCCATTCCAAGACACTCCTAGACGTGCGGGAGGGGGGGGGGCAGGCAGATAGCACAGCGAAAAGGGGGGGTCGTAGATCAACAATGTCCAGGCAGATAGCGCATCTCACAGGACACTTCTGCGAGTGCAATCCGACCGTTCGGGCGCATACATATCATCACCTCGCTGTATCGCCTCCAAAAAGGAGTGGCCGGGCAGGGCATCTATCTGGCGGCGGGAGCTGGTATGCTCAGTCCACCTCTCGCGCTTCGGCGAACGTTGGCTTGAAGCCCTCTTGTGCCGTTGCGACTGGACGAGCTCGCTCCTCAGTCTCGCCCCCCCCTCCCCTGCTTCCCTCCATTGCCTGTCTCCTCCCTCCCTCTTTTGCCCCCTCTTCCTCCTCGCCTTTTTCTTCAGCCCCCTCCTCCTCCTCCTTCTCCTGCCTCTCCTCCTCTTCCTCCTCCAACAATTTCCTTCCTCCAATCCCACCCCATCCCTCCTCCTCCTCCTTCCCCATTTCTTTCTCCCCCCCCCCTTTTTCACCCCAACTCGCCCTCCCCATTACCCCCCCCTGCTTCCTCCTCCTCGTCGTTGTCCTCCTCCTCCTCCTCCTCGTCCTCTACCCTGCCCCGTCCTCCCCCTCCGGGAGGGGGAGATGGAGGATGTGGAGGAGCAGCAGCAGGAAGAGCAGCACTCGCAGGAGGGGCAGCAGTATCGGCAGATCGGAGAGGAGCGCCAGGCGACCACCTACCCGCCGATACCCAGCCGGCCGCCGGGCAACCAGTCGCCCACCACCGCTGCCCAGACGCAGGCGATGCAGCAGATGGGCGCTTATATGCAGGCCGTGGGGGTCAGGATGACGAGCAGGCAGAGCAGGGTTGAAGAGGGAGGAGGCAGGAGGGATGAAGGAGGAGGGAGGACGAGTAGGAGGAAGAGAGGACGAGGATGATGATGATGATGATGATGCTGATGATGATGCAGATGATGATGATGATGATGATGATGATGATGATGCTGATGATGAAAATGATGATGATGATGATGATGATGATGATGATGATGATGATGATGATGATGCTGATGCTGATGCTGATGCTGATGCTGATGCTGATGCTGATGATGCAGATGCTGCTGATGATGACGCTGATGCTGATGATGCTGACGCTGATGCTGATGCTGATGCTGCTGATGATGAGATGATGATGCTGCTGATGATGATGATGATGACGATGATGATGATGATGATGATGATGATGATGATGATGATGATGATGATGAGATGATGCTGCTGATGATGATGCTGATGCTGCTGCTGATGATGCTGATGCTGATGATGATGATGGTGATGATGCTGATGATGCTGCTGATGACGATGATGATAGTGATGATGATGACGATGATGATGATACTGCTGATGATGATGATGATGATGATGATGATGATGATGATGATGATGATGATGAAGATGATGCAGATGATGATGATGATGATGATGATGATGATGATGATGATGATGATGATGATGATGATGATGATGATGATGATGAGGAGGAGGAGGAGGAGGAGGAGGAGGAGGGAGGAGGGAGGAGGAGGAGGGAGGAGGGAGGAGGAGAGGAGGAGGAGGAGGAGGAGGAGGAGGAGGAGGAGGAGGAGGAGAAACACTGACCATACGAGTATGGGTATGAGAGGGGGAGGACTCCTACATACGTATGTTGTAATGTTTTGCAGAGGCATGCTGTTATCAATCGCGCTTGTAGCATTCCCACCGCGCTGGGGGAGGGAGCACATAAGTGGGCTTGGGAGCCCAGGTCCTACCGAGACTTGTCGTTCGGATTCGTAGTAAAAGTCTGCTTCGTCTCCTCAGCAAATCAGCACGTCGAACAGGAGAAAGACTCCAAATTTTAACTCCAGTCTAGTACCACGTTATTTGCCATGGAGTCGTAGGCGTCCTGAGCCCGCGTGCCCTCCGGGCACGCAGCAGGGCAGATGGAGGTGTATGTCATGCAGATCCTGATTCGGCTGCAGTAGCCGCAAGGCGAGAACAACGCCTGCGCCGGGAGGTGCGGCAGTCCAGCCAGGCCGCCGTTAAGGCAGCCGCGTGCGACCCGTGGCAACGTCTGGCGTCGTTGAGATCTTCGGGGCGGTGATCTAGAGAAGAAAGTGGACATTTTTTTTTGCGTCGACCTGCGGGGAGGCGAAGGAGATGACGAGTACGTATGGCATACGCGCAGGCGCACGTACAATTTTAAACGACCCTAATGGGTGCCCAGAGAAGACAGGTTCAACCAGGAACTGTTGGAGAAGATGGACGGTCAACTCTACGTTGTCTTGGGTGCGTTATGCGAGCGGGGGCCCTTCGACATCGTCAACACCGCAGGTGCAAGGGAATGGCGTCGAGAGCTGGCGACGCTTCCTCAAGCGGCGCGGTTTACTCACAGCGGGAAGAACCACTTCGGTTTTGAAGGCATCATTGCCCTTTGAAAGGCGAATCTTGGCGAGCAGCGGGAAGCTATTGTGAGACTCGGGAAGTATAGGTGAAGGTGCGAATCTAGACGTGACACCACTAGTGTCACAATGGTCACCGCCGGCGACGTGAAGTTCGCCAGCGTGGAGGCGCTGTTGCCAGAAGAAGTGGGGAGCACGTCCACTTGAAAACGGCTCGAATCCCTACGCACAAAAAAGTGTGCGAGAGAAAGCTGCCCGATATACCAAGTTGCGAAGTGCAGAGAAGGTGAAGCTGTTTGATTATTCGAAGCTGGTGGACGACCCTACCGATGTCCATGGCCCACTGGTGCACTTGCTTACCTGTGGCAGCAATGTCGCGCGGGTTGGAAAGGCAGGTCGCGACTCCAAATAGTGAGGCAGAAGATCGGATGTTAGTGGAGGAGGACGGAAAAGCGAGGGCAAACGGGACAGTCCATGCGGATATGCGGATATGGATGAGGCAAAAATGGCCGGATGGCATCTCCGCGCGAGTGTTGAACATGGAAAAGGCCCGGCCACAAGTCTGAGGATTGCTGGTACTACGGCGCAACTGTGCACAGCAGGTAGGGGCCCAGGAAGGGCAATCGGCCGTCGGGCCCAAATGCCCGACGTCCCAGCCAGCAGCGAAGGCAAGAGAAGAACAGAAAGAACAATAACAATCATACTGCACACACATATATATATCATATGTGTGTATATATATGTGTGTATAAAGGGAGGATTGCGCGCCAGGAAAAAGAAGTGAGGACGTCGGAGCGCCCACAAACGTATCAAAACACGCAAATCATGGTTTATGTTTTTATGTGACGCTTTAATGGTCTTGCTGGGGCGAAACAGATGATCTCCAATACGCACGGTATAAAGAGAACGCCTGGCATATTTACGGTGAGCCAGAATTTCTGGTTATTGACGGCTCTTGGTTCATCGTTCGTATGAGGCTCAGTTGGCAGGGATAAATTCCACGCGTAACTTCCAGGCTTATCTTCCAGGCGCGATTGTCTGATTGATTCCAGGCTTCACCTTTTGAATTCAATTCCGGGCTTAGTTTTCTGATGTAATTTCTAGCATCAATCTACAGGACGCTTAGTGTCCTGCGGAATGGTCGTGTTACTGTTATGTTTTTTGTTTCCGTGATCTGTTCGTACGGCTACCTTCTAAGTTTAAGTTCTGGCTCACTATGGGATTATGGTTTAACGTTAAGGTCTAGAATTCCGTCGTGGTTGAAATCAATTTTATTATAATGGGCCAGGGTAATGCGTGAGCTAATGTATGCGGCCGCGTATCGCGCGAATTGCTTCCGCTATTATTTTGGTGAAGTGCGTGTTATCCTGCGCACGACGGAATTACACAACAATTACCAACAGAAAATAGCGGTGCCTCTGGAGAGCTCCCTGGGCAGACTTAGGCGGCAATGAATGAGTGCGTGCCGTGAGTGGTTGCAGTAGGTTTCAAACTAGTGGGCGGATTGTAAAATTCCAGGGTTCCGCAATGACTGCCGTTGTTACTTACATCGTTATTTTAGGGTGATCTTCCCACCAAAATCAGGTATTCATTTTTCCGAACAACGCGCACGTTTTTTTCGTTCGAAGCTTTAGTCGGTAATTGGTTTGATGGTTTTACTGCTCGCCCCCTATTCCCCCATCTGCTCCGCCCAAGCCTGGGCAACGGCCCCAGGAGGGCGAGGACGAAGAGGGACGAGGGCGACAAAGGTGGAGGCCAAGGAGGGAGGACAAGGGGCAAATGGATGAGAAATGATGAGAGGGGAACGTGCGAGGGAATTGTGGTCGTCGGCATCATCGTCGTCGTTGCCGCCGTTGTTGTCATCACCGTCGTCGTCATTGTCGGCGTCGTCGTCGTCGTCGTCGCGGCCGTTGGCGGGGGCAGTCCCGCGCGGTCCTGCGCGCTGCGGGGGGCTGCCCCGGACGCGCCCGCAGCGCACAAGGGGGTTGGTGGGTGCTGGGGCTCGAGAGGGCGGGCGGGCGGAGAGCGGCGAGGGGGAGGGGAGGAGGAGGAGGAGGAGGAGGAGGAGGAGGAGGAGGAGGAGGAGGAGGAGGAGGAGGAAGAGGAGGAGGAGGAGGAGGAGGAGGAGGAGGAGGACCTGTGCAAACCCAAGAAGCTTCAACGATATTGGAATATACCCTCCAAGCTCCCTCGTCAGAGGCCCCTACAGCAGTTCGTTTCCATTGAGGGAGTTCTTTCTTTGGAAGACAACCTCTTGAAGACCCTGAAGCATACCAAAACATTGTTCTCGGGATTCCAACGCCACGGATCAACCTGACGGTTTCGTCTTGACGATCCCGAAACGTGCCAGAACGCCGTTCTTGGGATTTCAACACCGCGAGCCCACGTAATTGTTGCGCCCGCATAATCCTGAATCTTTCCAAAACGTCATGTCTGGTGCGTTGACTATGGGAGTATGCGAAGCTCCTGCACATGTTATGCGAGTGTGCGCGGCGCTGAAGCGAGAACCATATGTTGAAAAGGAACCGCCCTCCATCTGTGAAGCTCTTGCAAATGTTCAAATCGATGTTGCGCAGCGCTAAGACGAGAACCACATTATGAAAACGGCCCGCCGTCAATCCGTGAATCTCTTGCAACTTTTAGCACGAATGTGCGTGACGCCAAAGCGAGCACCACATGTTGAAACCCACCCGCCCTCAATCCATGAAGCTCTTGCAAGTTTTAAAACGAGTGTGCGCGGCGCTAAGGCCAAAACCGCATTTTGAAAACCACCCGCCTTCAATGTGTGAAGCTGTTGCCAATTTCTAAGCTTCAAAACCATAAGTGGTGAGGTAGTCTCAGGCGACACGCTTGGCCCTCCCTCTAAACTGGCTTCGGGGTGCGACGGGGAGAAGATAAAAAGGAAAGGAAGGGGAGGAGGAGGAGGAGGAGGAGGAGGAGGAGGAGGAGGAGGAGGATAGGGAGGAGGAGCAGGAGGAGCAGGAGCAGGAGCAGGAGGAGGAGGAGGAGGAGGCGGAGGAGGAAGGGGAGGAAGAGAGGAGGAGGAGGAGGAGGAACAAGGGGAGCAGGCGGAGCAGGAGGAGGAGGAACAGGAGCAGGAGGAATAGAAGGAGGAGGAACAGGAGGAGGAGGAAAGAGGGAGGAGGAGGAGAAGGAGGAAAAAGAAAGGAGGAGGAGGAGGAAGAGGAGAAGAAGGAGGACCAGTGATAACCCAACAATTCATCAACGATATTGTCATAAGTCCTCCCTCCAGGCTCTCTCGTCATAGGCACCTACAAGAATTTATTTCCACTGAGGCAAGTCCCCCGTTGGGAGACAACCGTTTGAGTATCCAGAGGCGCGCCAGAACACAATTTTCGGGACTCCAACGCCACGAACCATCCTAATTGTTTCATTTAGACTATCCAGAACGTTGCCAGAACACCATTCCTGGGGGTTCAACACCGCGAGTCAACGTAACTGCTGCGCCCTGGCAATCATGAGCCGCTGCAAAACAGATCTAGGTACGTTAATCATTTGAACCCGTGGAGCTTTTGCATCTTTTACAACGAATGCGCGCGGCGCTCAGGCGAGAGCTACATGTTGAAAACCACTCGCCCTCAATCTGTGAAGCTCTTGCAAAGTTTGGACATAATGTGCGCGGCGCTAACGCGAGAGCCATATGTTGAGAACGACCCGCTTTCGACCCGCGATTTTTGCAAATGCTTGATACGAATTTGCGTGTCGCTAAAGCATGTTGAAACCACCCGTTTTCAATTCGTGAAGCTCCTGCAGATGTTTAACGAATGTGCGCGGCGCTGGGGCGAGAGCCACATTTTGAAAACCACCCGCCCTCTCATCCGTGAAGTTGCTGCCACTTTTTAAGCCTCAGGATCCTAAGTGGTGAGAGTCCCAGACGAAACGCCACGCCTGCCGTTTCGACCGGCCTCAGGATGCGACAGTAGGAACAGGAGGAGGAGGAGGCGGAGGAGGAGGAGAAAGAGGAGGATGAGGAGGAGGAGGAGGAGGGAAAGGAGGAGGAGGGAGGAGGAGGGGCGATGGTTGATTCGAAATTCCGCATTCCGAAATCAACCAGAGACGCCAGTCTTGCCTTACAGCAGTCAACCAGAGACTCCAGCCAAACAAGGCGGTAAACGCCAGCGCTACAGCCAATCTGAGTTTACTCTGTGACGCTGTTGCGCCAGACGCGATGAGCCGTAGAAAGCATCGCTACGCCACAATCGCACGAGACCTGGGCTCTTGTGGCGTAGCGCTGCTGGCTAAGTTTACGCTGGGAGAGGAGGGGAGGGCGGGGTGGACGAAGAGAAAAGAGGGAGGAGGAGGACAGAAACATGGGGGAGGACGAAGGAGGAAGGACGCGGACAGTTTGTTTTCGACACATTCGTTGGCGACTTTTACAGAACACCACAAGTACGAATCACAGTTCTTTTCTATGAATTCCCAAGTCGTCATAGCATTCCCCGCCACGACGGATTGAATTTCCGATTGAGTTCATGCTACTTCATTCGCAACGTGGTGGCTTATCAGCGGAGTTGCACCGTGATCAAGCGCATCGGTGAAGAGCGAGAGCATGAAGTGTTTGGCGCTGTGCGCGTCCGAACCGCGGCATGGCCGCGCAAGAGCTATTGGTGACTTGTCTGGTCTGACGGCGACGAGCTAGCCAGAACCACAACATTTTGCTAACGCCACAGGAGCTGTATATGCCTGGAGGACACAGTCGTAGGCATTCGGACTGCGGGACGCTATCCAGGTATAGTTGGCGGTGCGCCGGCACCTCTAGCTCAAGATCGTTTTCAATAGGGCAAGGACTGTTCAAAGTGTGGCAAATCCAGACCAGATGGCCCTGGCTGCAGACGAGAAATCCCCCCCAACGTGTACGGATCATTAAACAGCCCAGTAGACACCATGACGCAGCCTTCGGCCGTGGGGATGATGAGCTAGCAATTGCGGAGGGTCGGTGGAAATAAGGCATCGTGATATAGACTCGGAGCAATCTACGATTTGTTTGTTGACAACATCCATCTACTAAGGGAGCGCGCGAAGTGCCGGACAACAGGGGCGCGCTTGAGGCAGTGTGCCTCGGAGGCGTGACCCCTGCACCAGAAGCGTGCATCATACATTGGGGAGGAGCGTTGCGACAATTGGCGCATGTCACGCGTCATTTCGGTCAGGGGGGAACGACGGGAACGCTCACCAGAGAGGGGCGGGACACCTTTGTCCTGTCGAGGCGCTGCGTGTCATCGAGGCAGCAGGTGTGAGAGGAGGGAGGGGAGGAGACAGCGAAAGAGAAAGAGAGAAATAGAGAGAGAGAGAGAGACAGGATTATCTGTAGCCATCGTGCGCGGCCCGGAGAGGAGGAGGCGTGGGAGGAGGAGGAGGAGGAGGAGGAGCAAGAGCAGGAGCAGGAGGAGGAGGAAGAGGAGGAGGAGGAGGAGGAGGAGGACGTTGGGGGGGGGGGGACGGGGAGGCTCAGTGAGCTGTGCGCGATTTCAAGCGAAACAGTCGTTGGAGCATGCACGTGCCTTGATTCAGCAGGGCCGCCAGTTGCAGTCACAGCCAGAGGGCGATGATCTATAAGGCGAGGAAGAGAGCGACTTTGGAAGCCCAAAGCCCTCGCAGCTGCGAGCAATCATGAAGGTGTGGCTGTGGCTCCTTGGTTGGAGCAGGGAGAAGAAGAACGAACGAACCCCACAGAACGTCGCACGATGACGACATGCACGAGAACCCGTGCCGTCGAACCCAGATTCATCCACTGCTTCGCAAACAGTGCTACCAAACCCTTCACCCACATCGCAGCGAGCAAACTAGCAGCGAACCTTGGATCGAAGTCGAAACGATCGCATATACTTACGCGCGGAAAGAGTCGGAGGTAGGATGATCCAGATTACCCGCGAGAGCGCGAAGATAGCCGCGCTTCGCGCGGCTCGAGGCGCCAAGCAAGGTGGCCTGCATGATGTCTCCGGCTGCTCGGCATGGGCTGCGGGCGCAGTGTTTTACGCTTCTGGCGGGCGGCAGCGGAGGCCATGAACGCGGCGGCAGCCACCCGGGCTGCGAACGCCTACGCGGCTGCCGCTGGCGGGTACAACCCCTACATGTTCGGCCCGTACGGCGGCGCTGGCGGCATGTGCGGGCCCCGAGGGGGTGGCTGCTCCTCCTCCTCATCCGAGTCCGCCTCCTCCAAGTCCTCCTCCAAGTCCTCCTCCTACAAGTCCTCCTTCCCGCCTCCTCCTCCTCCTCCTCCTCGTCTTCTTACGCCTCCTTTCCCCCCTCTCCTCCCATGTTTGTGCCCTTCTCCTTTTTCTTTCCTCCTCCCGCATCTTGCGCCTCGTCCTGCTCGTCCTCCTGCTTGTCCTGGTTCTCCGCCGCCTTGCCGTCGTTGCGGTTGTCGTCGTCGCTTTCCACCTCCTTTTTGTCTCGCACGTCCTCGTTCGGGTCCTCGTCCTTTGATTTTTGTTTTCCTGGGCACCCTACAAGGGGTCAGAGCAGATGGGGTCGGAGGATCGAGCCGCATCGCCGATGCATTGGCGATGCGGCTCGACGTGGAGCTCGATTTTCTCCACGCCGATGTCGCCGATGCACCGCCTACGTCGCCGATGCATCGCCGATGCATCGGCAATGCGGTGCGGCCCCATCCGCTCGGACGCCATTTGGGATCCCTTCTGTTTTTTTGATTATGATAGATATTACTATCAGCTTGATCTGGTATTGCAGAAGCGATACATGATATTGCGAAGCAGATCGATCAGAAGTGCAGCGCTGGATTTAGTCGCGGAGTCAGTTCGAAGTTTATTGTTACCATCTACAAGTCCATACGTACGGACTGCGAATGTTTGAACATTGCTACTCCTACATACAGCGGTGTCATAGCCTCTCCGGGATTTCCATTTGGAGCAACACAGGTTTTTGTGTTGATCCATGTCCTGAATTCTCCGAAGCCTATTGTGAACAAGCCCATGTGTTTAATTCTTGAGTTCCCCCTAAGGTCTGCTTAACTACGGCAGGGTAGCGATGTGGATTTTTGGTGGATTCTTGTATACCCTGCGAGGTTGGCTGGGCTTCGGGTATCTCGGTACCAATTCCCAGGATCCCCAATTCCGCGGGTTTCCTGGTTCTCCGATTCCTTGATTCCCAGCGGATTGGAAAACCTGTCGACCCTTGCACGGTGCCAAGTGCCGCGGATGGTTGCCCAAACAGTGCATGCTTTTAGGGTTCTTATTACTGGGCCTGGGGGTCGGTTTGGCGACTGCGCAGTTGCCGTCGCCCCCCCGTCGCAGCCTCGTCGCCGCCCGTCGTCTGGGCCAGAGGGCCGGTCTGGCGGCTGTGTCGTCGCCGTCGCCGCCCGTCACCACGCACCACATAGATCCGCGTAGATTCTCCTTTCTCAAAAGAGATAGACTCTACCCCCCCCCCGGACTTAACGCTTCCCCTTGGGATAGTATGATTTCATATATATATATATATATATATATATATATTATATATATATATATATATATATACATATATGGGAGATCCCGGGCCCCGGGCCCCGGGCCGGAACCTCCCTTGTATATAGGGTGCGGCCCTCTCCCGGGGCGCCCTTCCGGCGGCCCCCGCGCGTTCCAGCCCGCCCAAGAGGGCTCCAGGAGCGCCGAGAGAACCCCAGGATCGCTTGAAGACCGCCAAAGATCGCTTCCAGAAGGGTCAAGAGGCGCTCAAACCGCCCCAAGAGGCCTTCAAGAGGCCCCCCACGAGCGCCCCGGGAGACCAAAATAGCCCCATTCCCTTCGCAAAACGTACCGGGCCCCGGGCCGGAACCTCCCTTGGGGTGCGGCCCTCTCCCGGGGCGCCCTTCCGGCGGCCCCCGCGCGTTCCAGCCCGCCCAAGAGGGCTCCAGGAGCGCCGAGAGAACCCCAGGATCGCTTCAAGACCGCCAAAGATCGCTTCCAGAAGGGTCAAGAGGCGCTCAAACCGCCCCAAGAGGCCTTCAAGAGGCCCCCCACGAGCGCCCCGGGAGACCAAAATAGCCCCATTCCCTTCGTAAAACGTACATTTTTACGATATCAGCTCCCTTAGCTGTCGGAGCGGCCAGAAAGCCCCACGAGGCGCCCAAGGACGCTCCAGGACGACTGAGGACAGCCCCAAGACGGCCCAGGAGGGCCTCCCGGGACGCTCCTCCGGCGGCCCCCGGGCTGCCCAGTCCGCCCAAGAAGGCTCCAAGAGCGCCGAGAGAAGCCCAGGATCGCTTCAAGACCGCCAAAGATCGCTTCCAGAAGGGCCAAGAGGCCATCAAACCGCCCCAAGAGGCCTCCAAGAGGCCCCCCAAGAGCGCCCCGGGAGACCAAAATGGTCGTAAAACGTACATTTTTAGGATATCAGCTCCCTTGGCTGTCGGAGCGGTCCGAAAGCCCCACGAGGCGCCCTAGGATAGCCCGAAGACAGCCCAGGAAGGCCTCCCGGGACGCTCCTCGGGCGGCCCCCGGGCCTCCCAGTCCGCCAAAGAAGGCTCCAAGAGCGCCGAGAGAAGCCCAGGATCGCTTCAAGACCGCCAAAGATCGCTTCCAGAAGGGACAAGAGGCCATCAAACCGCCCCAAGAGGCCTCCAAGAGGCCCCCCAAGAGCGCCCCGGGAGACCAAAATGGCCCCATTCCCTTCGTAAAACGTACATTTTTAGGATATCTCATCCCTTGGCTGTCCGAGTTGTCAGACAGCCCCAGGAGGCGCCCAAGGACGCCCCAGGACGCCTGAGGACAGCGCTAAGAGGGCCTAGGAGGGCTTCCTGGGACGCTCCTCGGGCGGCCCCCGGGCCTCCCAGTCCGCCCAAGATGGCCCAAGAGACTTCCCGGTCGCCCCGAGAGGGCACCCGGAGCGCTCCGATACGGCCCAACATGGCCTCCATAGGTCTTTCTATGTTTTGAGGCCCAGAATGAGGCCCTCCAGATTTGGTCCGACGATGTGGCGCGGCTCCAAGGGGGGGGGGCCTAATATGCAGAACAATACAATATGTAGCATATGTAACAAGTATGCAATCGTTGGATACACTGGACATGTTGCATTAAAGCATCCGCGGACCTGCCTCTGGCAACACGTCATTTTCGGACGTAGATTTCCCGCGAATCGCCACGGAATCGGACCCGTGCTTGCGAACACCGTTTTCGGAGCAAACTAGAACCTAAGCGCGCGCGAAGCGCGCGCGTGGTTCTAGTATTATATATATATATATATATATATATATATGTACTCTGCACACTCGTCCATCCTAAATGTGAAATCATACCATCCCAGCTAGGCCGGTTTCCCCCCCCTGAGGGTCCCTTGAAAAAAACACTATGCGGTGACTTTTTTGTTCTAACATAACACTTTTTCACGAATCCCTGGCAAAACATTAGACGAAGTGCACACGCGCGCGTCGTCGCGCGCGCATGCCGAAATCCTTCAAAAACCTTCGGTGCCGGATAGATTTCGCAATCGAGTTTCCAAAAAACATACAAAAACGCAAGGTTTCGCAACACTGATTTGCTAAAAAAGCTTCCGCGCGAGCTCTTGCGAAATCTTAAGAAAACCATAGGTTTTTTCAAGATATTCACAAACTACTACCAAACGGGCTTCGCGCGCGCTCATGTCGAAATCTGTCGAACGCCCTTGCGCGTGTGCCGTCGCGTGGGACGAAGTGCAGACGCGCGCGTCGTCGCGCGCGTATGCCGAAATCCTTCAAAACCCATCGGTTTCGGAAGGATTTCAAAATCGTGCGTCCAAAAAACCTACAGTTACTCCGACGGAAGGACCCCACATGAGAATCTCTTTAGCTTGCATGGGGGTATCCTCCTGCCCCTTCCCTTCTCCCACCTACTCTTGCCTCCTCGTTCTCCTCCTGTCTGCTCCTCCTCCTGCCTCAACCCCTGCCTCTTCCTCCTCTTCTTGCCTCCTCCACCTCCTCCCCCTCCCCCTCGTTATGCTTCCTCCCCCCATTCCCCCTGCCCCTCCTGCCTCCTGCCTCCTCCTCCTGCTCTCCCTCTCCCTTCTCCTCCTCCTCCTCCTCCTCCTCCTCCTCCTCATCCCCTTTCCTCCTCCTCTCCCTCTCCCTCATCCGCTTCCTTCTCCTCCTCCTCCTCCTCCTCCTCCTCCTCGTGTCCATATTCCTCCCCCCTCCTCCCCCCCCCTCCTCCTCCTCCTCCTCCTCCTCCTCCTGCCTCCTCCGTAGCCATTTTGGCTCAAGATGCATGGTTCCACAGGGGAACAAGTGGATACCGCTAGTCCGCGGCTGGCAGGACCCTTGGCGGTCTGGCAGAGTTTCTTCCTCGTCCTGTCGCTCGCCTCCACGGGTAAACGGAGGTGTTTCCCGTTCCTGTGCTGTCGAGCGCCTCAGTCTCCATGGGGCTTCCCGACGCTGCTTCGCTCGCCAAGGTTGCCCAGGAGCTCGATGACATGCCCACCTTTCCTGAGGATGATCATGCTGATGGCCGTCATGATCGGGGCTCGCCTGAGCCCAAGTACCCGCGCACCGAGGACGGCAAAGGCGGCAACACCAGTGGCAAAGGGGTCGCAGGCATGGCTGCCCGCGCGGCAGGGGCCGTCGGCTCAGCTCTCTTCGGCGGTCGTGGCGATTCTCAGTGTACTCCTGGCTCCTCTCCTGCTGGTGCCCATCGTGACCCTGCCCAGCCTCCACTACAGCAGCCTCAATATGATGATGACTATATCAGGCACGTCGCAGCCAACGCAGTTGCCGAACAATTTGGAGAACTACGGTCCGAACTTGAATCTCTGGTTGGATCTACCGTTGGCGCAACTGTGCAATCCTCCAACAAATCTATTCTCGACACACTGGAATCTCTGCGCGTCCAGATCACGGCCCAGCCGAAAGAGGTCGACCAGCAGATTATGGCCACTGTTCGCCCACACATCGATTCAATTCACCGCGGCTTGCAATCCAAGATTGACTCCCTCGGTTCCCACGTCAACACGCTCTCGATTGATGTGGAGAAGCACACCGCAGACATCGCCAACCTACGTAAGCAGATGGAGGAGCTCCGCGGCGAGCTCATGGTCGCCAAGCGCACCGAGAAGGCACCTACGGCACCCCCCTCCTTCGATCGAGTGGAAGACCCCTCGGTTGTCGTCGCCATGGCCACTAAAATGGTTGGGATTGAGTCTGTGCGTGCATCACTTTCCCCCTTCTTGGGGGAGTTGGGCTTGGACGCATCGTCATACTCTATCAAGTCCACCGGTCCGATGCCAAGCAGAAGGTACCTCGTCTCATTCAGCGGCAGTGTGGGGCTCGCGTCCAAGTATGTCAACAAAGTCTTATCCAATCTCAGGCAGAACGATGAATGGCGTATCTTCGAGGCTGATGTGTCAGGCTCTACTCCCGCTCGTCTCCATCTCGGACCAGACAAAAATCCAAAACAAATTAAAACGGAAATGGCGCTCAGGAAGCTACGCACGGCCATGGCTGGCAAATGCGACGGACGCTGGGTCGTGGACAGGGAGCGTGGGGTCCTCCGCTGCGGGTGGACGCACATCCTCAAGCTCTCCGCCCAGCCTGACGACCAGCCCTTCGACATCTTCTACAACGACGAGGGCCTCAGTGAAGTCGGCATCGCCAAGCACGAGGTCCGTGAGCTGGTTCAGTCCACCATTGCACCACCACCGCCGCCGCAGTGGTGCCTTTTAACGAGATGATGCAGATGTTCATCCTTCCTCAATCCAGAGATGGAGGCTCCGCTCTGAGACGTGCTACCTGGAACGCGAGGGCGCTCCTGCAATACCAAGGGGCGAAGGCTATCCCCAAGTTACGATATCTACAGCAGATCCACTTGCAGTCCACGTTGCTGGCGATGCAGGAAGTTCATGCCGATCGTGTCCAACTGGAGCAGTTCGTGCTCCAGGCCCATGCCCATGCTGTAGTCCACGCCTCATTTTGTGCAGTCGATCAAGGGGGATCGGGTGCGGGAGGTGTCGCTACCATTCTTCCTCGACTCGCTCTTGACGGAGCATCGTCTAGCTGTGCCGCGCCGCTCATCCCAGGAAGGGTCCTGCAAGTTGATGTGCATAGACGTGGCTTTCAGTTGACGCATTTCAATATACACAACCACGGCCTCACAAGCACCCAGGTGGACATGGTCTGTGAGCAGATCGACAGGTATCGGGTCGCGGCGGCGTCTGACCCTGCCCACCACCTGGTCATTGTGCAAGGCGACCTGAATTTTGGCCCCGACGAAGCCCTCGTGCTCCATCGCCCGCTGCCTTCGCGTGCTTCTGATCCTCGGAATCATCGTGCCCAAGCTGCCCGTTGGCTACGCTCTCTGGGGGCGCTCCTTGAAGTCTCATCGTCGGCGGCTACTCACTATACGAAGCACACCAACTCTGTCAGTTGCATCGACAGGTTCTTTTGTTCGCTACCAGGATGGATGCTATGCCAGGTACATGCTGAATCCACCGCGGTCGGTGAACCAGAGGCGTTGTCCCGTGCTCAAATTTCTGATCATGCTGCGCTGGTGACAACGTTGCGCCAGCGACATCACAAGCCTCGGGGAGAACAAGCTATTCCGCGGCACATCTTCCATGACCCGCTCTTCAAGAAGCGTATCGAGGGGATGGTTGCTGATGGCCAGAACGCTATCACTGCACATGCTGGCTCTATTTATCAGGAGCATTTCAAAGAGATGCTCAAAGAGGCTGCGCGGGAGGTGCGCGAAATGCTCTTCACGCTGAAGGCGGAGAGTGATGAGACGGCGATCATCGTGGCCCGCAGCTGCGCCCGAGCCGTCTGGCGACAGGACGTTCCACTGGCTCGGCGACTTGTTTCGACATCGCAGTGGGCATCAGACTCACTGCAAATTGAAGGCTCACAAGTTCGTCTTCGACATGCTGAATCATTTCATTCTTGGTCAGACGGAGTCCACATGCGGCTTCTGGAAAAAGAATTGCAAGCCAATGCCGATCATGCCGCTGGTCTCTCTGCCTCTCACCGTCCCCTCTCCACCCGCCGTCGTCAGCAGCCATTGGAACGGAAGGCGGCCATCTGGGCCCCTTTCTCTCGCCGACTCATCTTGCAGACGGTTCGGTCCGGGCCCGTCCTATCACACTCGCCTGAAGATCGGTTTCAAGCTTTGAGTACCTACTGGCGCCCTGTATTCTCCCGAGGCTCTGTCCCAGGCCCCCGCGTAGAGGCCTACCTCCAGGATCACCTGAAAGCCCCCATCCAATGCGAAGTCCCACCTCCCACTAAAGCTGCTATCCGTCGAGCTGTGCGAGGTGCACGGCACTCTGCCCCAGGTGTGGACGGCATCCCCTATGCCGCCTGGAATGCCTCTGATTGCTGCGTCGACGTCTTGTGCAACACCCTCGACTGGGTGCTCGGCGGGGGGACCCTCTTCGATGCCGCGAGTGTCACGTTGCAGGCCTTCTTGCCCAAAGGTTCAGAGGAGGAGGACGAGGCCTCTGGAGGCTGCACGCGGTCAGCTGACAAAATTCGAGTGCTCGGGCTGCGAAACACCGACCTGGAAATCATGACCTCTGTTGTCAACCGCTCGCTCCGTAAAGTGGTGGAGGAGGTGGTTCCCTGCTCGCAAAGGGGGTTTGTGGTCGGCCGTAACTTCGGATACAATGTGATCGAACTCGACGGCATAGGAAGGCTTGCCGCAGCTCACCCTCGCTCTGACCTGTGCGACCCCCTCCTGATCTCGTTTGATTATGGCCAGGCGTTCCCCAGTCTCTCCCAAGAGTATCTGCTGATGTTGATGAATAAGCTCGGGCTCCCTGGGCCCCTCATGTGGTTCCTCTCGTGGATGTGCCTAGCTATTCAAGGAGTCGTGGCCCATGCTGGCCAGCTTATCCCTATATACTGGCTGCGGTCTGGGATTATTCAAGGATGTGGGCTCTCAGGGGGCCTCTACGCCCTCGGCACGGCCCCCTTTCTCTGTGCGCTGGAGGATGCCCTGGAGACTCCTGGATATGGTATTGCTCGCGCGTGTGCTGATGATATAGGGGCGGTGGTGTATGAAGCAAGGCACCTTCAGGTGCTGTATGATGTGATGGTGATCACGGAGTGTCTCACAGGGCTGAAGCTTAAGCCCATGAAGTGCAAACTCGTCCCGCTCAAGGGGGAGTTCACCGAGTCCCTCCAGCTCCACACTATGTCTCTCGTGGAGTGCCTCGTCCCTGCCTGGCGCGCCTTCGAAGTGGCCTCCCACGTCCTCTACCTGGGCCTCCTGCTGGGCCCCGCCGTCACTGTTGACATGCAGTGGCTCGCACCGCTGCAGAAGCTCAAATTACGGGCCCGTCTGCTTGGGTCTGGGGCTGCCCCCGCTAGTATCAACGGTGTACTGTGCTCGTCCAGGGTGTTCTCAGTGGTCTCCTATGTGGCCCAATTTGTTCCGCTCCCTCAACGACGCGCTGCTCTGGAACTGGGGATTCTTGCGCAGGTTTTCAGAGCCCCCCTTGGTATGCTCACTTCGGCTGGCTGGGCCCAACTTGGCGAATGGGGTGGCCCTCGTGTCCCTCTGCTGCTTCATTCGTGCGCTGCTGCCTATGCTCGAGCTGCATAAGTCACGTTCTCTAATCACACTACCATTCTTGATCGCTTCCGACAACTTGAGTCTGAATGGAGATATTCACTCATGGAGGGCCGATATGATGATGCGCCACTGGCGGCGATTCGAACACGTGGAGATGCACTTGACCATATTGGCACGCACTGGCAATCCCCGTCGCTCCTGCTGGGATATGCATCGGTTCTCCAGTCAGGCAGAGAGGCGGCTTACCCTCCCGAGATCAATAACACGCGCGTGCAAGCCATCGCCCAGGAGCTCCAGGTCACCGACAGGAAGCCCAAGCCCCAACGTGCAGCCACACGTGCTCTTCGGGAGATGCTAGTGACGCCCTTCCCACTTGCTTCGTTGGTGCAACGACGTCTTCTGAAATATGTACATGAATGGGAGCCGTTTCTTGATCGTGTGGCGTGGACAGAGATTGGTGGACTTCTCTCGCTGGTTCCCATGAGCTGGGCCATGCCAGTTATTAAAACTTACTGCTCTAGATGGCTTACCTCTTCGCGCATAAAGTATGCTGGAGGCTCCCGCTCATGTATCTTTGGTTGCCGTGCGCATGCCGATCGACAGTACCATTACATGCGATGCCGTCCGATGTGGACAGCTGTGTACCAAGCGCTGGGATATGAGATGCATCCGCTCCTTCCTGACCGCCTGGGGCTCCGGCTCCCTGGCCTCAAGCATGTTGAAACCTTGGCGGTTGCTTTCAACATCTACCACAATATGCGCTTTCGTCTGTACGTCACCGCCAATGACCTTCGATCAAGTGCGAGAGCTGCAGTCAGAAACCTAAGGTTGGCCAAGCCTGATGCTCAATTGCAAAAGAAATGGCAGCCTCCTGAGGCACTGATCCTCCGCCGCCTTCCACGACCCACGACGACCTCTTCGACCTCATCTAGCGACGTCGAGGACGAAGGACTGCATCCCGATCAACCTGGAGATCCCAATGACGGTGATGGAGTGGCCGCTGGCAGTCATGGACACACCTCGTTGAGCCAGACCTCGGACAGCAAGCCCTGCGACGACACTGATGAAGAATGGTGCTCTGGACCTGGCATGGACGGGAGTGATAGTCAATCACCGTGTCTCACCCCGCGGCTTGTCCCCACGGTCCACAACGATGACGGCAGTGTCTCTACTCCCTCCACACCTGGTACCCCAACGACTCTGATTGCGACGCCCTCCAGAGTCGGACACAGCGACGACCTCGACGGCCTCGAACCCTCATCACCGCGGTGGCGGAGTGCTGATAATGTCAGAACGCCAAGTCATGGCAATGGGTGCTCCTCGAGCCCAGGTGTCCAGGCATCAAGAGTAAATTGCGAGGAGTTGCTGCAGCTGTCACCTGGAGTCGCGACTGGGGAGGTTAGAACGCGAAGTCCTGGCGACGGGTGCTCCTCGAGCCCGTCGTGTCAGGCATCTAGAGTGAATTGCGAGGAGTGGTCTCACTGGTGGACGGCAATCAGAACGCAAAGTCCTGCGCAGGGGTGCTCCTCGAACCCTATGCCGCAGGCTAGAGTAAATTGCGAGGGGAAGGTCTCTGGCTCTGTGCCGTCTCTGATCGTGCGACGCTCTCGTCAGGGATGTATTCTGGCAACCACTCCTGTACGTGCTGCTGCTCCCTCGGCGCCCTGTGCTCCAATGGCTTCATGCTCTTCGATGACATTTCTTGGGATTTCTTCTCGCTCCCCTTGTACCCTGATGGCCAGCCCGTCGGCTCCGATTTCCACGGGTCGTACATCCTCGGCGACGCCGAGTTCTCGGAGACTATCTCCTCCCTCCCCGCGGTCCGCGTCGTGGACCCCTTCCCGCCCTGAGCTCTCGCCTGTCTGGCCTTCCCGTCGGTGTATCTTTTCGACTGCCCCTCTGTCTTCTTCTGCTCCCCCCCCGACCTGGTCTCCCCACGCGCCTTCCGTCGCCCCGCACGCCCCGATCTGTCCTCCCACGCTCGGCGCCACGCCTGCCCTCCCGCCCGATCTGCCTCCCTCGTCCCTTGAGCCCTCTCTGCTGCTGCCCTCTGCCGTCTCCCCTTGCTCCCCTCCTTCGAAGATCGCTATGCCGCCGGCGCTTTCCCCGTTCCCCACCTCGTCCGTCGCTCCGTTGAGCTCTGCTCTTGCTGCTGCGTGCTCCTCCCCTGCCTCTCCCCTTGCGGCGCATCACCAGCATCTGATTTCTCCCACGTCTGTCCATCATTTTGGCGCGGCCTCCCTGCCGCCTTTGATTGAAACAGCGGCCCGCGTCGCCGCCCACACGTGCCCGTCGACGACCGCGACTCGTGCGGCGTCGACACCAGGCGCCGCCGCGCCTTCTTCTTAGAGTGGAGCTGAACCCCCCCTGTACGCTGTCCTCCTCCTGCCTCCTCCTTAGGCCTCCTGCCCCCTCCTGGGGCCTCCTGGGGCCTCTTGGGGCCTCCTGGAGCCTTCTGGGCCTTCGGGACCTACTGGGGCCTCCTCGGGCATTCCTCCTCCTCCTTTTCCTCCTCGTCCTTCCTCCCCTCAGCCTCTTCCTCTTCCTGCTTTCCTGTCTCGTCCTGCATCATCCCTCCTCCTTTTCCTGGCAATCCTCCTCCTCCTCGTCCTCGTGCGGAACACGACCCAGAGGAAGCGCACGACGTGCGTCCCAGCCGATACGCGCCGGAGGACGACCCAGAGGAAGCGCGCGCCGGAGGATGACCCGGAGGAACCACGTGAGCTGCGGGACCCATAGGAAGGCTCCCGCCTGACGCGTCTTCACAATTCACTCACAGACGAGGGTCCCGCTTGATACTTCTTCCAGATTCAGACCTGAGGAGCGCAAAAGTGACGACAGTTACAGGAATCCGATGGCCCGCTCGGATTAGTAACATGATCTGCGGGCCCCATAGGGAGGGGGCTCCCGCCTGAGACTTGCTCGCAATGCACTGACAAACGAGGCTCCCGCCTGACACTTCCTCCAAATTCAGACCTGAGGAGCCCAAAAGTGACGACAGTTACAGGAATCCGATGACCCGCTTGGACTATTAACATGATCTGCGGGCCCCATAGGGAGGGGGCTCCCGCTTGAGACTTCCTCACAATTCACTCACAGACGAGGTTCCCGCTTGATACTTCCTCCAAATTCAGACCTGAGGAGCCCAAAAGTGACGACGGTTACAGGAATCCGATGACCCGCTCGGATTAGTAACATGATCTGCGGGCCCCATAGGGAGGGGGCTCCCGCTTGACGCGTCCTCACAATTCACTCACAGACGAGGGTCCCGCTTGATATTTCTTCCAAATTCAGACCTGAGGAGCCGAAAAGTGACGACAGTTACAGGAAGCCGATGACCCGCTCGGATTAGTAATATGATCTGCGGGCCCCATAGGGGGGGGCTCCCTCATGAGACTTCCTCGCAATGCACTCACAGACGAGGCTCCCGCTTGATACTTCCTCCAAATTCAGACCTGAGGAGCCGAAAAGTGACGACAGTTACAGGAATCCGATGACCCGCTCGGATTAGTAACATGATCTGCGGGCCCCATAGGGAGGGGGCTCCCGCCTGAGATTTCTTCACAATTCACTCACAGACGAGGCTCCCGCTTGATACTTCCTCCAAATTCAGACCTGAGGAGCCGAAAAGTGACGACAGTTACAGGAATCCGATGACCCGCTCGGATTAGTAACGTGATCTGCGGGCCCCATAGGGAGGGGGCTCCCGCTTGACGCGTCCTCACAATTCACTCACAGACGAGACCTGAGGAGCCGAAAAGTGACGACAGTTACAGGAAGCGAATGACCCGCTCGGATTAGTAACATGATCTGCGGGCCCCATAGGGGGGGGCTCCCGCCTGAGACTTCCTCGCAATGCACTCACAGACGAGGCTCCCGCTTGATACTTCCTCCAAATTCAGACCTGAGGAGCCCAAGAGTGACGACAGTTACAGGAATCCGATGACCCGCTCGGATTAGTAACATGATCTGCGGGCCCCATAGGGAGGGGGCTCCCGCCTGAGACTTCCTCGCAATTGCACTCACAGACGAGGCTCCCGCTTGATACTTCCTCCAAATTCAGACCTGAGGAGCCGAAAAGTGACGACAGTTACAGGAATCCGATGACCCGCTCGGATTAGTAACATGATCTGCGGGCCCCATAGGGAGGGGGCTCCCGCCGGAGACTTCATCAAATTCACTCACAGACGAGGCTCCTCTTGGTGGATGATGGTGATGGGATGATGACGACGGTGTTTGATGATGATATATGGTTGATGATGATGATGATGATAATGATGATGATGATGATGGTGGTGGTGGTGGTGGTGATGACGACGTGATGATGATGGTGGTGATGATGAGTGTTGATGGTGAGTGATCGTGCGATTCTGATGGTAAATGGTGGTGATGATGACGGGGACGAAGTGGTGAGTCAGCGAGTAGTGATGATGATGATGATGACGATGATGATGATGATGATGATGATGATGATGATCGTTCGATGCCGAAGATGGTGAGTGATCGTGCGATGGTGATGGTGATGCTGATGGTGATGATGATGATGATGAGTGGGGAGTGATGGGGATGGTGATGATGATGCGGAGGAGGAAGCAAAGAGGAGCAGAGGAGAGGGAGGAGGACGAGAGATCCTGCGCGGAGGGTGTGCAGAGAAAACAAGAACCCCACTTAGGATGGGGGGAAAAACCCAAGGTTTCGCAACACGGATTTTCGACAAAAGCGTGCGCGCGCGCTCTTGCGTCGTCGTCGTCGTCGTCGTCGCCGTCCTCCCTCCTCCCGCGTCGTTGTCGTCGTCGTCGTCGCCTACGTCGTCCTCTGTCTTTCCTTGTGTTCGTCGTCGTCGTCGTCCTCTTTGGCGTCGTGGTCGTTTCCGTCGTCGTTGTCGCCGTGGTCGTCCTTCCTCCTCCTCCCTCGTCGTCGTCGTCGTCCGTCGTCGGCGTCTCGTCGTCGTCCCTCCTATTTCGTCGCCGTCGTCGTCGTCGTCGTCGTTGTCGTCGTCGTTGTCGTCGTCTTCTCTCCTCCCTCGTCGTTGCCGTCGTCGGCGTCGCCGTCCTTCCTCCTTCTTCGTCGTTCGCACCGTCGCCGTCCTCCTTCCTCCCTCGTCGTTGTCGTCGTTGTCGCCGTCGTCGTCCTCCCTCCTTCCTCGTTGTCTTCGTTGGCGACGTCGTCGTCGTCTTCGTCGTCGTCGGCGTTGGCGTCGGCGTCGCCTTCGTCGTCGTCGACGTCGGCGTCGTCGTCGTCGCTCGGCGTCGTCATCGTCGTCGTTGTCATTGTCGTCGTCGTCGGCGTCGGTGTCGTCGTCGTTGTCGTCGGTGTCGTCGTCGTCGTCGTCGTTGTTGTCGGCGTCGTCGAAGTCGTTGGAGACGTCGTCGGTGTCGTCGTAGTCGTTGTCGGCGGCGTCGTCATCGTCGCTGTCGCTGTCGTCGTCGGCGTCGCTGTTGTTGCCAAGTGCCATGTGGTACCCACCGTCACGGTCTTAAGAGATTTTGCAAACCAAGTTGCGGGTGGGTGGGTGGGATGTTTGCGCGAGCAGTGGAGTGGACAACTCACTGCGAACAGAAAGTAATTGCACATCATAGATTGCTCCACATAGGTTGCGCAACACAGATTTCACCGCATAGACTGTACAACCGAGATTGCACCATATACTGTACAACCGTGCATCACACATATCGTACAACATCTATGTCCTGACGATTCCCGCACATATGCTGCTCCACATCGGTGGCACAACATATACTTGCTCCGCTAGACTGCACAGCGTATATTGCACCACGTAAATTGCACAGCGGAGATTGCACAACATCGATTGCACAACATATGCTGCATAACAGATATTGCGCAACCTGGATTGCAATGCATAGGCTGCACCGCAGAGATTTATCCACAGCGGTTGCACGCGATATCGTGCTAGAAACACACTGTTCGGGTGGCCCACGCTGGCTAACATATGTAAATTTCCCGTCCTTGCTTCCCGAAGTACCTGTCACTACCTCCCCGTCCACCCCGACCGACAGGCGGCTTCAAACAGCGTCAACAGCACGTAGTGGGTGCAAGGTGTAGCGTCTTCTGCGTCGTTTCCCTGGAATGCAGCGGGCCTGCGCGACCTGGCGAATCGGGCGGGCGGCGCTTTGCAGAGTGTGGTGTGTCGACCTGTCAAGCAAGGAAGCCGTCAAGCCCTACGCGCGGGTCGGTCGGGCCAGGCGCACGGAGGAGGAGGAGGAGGAGGAGGAAGAGGAGGAGGAGGAGGAGGAGGAGGAGGAGGAGGAGCAGGAGGAGGAGGAGGAGGAGGGGGAGGAGGAGGAGGTGGAGGCGTGTGAGATCTATAGTGGGATCGACAGTGAGATTGATCACGAGATCGATTGTGATATCGATTCTCCGCAGCACCGTCCTGGCGGCCGACGCCGCGCAGGACGGTGCTACAGAGAATCCATGGGGTGATCTTTCTTGGCTCCCAATATCTTGATCGCGCCGTTCCTCATACCTGGAGCGCGCCGGGTGGGACGACAAATTAGCCTGGCGAATAACCCAACCATATGCAGTTGTCAGTACCGCAGCTGCGGGTTTCATCTTCAATGGAACTCCCCATAGGATTACGGAACGTGTGAGGGGTGTGCCGAGATGGGTGCCACTGGGGCATTCGGCGAAGCCCCCCATGGGGACATGAAACACTCGCGGGGCGTGCCGACATGGGTGGCGGAAACGCATGTGCGGGCCGCCACTGGGGCCTCCAGTGGAGCTCCCTATGGGTCCCCGAAACATGATGCTGATGCGGGGGGGGGGGGCGGGATGGGTGGCGGAGACGCATGTAAGCGCCGCTACTGGGGCCTTCGGTGGAGCTCCCTATGGGGCCACGAAGCGCGTGAGGGGTGTACTGGGATGTGCGGCGGGGGCGCATGTGAGCGCCGCCGCTGGGGCATTCGGTGCAGCTCTCTATGGGGCCACGAAACGTGTGAGGGGTGTGCCGAATTGGGTGCGGGTGGTGACGCATGCGGGCGGCAGCACTGGGGCCTTCGGTGGAGCTCCCTATGGGGCCACGAAACCTGTTGTTGTGAGGGGCGTGCCGGGATTGGTGGCGGGGACGCATGTGAGCGCGGCCGCTGGGGCCTTCGGTGGAGCTCCCTATGAGGGGTGTGCCGAATTGGGTGGGTGTGGGTGACGCATGTGAGCGCCGCCACTGGGGTTTCGGTGGATGATGGGGCCACGAAGCCTGTCAGGGATGTGCCGAAATGGGTGCGCGGGACGCATGCGCATGTGAGCGCCGCCACTGAGGCCTTCGGTGGAGCTCCCTATGGGGCCACGAAATGTGTGAGGGGTGTGCCGAATTGGGTGTGCGTGACGCATGCGGGCGGCAGCACTGGGGCCTTCGGTGCTCCCTATGGGGCCACGAAACGTGTGAGGGGTGTGCCGAATTGGGTGTGCGGGACGCATGCGGGCGGCAGCACTGGGCCTTCTTGGGGCTCCCTATGGGGCTTCCGAATGCGTGTGAGGGGCACGCCGAATTGGGTGTGGGTGACGCATGCGGGCGCAGCACTGGGGCCTTCGGTGGAGCTCCCTATGGGGCCACGAAACGTGTGAGGGGTGTGCCGAATTGGGTGTGGGGACGCATGCGGGCGGCAGCACTGGGGCCTTCGGTGGAGCTCCCTATGGGGCCACGAAACGTGTGAGGGGTGTGCCGAAATGGGTGTGGGTGACGCATGCGGGCGGCAGCACTGGGGCCTTCGGCGGAGCTTCTACTATGGGGCCACGAAACGTGTGAGGGGTGTGCCGAATTGGATGTGGGTGACGCATGCGGGCGGCAGCACTGGGGCCTTCGGTGAGCCCTATGGAGCCACGAAACGTGTGGGTGCCGAAATGGTTGGGTGACGCATGCGGGCGCGGGCACTGGGGCCATCGGTGGAGCTCCCTATGGGCCCCGAAACGTGTGAGGGGTGTGCCGAAATGGGTGGGGTGACGCATGCGGGCGCGGGCACTGGGGCCTTCGGTGGAGCTCCCTATGGAGCCACGAAACGTGTGAGGGGTGTGCCGAAATGGGTGTGGGTGACGCATGCGGGCGCGGGCACTGGGGCCTTCGGTGGAGCTCCCTATGGAGCCACGAAACGTGTGAGGGGTGTTCCGAAATTGGTGTGGGTGACGCATGCGGGCGCGGGCACTGGGGCCTTCGGCGGAGCTCCTTGGAGCCACGAAACGTGTTTCGGCCGAGCTCCCTATGAGGTGTGGGTGACGCATGGGGGCGCGGGCACTGGGGCCTTCGGTGGAGCTCCCCATGGAGCCACGAAGCGTGTGAGGGGTGTCCGAAATGGGTGTGGGTGACGCAAATGGGGTCGGTGGGTGGAGCCACGCAGTGCGAAATGGGTGTGGGGGACGCAGCGGCACTGGGGCCTTCGGTGGAGCTCCCTATGGAGCCACGAAGCGTGTGAGGGTTGTGCCGAAATGGGTGTGGGGTGACGCATGCGGGCGCGGGCACTGGGGCCTTCGGTGGAGCTCCCTATGGAGCCACGAAACGTGTGAGGGGTGTGCCGAAATGGTGTGGGTGACGCATGCGGGCGCGGGCACTGGGGCCTTCGGTGGAGCTCCCTATGGAGCCACGAAACGTGTGAAGGGTGTGCCGAAATGGGTGGTGGGTCGCATAGCGGGCGCGGGCACTGGGGCCTTCGTGGGCTCCCTAGGGGCCACGAAGCGTGGTGGGGTGTGCCGAATTGGGTGTGGGTGACGCATGCGGGCGCGGGCACTGGGGCCTTCGGTGGAGCTTCTATGGGGCCACGAAACGGTGTACTGGGTGGTGAAGAGGAGAGGAGGGAGAGGAGAGGAGGAGGGGAGGAAGGAAGAGGAGAGGAGAAGAGGAGAGGAGAGGAGAGGAGATGATGATGAATGATGAGATGAGTGATGACGATGATGATGATGATGATGATGATGATGATGATGATGATGATGATGATGATGATGATGATGATGATGATGATGATGATGATGATGATGATGATGATGATGATGATGATGATGATGATGATGATGATGATGATGTGATGATGGCAGGAGGGAGGGGGCAGCGGGAGGAGGAGTGAACGCGGGGCGCTGTCTCTTCAAAACGAGGACCCAACACCACAGGATGGTTGGGAAAAACAGCACTCATCGCGACCAGCATCATCATCATCATCATCATCTCATCATCATCATCATCATCATCATCATCATCATCATCATTATCATCATGCTAATGTCAATGGTAATGTTGACGATCGCCATGGACACTGACTCTCAAGCCTTTTTCTGTCCGGATAAGGATGCCGGTCGACCCGTCCACAGTCGCCTGCGCGTTCTCCATTGGCTCCTTCTGCCTCCTTGCGCGGTCCGCGCCGCCCGCGCCCATCTGCGGCTGCCAGTGCGACTGCGGGACCCCTGGCTGGTCCACCGCCCAGCTGCTCGCCGTCGCGGTGGGGCAGCTCGTGACGGGCAGGTGCGCGGCCCGCTGGTGGACGCCGCCGCGGCCGGCGTCGCCGTTCGTGGTGGCAGCGGGCATCGAGGCGCCCAAGCAGCTGACGCTGCCGGCTGGGGCGCGCGGCAGGCTTGAGGGCGGGGCTCCTCCGCTCGCCTGATGTCGGATGGCCTCGCTGTGGCAGCGGGGCGCCGCTTCTGGGCCCTGTTCGATGCGTCCGAGGCGGTCTGGCACGAGCGCCTCGTCCTTCGCCGCACCGCAGGCGGCCACGTGGTGCTCACGCCAGATGGCGACGTGCACGAGGAGCTGCTGGAGGACTACGAGGATGCGCTGCCTAGCGGTGTTGCTGGTGGCATTCCGAACCGCCTCTCTGGGCACAAGGCACTCCGCTACGCCTTCCGCCCAGGGGACATCGCCGATGCCAGCGCCTTCCGCCGGCGGGCCGAGGCCTACCTGGCTGGCTGGGCTACCGCCCCTCCAGCGGCCGTTGGAGGCGGGCGGGGGCCCGCGCCGATTGCCGACGCCGGCGTCGTGCCCGCCGTCGCGGCCGGCGCGCTGGCGGCTGCTGCTGACGTGGACCCTGCCTTCTACGACCCCGGCTCGCTGGCGGCCCACAGCTGCATCGTGGGCTCCGAGTGGTTCGTCGGCGAGAATCAGGGCCCCCGCAGGCGCGGCAAGGGTGTCACCATCCGCGACTCGGATATCGCCTTCGGCGCCTCGGGTCAGGCCCTGCTGTGCCGCGATGGAGTGCGGCACCGCCTCTGCCGCGACCCGCCCACGCCGTTGCCTGCCGACGAGGGCGAGGCGGCCGCGGCGGAGGACATTCGCACGCTGGCGGTCGAGTACAACGCACGCGGGGAGCGCACCCGCAGTTTCGAGTCAGCGCGCCACCTGCTGCGCGAGGAGATGCTGGACGATGCCTGGCCAGTTGAGGGCCCCCGCACCGTGCAGTGGCTCGTCGAGGCCTTCGCCGACAGCGGCATGGCCCCGGTGCCGCGACACCACTGGTGGAGGCAGGCGCTGGGGGCAACGTCCTCGGACCCAGGAATCGACGAGCACCTCTTCCTTTCGGAGTGCATCCAGCAGGGGCTGCAGTACGACCAGCTCAACATTGGCAACTTGGCCTGCTTTGAAAGCATGGCCCGCCGCTATCATCTCTGGGAGGAGCGGTGCCAGGAGCGGATCCGCGCCTCCACGGAGGGCTCGGTGGCGGCGGGGCTCGCGGCCGAGAGGCACATGTTCCTCGGCGGCGACCGCGCCAAGGGCTACGCGCTCATCTCGCCCGAGCTGGAGTCCTGGGTGGCGAAGCGCATGGAGGAGCAGGCTGCCGTGCTCAAGGAGCGCCGCAAGGGCCGCGAGGAGCGTGCTCTGGCGGCGGCGGCCTCAGGCGGCGGCGGCGGCGGCGGCGGCGCTGGCCCGACGATCGGCGCCGACCACAAGAAGAAGCTCAATGACAACAAGAAGAACAAGGACGGCCAGACTGGCACCCCGGGCGCAGGCTCGGGGGGGCAGGGCTGACGCCCTTCACTCCCGTGCTACCCTGCAGCGGCCCTGGAGCTCCCCCGGCTGGGCGCCGCTTTTACACCACCAGGGAAGGCGGCTGAGCGCTCGCGCCGCCGCTATGCCGCCAGGTCTTGCGGCAGATCCCAGAGGCCTGCTTCCTCTGCCAGAGCCCGCCTCGCCTGCGCCGCGTCATGGGGATGCGCTGGGCTCGGAGTGGCTCTCGGCAGGCTTGCAGACCCTCAATGAGATGGGAGGGCGCGGCGCTGTTCGGCGGGCTGGAGCAGCCTCTGGTCCCCAGGCCGACGCGCTGGAGCGGCTTCGCAGCTCCTGCGCCGCCGTGCCCAGCTGCCCGACGGACCTGGCCGCCGACTCGGCCACTCGCGCCGTGATCGGCTCCGATCCTGGCGATGGATTTGACGACGTGGCCAGCGGGAAGTACGCCACCTACCAGCGCGGGAAGGTCTCACTTCCGCGCGTGGCCTCCGGCGCGGTGGAGCTAGCTGCTGCACTGCCGGCGGGGCCCCGCTCCTTGCTGATGGGTGAGTCTGGCACCTTGCTGACGAGGGGCTCCACATCTTCCTCGTCGTTGGCGAAATTGGCTTTCGACCGAAGGCCTGCAAGCAATCCACGCACTTACGGGAATTTTTTGGCTGATCTGCTCGAGCGTGACATGCTCGAGGTTGGCACTTCGTTCTCGCAGGTGGCGCCCTTCTTCGTCTACAAGAAGGACGGGGCCCTCAGGCTGATCTTCGACACCAGGGCCTCGAACACGGAGTTCGCTGGGCCCGACTACGCCCCCTTGGCGGCGGCGCAGGCCCTCGGCAGTATCGAGCTGCAGGCGGGGGGGCGCCTCTTCGTGGCCCAGGGCGACGTCACGTGCTGCTTCTACCAGTTCTTGCTGCCAGTGCACCTGCGTGAGGCCTTTGGCCTGCCGCCCGTGCCACGGGCCGCGCTGCCGCTCGCCGCTCGCCAGCTGGTTGGGGCGCGTCCGCCTGATGGCATGGTGCATTTGCGCCTCAGAGTGGTGCCGATGGGCTGGTCATGGGCTGTCTACTTCATACAGCATGTCATGATGGAGATCCTTCGCCCCTGCGCCCCGGCGGACCGCTGGCTGGCCCAGTGCGTGCCGCGCGAGCCCGTCTGCCCCGGCTCGGGGGTCTCCCTGATATACATCGACAACTTCGCGGCCCTTGGCACGAGCGCCTCAGAGGCGAACGCTCGCCTGGAGCACGTGCTGGGCGCCGTGGAGGCCGCTGGAGTGGACGCCTCGCCGGAGCCTGCCGGCGCGCCGCTGCTCGGGTTCGAGCTGGACTCGACTGGCACCCAGTGGCGGCCGACGGCGAGGAAGTTCTGGAAGGTCGCACTGGCCCTCCGCACTCTGGCCTGGGGGCGCCGGCGCCGCACGGGGCGGCAGATCGCACGCGCCGTCGGCCACGCCTCGGCCATCGTGCTGCTGCGGCCGGAGATGCTGTCCATCTTCTCGGCCGTGTACGTCTTCGCCGACCGCTACTTCGGGCAGCCGGCACGCGTGTGGGCTTCTGTGCGGCGCGAGCTCCGAGCTGCCTGGGCGCTGCTGCCGCTCGCCGTCGCCGACGTGAGCCTGCCCTGGGCGCCCGCTGTCGCCTCGGTCGACGCCTCGCTGCACGGCTTCGGCGTCGCCGAGAAGGTCTGGCCCCCCGCCGAGGTGGGCCGCGTCGGCCGCGCCTCGGAGCGGGGACGGTACGGAGGGGCGCTGCGCACCTCCCGCCGCCCGCGCTGCCTGGTCGAGGGGGAGGAGGCTGAGCCCTCGCTGCGCGACATCGTCGACGCCTCGGACGCGCAGCTGCGTGCGCTGGGGCTGCGCTCCGCCTTCGAGGAGGTGCCGTCGGCCCTGGCACTCGGCGACGACTGGGGCGTGGTGGCAGCTCGCCGCTGGAGGCGCAAGGACAAGATCCTGGCGCTCGAGGCGGAGGCAGCCCTCTGGCAGGTTCGGCGGCTGGCTCGAAGCCGTCAGAGCGCGCAGAAGCGGCACTTAGTTTTGTCTGACTCAATGGCCTGGGTCCTCACCTCGTGCAAGGGGCGGAGTTCGTCGTGGTACCTGCTGCGGAGGTGCCGCGAGTTTTGCGCTATGAGCTTGGCCCTCGGAGCACGTGTTTCTTTTCGGTGGATCCCCTCGGAGTGGAACTCGGCGGACGAGCCCAGCAGGAGATATGACCCATCGTCGTCTCATCATGCCCGTCACTTTCACACGGCACTTGCCCCCTCTGCTGATCGCCCAGGGAACGTCGATCTCGGTCGCCAGCCGCCGCCTCGGCTCGAGGATGATTGCGGCGACGCGCCCTTCCCACGGCCGCTCGCGCTCGCCGAGGCGCGGCTCCACGGGCCAGCGGGGGCTGCAGGGCTTCGCGAGCAGCTCGCGGCAGGGCGTTCCAGGCGGCAGGCCTTTGCGGGGCCTTTCGCCGCGGGGCTCCCCGGGCCCGAGCCCGCTGCTCTGCGGGCCGCTGGTGCCGGCGCGGAGCCAGAGGCCGAGCCGGGCCCCGTCGGCCCCGAGCCGGGTGCTGCGCCCTCGGGTGGCGCCAGAGCCGGAGGGCGGCGAGGCCAGCGGGAGGCCGCGGCTGGCGGGCATCGCCCTGCCGCGCCGCCACGCCTGCCCGAGCGGCCCGCCCTCTCTGCAGCCCGCGCTGGCTCCGGGCCGGCTGCCCTGCCGCACGCTGGCTGCTGCTGGCCCCCTGGGCTTGGGCCGCCGTCCTGCGCCGGGACGCCTGGTCCCCTATCGCGGGGAGACCGGCACGGCACGCCGGCAGCGCCGCGAGACGGCGCGGCGGCGCCCGGGCTCAGCGCTGCACTCAGCCGCCTGCAGCTCGGAGGAGGCCGAGGAGCTGGGGTTCCACACCAGCTCCCTGGCCGCCGCGGCCGTGACGCCGGCGACGCAGAGCAACTACTTGAACGCCTTGCGCAAGCTGCTGGCGTGGATGCACGAGACCAAGGCCCCCCAGCGCTTCCCCGCGAGCGAGTGGGACCTGCTGCTGGAGCAGTACGTGGAGTTCCTGCACGACCGCGGGCTGCCAGAGGGGGATGCCGCCAGCACGCTGGCTGCAGTGCGCTGGGCGCTGCCCGAGCTGCCGCGCCCGCTGCGCCGGGGCCTGCCGCTGGCGACGGCTGCGGTCACAGGCTGGCGCCGGCTCGAGAAGCCGCTGTCGCGCCCGCCAGTCCCTCGGTCGCTGGCCGTACTGATGGCCCTGCGGCTCTGTGCCGACAGCAAGGCGGACTACGCCCTCTTCCTGCTGCTGACGTTCGAGACGTACATGCGGCCGAGCGAGGCGCTCAGCCTCCTCGGCCTACAGCTGGTGCCGCCCGTGCCGGGCGAGAAGGGGGCGTGCCGCTTCTGGGCCATCCTGATCCGCGCGAGCGAGCTAGACGTGCTTGGCAAGACCGGCGAGTTCGACACCAGCGTCGCCCTGGACCTGCCGCGGCACCGCCTGCTGGAGCCTGCGCTGCGCCTGCTGAAGGCCAACGGGGGGAAGCGGGAGCGGCTCTTCACGTTCTGCTACACCGACCTCCTCCAGGTCTGGAACAGCTGTCTCAACAGCCTGGGCCTGGCGCAGCTGAAGGTGACGCCGTGCTCCCTCCGGCACGGGGGGACCTCGGAGGACGTGCCCTCCCGGTCGCGGGCTCTCCTCGACGTTCAGAAGAGGGGCGGGTGGCGCTCGTTCCAGAGCGCGCGGCGCTGCGAGAAGCACGCCAGGCTGGGCTTGATGATGCACCGCATCCCCGCGCAGCTGCGCGAGGAGGCGCAGCGCCGCGAGCGCGAGCTGGCCCGGCTCTTGCTGCCGGCCTGCGGGCGGCGCGTGCTAATGCTACCATGCTGAAGCACAGCGTCTTCGTGGACCTCTTCGCTGGCACTGCGCCGGTGAGCAGGTACTTGCGCCGCAAGGGCTACGCCTGCATCGCCTTCGACAAGCTGCAGGGATCGCAGTTTGACCTTGGCCGTCGCGAGGTCGTGCTCACCATCGCGGGCTGGATGTGCGCGGGCCTGGTGTGGGCGCTGTGGTTTGCGACGCCGTGCATCGCCGCGACTCGGGCTCGCACTGACAGGTCAGGTCGCATGCCGCCGCCGCTGAGATCGTCTGAGCACTACCGTGGCTTGCCGGACTTGTCTGCTCGCCATCGCGCCCAGGTGCGCGATGCCAATAGTCTGATCGACGCGGGAGGCCGCCTCCAGCAGCTCGCCTGGGATCTGGGAATCTGCTGCGGCGAGGAAAACCCACAAACCTCCATCCTCTGGTGCTTTCCCTCGCGGTGCCGGGCTATCGCTCGCGGCTCCGCGGTCGATGTCGATTTCTGTGCTGCTGGAGGTCCCATGCGCAAAAGGACCAAGCTCGTTTTTCAGCATTGTGGCACTGTCGAGGCCCCGCACCTACGATGTCATGGTCGTGGTGGGCTCTGTTCGTTCACTGGCCGTAAACATGTGCACGTCCGTGGGAAGATGGGAGGAAAATGGCTCTCTAAAGTTGCAGAGCCATACCCTCCTGTGATAGCTAAATTCATCGGCGATGTCCTCATTCATGTAGTCCATCGCCGTGCTGTGGCCACGCTCAGCCAATTGTGAATTAGCTTGCTGCATATAAGTGGCGTGATTACGGGATTTCAGTCTCTGTGCCTGCGCCTGCGCTATCTCGGTGTGTGCGCGGGGTCCCGCATGATAAATCGCCAGCGTCGCACTTCGACTGACAAAAAGTGCTGGCCAGAGAGCGGGTCATGCTAATGTCAATGGTAATGTTGACGATCGCCATGGACACTGACTCTCAAGCCTTTTTCTGTCCGCCCAAAGCCAGCCCTCGCCTCGACAAACTTTTTAATGTGGATTTCAGTCTCTGTGCCTGCGCCTGCGCTATCTCGGTGTGTGCGCGGGGTCCCGCATGATAAATCGCCAGCGTCGCACTTCGACTGACAAAAAGTGCTGGCCAGAGAGCGGGTCATCACGCATTGTCGCCAATCGCCAACCCGAGGGCGCATGACTGGCATCGTCCTCATCACAACCACCAAGACTGCCATCAGTTGTTCCCCCTGATGTTTTCGGGTTCGTTCGAACCCGATGACTCGTGCTCTGTCTAGCCGGCGCGGATGTCTTAGATACAGTTCTCTGCTCTGCCATCAGCCAGCGCGAGAGCGGCCCGTGAGAACCCGAGTTTGAGTCGCCTGGCGAGGTTCGTTTCCGAGCTTATTTGCCTCGGTGCGCCCGTTTGGAAACGCAACGCGTCCCGCGTTCAAGACGACCGAGCCAATACGTGGCGTGTTGGCTCCACGCATTGGACCACGTTTTGGCGAATGCATCGCGTCGGGCCTGCGTTTGCAGCCTATGTGTTGAGCTCCGTATCAGTGCGAGACGCGTTGCGTGCTGCGTGTCGGGGCAGCTCAGTTCCCGAGACCTCTACCAAATTACTGCACAGAGCTCGTGAGCGACAGGCCTCAGACGGCAGTCTCCGTGACGTCATCGGGACACGGGCACCAGCCCCTTGCCTCTCCCCCCTCCGTCGCCGCTCTCGCTGTCGCCCGCCTCCAGACGCCTCGCCGAAAGGTCAAGCTTGGTTTTTTGTTTTTTTTTTGTTGTTGTTTTCTTGGTTCCGTTGGCCACGGTGTTTAACGGTTGGCATGGGCCCGCGCACTTTCCAGGCAGTGCGTTGCCGCGATGGTTCCGTGGCACTGCTGGCGGCGACGCATTGCAGCGCGACCTCGAGAGCCACGCTGCTGTGAGCTCTGTGCACGAACGAAACAGTTTCCAGAGAGCGCCTGCCTTTCCGCGAGTGATGGTGGCGAGAGGTTGGCTCGCTGTGCGCCCCAATCACGTTGCAATTTGTCGAACCCCAGTCGCCCCCTCCTCCCCCTCCCCCCCCCCTCCTCCCCATCCTCATTTCCTCCTCTCCTCCGTCCTCCTCCCTCCTCCCTTCTCCTCCCTCCTCCCTCCTCTCCCTCTTCTCCCTCCTCTCCCTCCTCTCCTCCTCTCCCTCCCCCTCGAGTGCGTCCCAAGCGGATTACCCTGCCGCCCAGTGGATCTCCCTCCTTCGGTCCAGGCTTGGTGCGGTTTGATCGTTTGCATTAACAAGTGCGGCATTGCACGTGCACGATGCGCGACAAGCTCAGATGGGCTGGCGGGGCGGTGTGCGGCGCGGATTTCTGCCCGCGTTTCCGCCGAGCCGTTGAGAAAGTCGTGCCTCGAGAAGTTCAGCTGGCGTGTCTACCTGCGCAGGTTTGAGTGGCTCCTGTGACTGCGAATTGCGAAGGTGGGTGCGCGTAGCTTCACAGAAGCTTCCTTTTCCAATGTATGTCGAAGATAATCTGGGGCGGACATGGAGGGCGAGGAGCGGAGACAGGAGTAGAAAGTCAGGGGGGCAGAAGAAGGGCGGGGGGGCGCGGAGGGGGGAGTGGAGTGGAGCCCTCCGTGCCCCCCCCCCCCCCCCCCCCCAGTTTCCAGAGGCCGAGCAGGGGTTCCACCACGTCAATCCGCTTCCTAATCAGAATCAGAATAAGCATCAGCATCAGCATCAGCAGCATCACCATCATCATCGTCACCATCACCATCACCATCACCATCACCATCATCTTCATCACCACCATAGCCACCACCACCATCACCACCACCATCATCATCATCATCATCACCATCATCACCATCATCATCATCTGCACCAGCATCATAATCAGCATCATCATTATCAGCATTATCACCATCATCTTCATCACCAACATCATCAGCAGCAGTATCATCATCACCAGTATCATCATCATCGCCACCACCATACCGATCACCATCATCATCACCATCACGATTATCATCACCATCACTATCATCCGTAGCCATTTTGGCTCAAGTTCGAAACGCTTCCCTGGCGCTTCGAGCTTGTTGCTGCCGAGGGGACGGCTCAGGACGCCCTTCCTTCGAGGACAGGCCTCGCAGCACAGGAGCTTCAGTGCCCGTGCTTTGTGGCTCGTCGCTGCCGTCTCTCTCCCACGCATCGCTTGTTCTCGCCATGGCGGTCGAGCACGGCGCTGACCTTGCTTCCGTCTTGGGGCAGCTGAACGCCAACATGACTGTCCTGGTTGCCGACATGAGCAACATGAAGTCTCAGATGAACGAGGTCGCCACTTGTGTCCAGCGCTGTGCCCAGCTGGAGACGAGGATGACCAACCTCGACAAGAGCACTGGTGAAGCGGTCATGCGTGTCGAGGTCATGATCAAGGACCTAGACGAGAAGTTCGAGCGCAGGCATGAGTCCATGGCCAAGGGCCTTGGCAAGGGAGGCGCTCTCCCCACCGAAGTTGTCTCCAGCTTGGTGGCCAAGATTCAAGCTGTCCAGACCCAGATCTCCTCTCTCTCGCGGGCCCCGACTGCATATGACTCAGGCAGTTCTGACTCGGGTCGTCTTGTTGCGCGCCGGCTTGCGGCTCCAAAGCACCTTGAGAGCAGTGGTAGACAGGAGAATCGTGTTTGGCTTTGTGGATTTCCGCGGGAGATGATGGCCTCTGCATTCAAGAAGCATTTCTCACAAATATCGACAGTGTACCCCTCCTTGGCGAACGCTGAATGCAAGCCTGCCAACGGCAAGTTCACCTACCCCATCCTCTTCCCATCTGTGGAGCTTGCCAAGTCTTTCATTGCCGAGGCGCGTGAGAACACCCCGTACTGGATGGACAGCAAAGACGGTATGAAGAGGCATTCGTTACGTGTCGGTGCTGATCAGCCACTCTCGATTCGTTTGCGGAAAATCGCCCTCTCTACGCCGTGGGCCGTCGCGAACGCCTTGCTCCATGAACACAATTGTTGGCAATCTCACTTCAAGTTGGGTACCGACCCGTTCAAGGGCACTGTTTTCTTGTTGGACAATGATGAATATATCAAACTTGTTCAGCTCTCTGGCGTTGGCGGGGACCTGACTGGTTCCTTCACTGTCGAGCCCTGCGCGCTGAACCTCAAGCACCTCGGGATCCCCGAGGACAAGATTGCGTCGTTCGGTGAAAAGGTCCAGGTTGATGTCCCGCACTAGGAGTTTCCTCAGCAGCTTCGAGGTCTGACCACCGCCCAGTTTTGCCGCACTCGTGCTCGCTGCCTGTCGGGCGGCAAGGAGGTTCCGTCTGGCCACGCTGTTGTCAGTTCCTCTGACGAGGGCAGTTCCCCTTCCTCCTCCTCCTCGTCCTCGTCCTCGTCCTCGCCCCCTCCCCCCTCCCCTCCCCCGTGCGCGTGGTGCAAGCCTTTTTGTTTCTTTGCTAGTTTTGGCATCTGCACGTACAACGCATCAGCTTATTTCGGTAGCATTTTTGGCAGTCATGATTTGCAGCGCCAGCGTGCGAGCAAGGTCTCTAAACTCTTCGGTAAATACTAGGTAGTCATGCTCCAGGAGGTCCATGGATCCGATCAGGTTCTCTTGAGCCTCCACCGCGACTTTCCTAGGTTTGAACACTTCGGTAGTTTCTGTTCGTCCCATCGGGCGGGGGGGAGTCACTATTTCGATTTGTTCCAGGCTCCTCTCCTCCTTTCCTCGAATATCAAAGAAAGTTACCGAAGCTGGTCGCATCATATTCCTCTCTCTCTCTGGTCCTTCAGGCGCGCTTCAGGTTGGCAACATACATATTAATCCACTACACCCTCCTCTAGCTAGGCAAGGGTTTCTTCGCGGAATACGTAGACATGTGCGCGGCGCTGATCAAGCACTCTGTTTCTGTGGCGGTGATTTCAACTGCTTGGAGAGCGGTGAGCACAGAGTATCCATCGCTGACGGTAGTTCCCGATGCGAAGCCCCTGGCACGATCAATGTCTTCCATCAGCTATTCCGTGATCTTGCTGAAGTCGAACAGGTGGAATACACGCATAGATGTCGATCGTCGTCGAGTCTCGGTCGTCTGGGTAGAATATATACCAATCGTCCGACGGCTGATCTGTTGGATATGCATCCGCGCACTGGTATCCTCGGCGGTCCCTTGGCCTCATTTGAACCTTCGGACCACGTTCCCGTCTTCGTGCAAGTGTTCCCTGGCTGTATAGGCCCCCCTCCGCTGCAGAGATGGATCACCTCGCATCCTGACGGTTGCCAACTTTTGGAGGCTGCCGCCGAGAAGTTTGGTCTGTCCGACGACCCCTTCGAAAGGCTCCAGGAGTTGAAGGATTGCATGTTCTATATTAAAAAGGTTCTTACTCGTCGTCTCTACAGATATGGGCCCGCCACTCCACTACAACGTATCGCTATATGTCTGAAAATGCTTCGCGTCTTCGGGGTGGTTCTATGACTGGGATGGTGCGGGAGCGCCTTGCCTCGCACCCCGCCCTCGAAAAGTTCGCTACTCCTGATGACTTCATCGACAAAAATGGCTTTCACCATCATGTGGCCAAGCTACACCTAGAGGTTCTCCAGGAGGACCTCCTCAGGGCTCTCGAGTCACATGACGGCCAGGCCGTATCTCGCCAGGGCCCCGTCATTTCTCGCATCCAGCAGTGCATGCGGAATTGGAGTCCCAAGCGCCGCCGTGTATCCCTTGCAGGTTGTGTGTCTGATGACGGCCAGCCTCGAACCCTCGAGGAAAGTGTTGCTAGTCTCAGCAGGCATTGGGCCGCTGTGCATAGGGCGCCTCAGGATATTGCGGGTGCTACGGTAGGAGATACGGTTGCTAAAGCTCGGCGATTTTTAGAGTTGCACATCGGTGAAGTCAGCAGCGGCATCGAGTGGGAGATCCCCTATGATGTACTTGCTGGTCTTATCTCTCACAGAAAACGCGACGCGACCCCTGGTCCCGACGGAATGCCTTACTCGGCGTGGTGGCGTGGTGGAGATCTCACTCGATCAGCTCTTCATGATGCGCATGTGGCTCTCATGCGCGGCGCCCGCCCCCCCGCCCGAATTCAATCGTGGCTACGTTGTGTTCCCCCCCAAGAATGTTGAGGAAGACTCGCTCGCGGTTCTTCGTGGGCCTGGTCAAACTCGCCCGACCGTCCTATCGAATGCCGACAACAAGTTAATCTCTGGTGGTTTATCTGTTCCCCTGGGCTCTCAAGCACAATTTTCGGTTGCATCGTTCCAAACTGGGGGTGTTAGGAAGCGTAACATCCTCAATAACATCTTTAACCTGGAGGGCGCCCTGCTCGAGTATGCATGTTTCAAAGGTTTTGAGACGGCCAGCATTCTTCTATTGGACCTGGCTGCCGCGTTTCCCTCTCTGCTGCGCTCTTGGATCTTTTTCGTCTTGAGTTCTCTCGGCATACCTGCGCACTTTATCGGTGCAACACGAGGGCTCTACTCTGACATGTATGTCAAAATTCTGATGGGAGGGGGGATCTTTGACGGATTCAGGACAGAAGCGGGTGTGAAACAAGGATGCCCACTGTCGGCTCTCATCTTTAACTTGTGCTTAGACCCACTGCTGCGGGTTATAGATAGATGGGTGCAGCCGGTGCCTGGCCGCGCGCTCGCGTTCATGGATGATGTGGGCGTCGCCTCCAGTGACATCGTCCGCACCGTTGAGAAGGTTCTCAAGTTGTTCCAGATTTCGTCTCCTCTAACGGGGCTGAAGCTGAACTACTCCAAGTGTGTCGTCGTCGTTCCCTCGGACGCTCTGACTCTCCAGGTTCGTGCTCCCCTGGGCGCTCGTCAGGTCCCTGTGGATCAGCTCTCTTTCCGCACTCATGGGAAATACTTAGGCGTGTATGTTGGCCCTGGTGGGCCCTCTGCTTCGTGGTCTGGACCGACTCGGAAATTCATTGCCCGTGGGGACTATGTTAACGGTCTGAATCTGGGCTTCAACCTGGGCTGCAAAGAATACAACGTCCTCGCCTTCCCCGTGCTCTCCTATGTCCTCCAGCTGTTGCCTGTCCCGCCCCTCGTTCAACAAACAGAACAGACGGTCTTACAGAGATTGACTGCGAGTCCGAGGTTTGCCATCCCCACCGAGGCTCTCCGCCACCTCTCTGGATTTGGATTTCAGTGTAGTCCGAGGCCGCTCATGCTTGAGAACCGTGCCGCCATGTATCGTGCCAGCGTGGGATCGTCGGCTGCACAGGAAATGTTCTCTCGCTTGTGCTATCTGGAACAAGAAGATCGGGATGTGCTGATGGTGCGCCGTTTTCCCTCGTGGCTGACATCTAGCACCTGTTTCTCGTGCCACGTGAACTACAAGAGCCTGTCGGCGATTCCGCGGTTCCTGGATAAGTTTGGCGACTGTACTATTCATCTCCAAGGGGAAGTTGTTCGTCTTCTTCGCTCCCAAGAGCTGAGCCCCTCTTCCAGGCTTCTCCAACCCCGAATACGGCACTTTGTCCCCCAAGCCCCCGATTGGTACACGAACAGAATTTTCCTGAATATCAAACTAGCTAATCGCTTGCTTGCCCCGTCCACAGCTGTCGCTTATATGGAATCTATATGCAATGCCTGGCCGACGACTAAGAGATACCGCCGAGCCTGCAGCCCCTGTAGGTTCTGTGCTGTGGAGAGCGGTGATAGTATCCGCCATATGTTCGAGTGTTCTGTTCTCATCCCTGCTTTGCTCCGCGTCCTCCCCGTCCTCCCTGCGTCCTTCGCTTCCTCCTCTGCTCTGATGCGCCTCTTGATCGTCGATGTTTCTCAGCTTTCTCAGGATCAGCTCCTGGCCTGCATTCTTGTTCGTGATCTTGCATTCGCTACCTATAATGCGGTGAGGCACTTCGGGCGACAAGGTCCCGACGCAATCCCGAATCTCGTGATTGCCCGTGCCCGAGTCCTGTCCAAGCGTTCCCGTCGAAGCAGAGACACCCTTATGGCCCGTTAGCATCATCACCATCACTATCACAATCACCATCATCACCGCCATCATCATCATCACCACCATCATCATCATCATCACCATCATCGGCAGTATCACCACCACCACCGTCATCATCATCACCACCAGCATCAGCAACATCATCGTCATCATCATTGTCATCATCATAATCAGCATGACCACCATCATCATCAGGAGTAGCATCATCATCATTATCAGCATCATCGCCACTACCGCCATCACCAACACGATATTCATCACCATCATCATCACCATCACGATCATCATCACCATCACAGTCATTAACATCACCACCACCATCACCATCACCATGACCATCACCATCATCATCAGCAACACCACCGTCGTCATTAGCATCACCACCATCATCATCACCATCACCATCACCATCATTACCATCGTCATCATCATCATCATCATCAGCATCATCATCAGCATCAGTATCAGCATCATCCGCAGCATCATCATCATCATCATCATAGGGAGTCGCGTTGGACTTGGATCTTCCCCAGGACCTAATTCAAGCCTGTCTGGAGCAAGGGGTGGCGCCTTTCGGGGGCAGGTCCTGGGCTGAGGGGGCCGTGACTGTTCCCCCTGTTCTGGGCCTTCACCCTCCTGCATCGAACCCTGAGCCGTCTGGTGGCGTAGATGATTATTTTGTTTCTGCCATGTGTGTCCCCTGGGAAATTCGGGGGCATTCCATTGTGCAAGCCAATGTATCGGACCCAGGCCAGGACCTCCCCGACCTTTATTAGGTACAGTTTGTGGGGCCTCGGTGCATACGTCTTGGAGGGGCATTCAAGGAGTGTGCAAGGGTGTGGGGGACCAAGGGCTCCAAACCCTGGGCTCCA
>CAUYUJ010015157.1:203503-206003 GCA_963575745.1 Prorocentrum cordatum | reverse complement strand
TGTGGGCGTGGGCGTGGGCGTCGGCGTGGGCGCGGGCGTGGGCGGGGGGCGGGAGACCAGGAGAGCACGAGCGACGGAGAGAGGTCGGGGAGGTGGCGCTCCAGACCTGCGCAAGCTCTGGCGGGGTACTGAGCTGCCTCGGGCCTGGAATTGCGTCTCCTCCTTCTCCTCCTCCTCCTCCTCCTCCTCCTCCTCCTCCTCCTCCTCCTCCTCCCTCCCCCTCCTCCCTCCTCCCGTGCCCCTCCTCCCTCCTCCCTCCTCCTTCCTCCCTCCTCCCTCATCTGCCGCAGCGGTCCTAGAGTATGGAGGGGGTGCGCTTTCAATGCACGGCTCGTGCTGGTCCAGTGCTCTGTCTGAGTTGGCGCAGGTCTTGAGCGCAGCCTTCTTGCCCGCAGCCTTATTTTTTCTTTGATTCCGATTTCCTCCTCGTGCCTCAGCCTTTCTTTTCTTTCCCCCCTCCTCCCTGTTGAAGGCATCGCGGAGACTTCGTCGAAGCCTCTTTGGAGCGTCTTGGGGGCTCTCTGGGGGCCCGCTGGGAGCGTGCTGGGAGGCTGGGGACCCGCTGGGCATCTGGAGAGGGCCGATTGAGCGCTCCCGCAGGAGCTCGGCGGAACCATCTTGAGGAGGTCCTGGCGGGTCTTCACCACCCACCAAACCACCCCAACCCAACCCGAAGGCCTCAATTTGGCTTCCATTTCTGGTGGGGGGGGGGTCAGGGAACATTGAAAAAGCACAGATGGAACCCTAACCCCCCCCCAACCCGAAATTCGGGTCTTCGGGTTGGGTTGTGGTGGTCTGGTAGGTCGTCAGGTCTTGGGGGGCCTCCGCCGCCGCCGCCGCCGGGCCCATCCCTCGACACATGGGCGCCTCCCGGCGCCGGGAGGCGCCGGGAAAATCAGCTACGTGAGCTGATTTTCCCGGCGGAAGAGGAGGAGGAGGAGGAGGAGGAGGAGGAGGAGGAGGAGGAGGAGGAGGAGGAGGAGGAGGAGGAGGAGGAGGGATGAGGAGGAGGAGGGATGAGGAGGAGGAGAGGAGGAGGAGGAGGAGGAGGAGGAGGAGGAGGAGGGATGAGGAGGAGGAGGAGGAGGAGGACGAGGAGGAGGAGGAGGAGGAGGAGGAGAAGAGGAGGAGGAAGGGATGATTCTCCCCCCCCCCTTTGCTATCCCCCCCTTGCGCCCGGCCCGAGTCCTGGGGGGCCTCCGCGGGGCCCTCCCGTGCCGCCTCGGAGGGCTCCCGGGGCAGCCGGCGGCCGCGCCTGCCGGCGGTCGCCTGCGCGGCCTCAGGCCGGCGCTCGAGGGCAGCACGCGGCAGCGGGCCGCGCATGATCTCCAGGAGGGAAAAGAACACAGAGACACAGTTGATCGTCGATTCCCCAGGAGATAGGAAAAGATATGGGAAGTGGGGGGGAAGACGAACCCCCCCCCCCAACAAAAATATGGGGAAATGGGGGGAGTATCTTCACTTGTGTGCATCTGCTTGTGTGTCCTGGGGCCCCCTTTAGATCTGGCAGGGTGTGCAGGGCCGCGCTGCGCAGCACGGCCGGCACGAGGGTTGGGGCCAGCCCTGGCCCTGGAGGAGGACCCTCGTGCTCTTCACCTTCGGGCTCTCCGCCTTGGGCTGCTTTTTGGGTTGGCGTGTCTCCGTGGGGCCCTGGCCCCTCGGCGAAGGGGCGTTTGATTCACGACCCGCGTGCTCGTGACCGCCTTTCAGCTGCAGCCTTCCTCCCCCTCATCATCTCCCTCCCCCTCATCCCCCTCTGGGCTCCTGCCCCCTCCTGCCCCCCTCTCCCTCTGCCCTCCCTCCCCTGTCTGTCCACAGGCGCCGCCACAAGGGAATTCGTCGCCGCCCAGGCGAAGCTCGCCAGCCAGGCACACCCGGGATCGGGGGGGGGGGGGCGCGGAGCAGCGACCAGGAGGGGGCAGGAGGTGGTGGAGGAAGCGGAGAAGAAGGAGGATGAAAAGGAGAAGGCGGGGAGGAGGGGGAGGAGGAGCCCGAGCAGGTGGTTGGAGGAGCAGCAACACGAGCAGGAGGAAAGGTAGCGCATTTGCTTGTGTGAGGAATGGGCTAGTTGATGCTGCTGCTGCTGCTGATGCTGCTGATGATGCTGCTGATGATGATGGAGATGATGAGGATGCTGATGTTGCTGGTGATGATGCTGATGCTGCTGATGATGACGATGATGATGATGATGCTGATGACGCTGATGATGGTGATGCTGATGATGATGCTGATGATGAATATGATGATGATGCTGATGATGCTGATGATGCTGATGATGCTGATGATGCTGATGATGATTGTGGTAGTGATGATGGTGATGATGGTGATGCTGATGGTGGCGGTGCTGATGCTGCTGATGATGATGATGATCATCATCATCATCGTCATCATCATCATTCTGATGCTGCTGATGATGATTCTGATCGTGGTGATGGTGATGATGCTGATGTTGATGCGGATGAGGATCAGGATGATGAGGATGACGAGGAGGATGCTGAGG
>CAUYUJ010015157.1:178503-193503 GCA_963575745.1 Prorocentrum cordatum | reverse complement strand
GTAGCAGTAGTAGTAACAGTAGTAGTAGTAGCAGCAGTAGTAGTAGTAGTAGTAGTAGTAGTAGTAGTAGTAGCCGTAGTAGTAGTAGCAACAGGAGTAGTAGTAGTAGTAGTAGTAGTAATAGTAGTAGTCGTAGTAGTAGTAGTAGTAGTAGTAGTAGTAGTAGTAGTAGTAGTAGTAGTGGTAGCAGTAGTAGTAGGAGCCGTCGTAGTAGTAGTAGTATTGTTCATAGTCGTTGTAGTAGTAGTAGTAGTAGTCAGAGTAGTAATGGTAGTAGTGGTAGTAGTAGTAGTAGTAGAAGAAGTGGTAGTAGTAGTACTAGTAGTAGTAGTAGTAGTAGTAGTAGTAGTAGTAGTATTAGTAGTAGTAGTCGTAGTAGTAGTCGTGCAGTAGTGGTAGTCGTAGTAAGTAGTAGTAAGAGTAGTAGTAGTAGTAGTCGTACGTAAGTAGTAGTAAGAGTCGTAGTAGTAGTAGTAGTTAGTAGTAGTAGTAAGTATAGTAGTCGTAGTCGTCGAAGTAGTCGTAGTAGTCGGAGTAGTAGTATGGGTAGCAGTAAGTAGTAGTAGTAGTAGCAGTAGTAAGTAGTAGAAGGAGTAGTAGTAGTAGAAGTAGTAGTAGTAGTAGTAGTAGTAGTAATAGTAGTAGTCGTCGTAGTAGTAGTAGTAGTAGTCGTAGAAGTAGTAGTCGCAGCAGTAGTAGTAGTAGTAGTAGTAGTAGTAGTAGTAGTAAGAGTAGTAATGGTAGCAGTAGTAGTAGTAGTAGTCGTCGTAGTAGTAGTAGTAGTAGTAGTAGTCGTAGTAGTAGTAGTAGTAGTCGTAGCAGTAGTAGTAGTAGTAGTAGTAGTAGTAGTAGTAGTAGTGGGAGTAGTAGTGGTAGTAGTAGTAGTAGTAGTAGTAGTAGTAGTAGTGGTAGCTGTTGCTGTCATGATGGCAATAGTGGTAGTAGTAGTAGTAGTAGTAGTAGTAATAGTAGTAGTAGTAGTAGTAGTAGTAGTGGTAGTAGTAGTGGTAGAAGAGGTAGTAGCAGTAGCAGTAGCAGCAGTAGTAGTAGTAGTAGTAGTAGTAGCAGTAGTAGTGATGGTGGTGGTGGTAGTCGTCGTAGTAGTAGTAGTCGTAGTAGTAGTAGTAGTCGTAGTAGTAGAAATAGTAGTGGTAAAGCAGTAGTAGTAGTAGTAGTAGTAGTAGTAGTAGTAGTAATGGTAGTTGTAGTTTCCGTTCACCAGACAGTGCTTGAACATATGGCTTCTTACTTGGCTTAACCATCCCGTCGTATTAGTAGTAGTAGTAGTAGTAGTAGTAGTAGTCGTAGTAGTAGTAGTAGTAGTAGATAATAGTAGTAATGGTGGTAGTAGTGGTGATGGTGGCAGTAGTAGTGGTAGTAGTGGTAGTAGCCGTAACAGTAGTCGTCGTCGTCGAAGTAGTAGTCGTAGCAGTAGTTGTTGTTGTCGTCGTAGCCGTAGCCGTAGCAGTAGTAGTAGTTGTAGTAGTCGTCGTAGTAGTAGTAGTAGTAGTAGTAGTAGTAGTAGTAGTAGTAGTAGTAGTGGTGTTGGTAGTAGTAGTAGTAGTAGTAGCAGTAGTAGTAGTAGTAGTAGTGGTAGTAGTAGTAGTAGTAGTAGTCGTAGTAGTAGTAGTAGTAGTAGTAGTAGTAGTGGTGAGAGTAGTAGGCGTAGTAGTAGGAGTCGTAGTGGTGGTTGTAGTAGAGGTCGTAGTGGTGGTGTTAGTAGTAGAGGTCGTAGTTGTAGTAGTAGGAGTCGTATTGGTGGTGGTAGTAGAAGAAGAAGTAGACGTAGACGTAGAAGTAGTAGTAGTAGTAGTAGTAGTCGTATAAATAGTCGTAATTGTAGTAGTTGTTGTAGTAGTAGTAGCAGTAGTAATCGTAGTCGTAGTCGTAGTAGTAGTAGTAGTAGTAGTAGTAGTAGTAGTCGTAGTAGTCGTAGTAGTAGTAGTAGTAGTAGTAATAGTAATAGTCGTAATAGAATTATTATTAGTAGTAGTAATGATAGTAATAATAGTAGTGGTAGGCGTAGTAGAAATAGTAGTGGTAGTAGTGTTAGCAGTAGTAGCCGTAGTGGTAGTAGTAGTAGTAGCAGTAGTCGTAGTAGTAGTAGTAGCAATAGTAGCAGTCGTTCCAGACCTAGCAGTAGTAGTAGTAGCAGTAGTAGTAGTAGTAGTAGTAGTAGTAGTAGAGTAGTAGTAGTAGTAGTAGTAGTAGTAGTAGTAGTAGTAGTAGTAGTAGTAGTAGTAGTAGTTAGTAGTAGTAGTAGTAGTAGTAGTAGTAGTAGTAGTAGTAGTAGTAGTAGTAGTAGTAGTAGTAGTAGTAGTAGTAGTAGTCGTAGTAGTAGTAGTAGTAGTAGTAGTAGTAGTAGTAGTAACAGTAGTGTAGTAGTATAGTAGTAGTAGTAGTAGTAGTAGTAGTCGTAGTCGCAGTCGTAGGCGTAGTAGTAGTAGTAGTAGTAGTAGTAGAAGAAGTAGAAGTAGTGGTAATAGTAGAAGTAGTAGTAGTAGTAGTAGTAGTAGTAGTAGTAGTAGTAGTAGTAGTAGGTGGTGTCGTAGTAGTAGTAGTAGTAGTAGTAGTCGTAGTAGTAGTAGTAATAGTTAGTAGTAGTAAGTAGTAGTGGTAGTGGTAGTAGTAGTAGTAGTAGAAGCAGTAGAAGTAGTAGTAGTAGTAGTAGTAGTAGTGATGGTATTGGTGGTGTTCGTAGTAGTAGTAGTAGTAGTAGTAGTAGTAGTAGAAGTAGAAGTAGTAGTAGTAGTAGTAGTAGTAGTAGTCGTAGTCGTAGTGATGGTAGTAGTAATGGCAGTAGGAGTAGTAGGAGTAGTAGTAGCAGTAGTCGTGGTGGTAGCAGCAGCACTCGTAGTAGTAGTAGTAGTAGTAGTAGTAGTAGTAGTAGTAGTAGTAGTAGGAGCAGGAGTAGGAGCAGGAGTAGGAGTAGGAGTAGGAGTAGGAGTAGGAGTCAAGCTAGCCAGCTCGAGCGAGTCAAGCATGGCATGCCCAGTCCCACCCGCCCTCCCACAACATAAGAAGCAAAGCTGGCACAACTGGGGGCCGAAGTCACACCGGCCAGCCGGTTTGGTACAGCTGATGCGGCCGCGATGGCGGTTGCCGACGGGAACTGGCGAGCGCGTGTTGAATGCCGCGCACGCATTGCCAGACGAGTCGAGAATGGCCCGGTACACCGCAGGAAGCCAGAGGTGGCCGGAGGAAGCCCGACGGTCTGACAGGACACCCCAAAGCATTTTTGTGAAAAAGCATTGGGTTTTTGATGTTTTTATGTTGAAATGCTTGCAAACACACGGTGTTCGGTAGGATTCTGACATGAACGCGCGAGTGTGCTCTTTGTGGTATTTTTTGCACAGGATTCGCGGCCTGGGTGCATGACAGAGCATCGCGAGTGCACCGCGCGATGACGCGAAATCGCTGGATTTGACCGAATTCTTAAGATTCCTATGGTTTTCCTATGATTTCAGCAAGAGAGCCCGGGCGGGAAATTTGTACAATTTTTGTGAAAAAGCATTGGGTTTTTGATGTTTTTATGTTGAAATGCTTGCAAACACAAGGTGTTCGGTAGGATTCTGACATGAACGCGCGCGTGTGCTCTTTGTGGTATTTTTTGCAATGGATTATCGCCGTGGACGACAAGACGTCCATGTCGAGAGGAAAAAATAAGAAAAATGTTGATTTCGTATTGTTTTTTACAGGTTAGGATGGGACCCCCCGGATGCGGCCCCTAATGGCCGGCCTGAGGGGGGAGTAGGAGTACATTCTAATAAGGAATAAGGATAGGAGTAGTAAGTAGTAGTAGTAGTAGTAGTAGTAGTAGTCGTAGTAGTAGTAGTAGTAGTAGTAGTAGTAGTAGTAGTAGTAGTAGTAGTAGTAGTAGTAGTAGTAGTAGTAGTAGGAGTAGTAGTAGTAGTAGTAGTAGTAGTAGTAGCAGCAGCAGCAGTAGTAGTAGTAGTAGTAGTAGTAATAGTAGTAGTGGTGGTAGTAGTAGTAGTAGTTTTTGTTTACCCGACAGCATTTGAACATAGGAGTCTTACTTGGCTTAACCATCTCGGGGTTACGGGCGGCTTTTGCGGGCGGTTTTGCCCGTCGCCGCCGTCGCCGTCGCCGTCGCCGCCGCTCGGGGCGAGTGGCGGCTTTTGCGGGTGGTGCCGCCCTTCGCCGCCGTCGCCGTCGCCTCCGCTCGGGGCGAGTTGCGGTTTTTGCGGGCGGTGCCGCCTGTCGCCGCCGTCGCCGTCGCCGTCGCCGTCGCCGCCGCTCGGGGCGAGTGGCGGCTTTTGCGGGTGGTGCCGCCCGTCGCCGCCGTCGCCGTCGCTTAGGTTCTCCTTTCCAAAAGGATAATAATAGACTCTACCACCCCCCCTCCAGAGTTAACGGTCCCCCTTGGGGTTTTTGCGATTTCATATTTTATTCTGCACACTCGTACATCCTAACTATGAACTCATACCATCCCAGCCAGGCCGGCATCACTCCCCCCCCGCCATCTTCTGCAACAAATACTATGCGCGCGCACTCGTTTATCAAAAGTCATAAGTTTTCAAGAATCCATTGCAAACAATGAGACGAAGTACACACTCGCGCGTCGTCGCGCGCGCATGCCGAAATCCTTCAAAAACAGCTCGGTTTCGGAAGGATTTCAAAATCGAGTCTCCAAACAATCATACAAAAACATAAGGTTTCGCAACACTGATTTTCTAAAAAGGTTACGCGCGCGCTCTTGCGAAATCTTAAGAAAACCATCGGTTATTCAATATTTCCAAAACATACTACCAAACGGGCTTCGCGCGTGCGCATGTCGAATTTTTTCGAACGCCCTTGCGCGCGTGCCGTCTCAATCTTCAGTTTCGGAAGGATTTCAAAATCGTGTGTCCAAAAGCAGATCAACAACATAAGGTTTCGCAACACGGATTTTCAAGAAAAGCGTGCGCGCGCGCTCTTGCGTCGTCGTCGTCGTCGCCGTCCTCCCTCCTCCCTCGTTGTTGTCGTCGTCGTCGCCGTCGTCGTTCTCTGTTTCCTCGTCATTGTCGTCGTCCTCTTTGGCGTCGTCGTCGTTTCCGTCGTCGTTGTCGCCGTGGTCGTCCTCTTTCCTCCTTCGACATCGTCGTCCGTCGTCGGCGTTTCGTCGTCGTCCCTCCTATTTCGTCGCCGTCGTCGTCGTCGTCGTCGTCGTCGTCGTCATCCCTCCTCACTCGTCGTTGTCGCCGTCGCCGTCGCCGTCCTCCCTCTTTTTTCGTCGGTCGCGTCTTCGCCGTCCTCCCTCCTCCCTCGTCGTTGTCGACCGTCGTCGTCGTCGTCGTCGTCGTCGTCGGCGTCGTCGTCGTCGTCGTCGGCGTTGTCATCGTCGTCGTCGTCGGTGTCGTCGTTGTCGTCGTCGTCGCCGTCGTCGTCGTCGTCGAAGTCGTTGGGGACGTCGTCGGTGTCGTCGTTGTCGCTGTCGTCGTCGGCGTCGGTGTCGTTGCCAAGTGCCGTTTGGTACCTACCGCCACGGTCTTAAGCGGTCTTGCGACCAAGTTGCGGGTGGGAGGGTGGGAGGGATGTTTGCACGAGCAGTGGAGAGGACAGCTTCAAGACAGTCAAAGTGAATTCTCCTTTCTAAAAGAAGAATAGACTCTACCCCCCCGGGAGTTAACGGTACCCCCTAGGGCATTGCGATTTCACATTTATTCTGCACGCTCATCCATCCTAAATATGAACTCGTACTATCCCAGCCAGGCCGGTACCACTCCTCCCCGCCATCCTCTGCAACAGATACTATGCGCGCACTCTCGTTTATCAAAAATCACAAGTTTTCAAACATCCCTTGCAACAAATGGGACGAAGTGCACACTCGCGCGTCGTCGCGCGCGCATGCCGAAATCCTTCGAAACCTTTCGGTTTCGGAAGGATTTCAATTTCGAGTTTCCCACAAGCATACAAAAATACATGCTAAGGAAGTAAATCTGGTCTCGCCCAATTAGCGCGAAAACGCCCTCCCCCGAAATGGAAAAGTGGAAAATGGAAAAGTGGCAGAGTGGAAAAGTCATTCAATAAGTAGGAAAAGTGGAAAAGCACAAGAGAAGTGGAAAAGCGGAAAAGTGGAAAAGTGGAAAAGTGGAACAGTGCGGCGGCAAGTGGAACAGTGGACAAGCGGAAAAGTGGAAAAGTGGAAAAGTGCGGCGGCAAGTGGAAAAGTGGAAAAGTGGAAAACGCCAGGAAAAAAACAGAAAAGTGGAAAAGTAGAACAGTGGAAAAGTGGAACAGTGAAGCACTCTCCACTTTTCCATTTTTCCGTTCTCCCGTGTTTCCATTTTCTTTCTTTTCCACTTTTCTACAGAAGCGGAAGTCCGATGCGGAGATCACAGAAGCAGAGCGAGGGTGAGATTGAGGAGTGGGGAGCGCAAGAAAGCTGAGGAGTTGAGCAGGACGGAGGCAGAAAACGGCCGTGTATTTCAACCAACCTCTTGGGAGCAAAGGTTGGTTGAAATACAGCGAGGTTTTTGGGGCGATGGTTAGGAAGTTGAGCCAGAACTTGAATGGGACGGATAAGAGGGAACGCGAACGTATTTTGTGCTAGACAGAAGGGGAGGGTGACGAGAGAGAAGAAAGAAACGTACCAGGAAAAGTAGGACATGAAGGAATGAGGGCGGGTGGAAGAGGAGCACTGACGGTACGAGTAGGCGCGCGAGAAGGACGAGGAGTTGGACGAGGAGGAGGTGGACGAGAAGGAGGGGGCCGAAAAAGGGCACGTATTTCAACCAACCTTTTGGGAGCAAAAAGGTCGGTTGAAATACAGCGAGGTTTTTGGGGCGATGGTTGGAGAGTTGAGCCGGATCTTGAATAGGACGGACACGAGGGAACGCAAACATGTGTTGTGAAAGAACGAAGGTGAGGGTGCCGAGGGAGAAGAAGGAGGAACAATATGATATGAAGGAAAAAGGGCGGGTGGAGGGGGTAGTAAAGGTACGAGTTGGAACGCCAGAAGGATGACGAGTTGGACGAGGAGGAGGTGGACGAGGAGGAGGGGGCCGAAAAAGGTCATGTAATTCAACCAACCTTTTGGGAGCAAAAAAGTTGGTTCAAATGGCGCCAGGTGCTTGGCGCGATGGTTAGAAAAATGAATCGGAATTCGAAAACGACGGAAAAGTAGGAACGCGCACATATTTCGTAGAAGACCGAACTGGAGGGTGACGAGGGAGAAGAAGAAGGAGAAAAAGTAGGACATGAAGGAATGAGGGCAAGTGGAGGCGGAGCAGTAAGGGCACGAGTACGGACGCGAGGGGGATGGGGAGTCGGACGAGGAGGAGGTGGATGAGGAGGAGGGGGCCGAAAAAGTATTTCAACCAACCTTTTCGGGGCAAAAAGGTTGGTTGAAATGCATCAAAGTGTTGGCGCGCGGGTTGGAAAGCGGATCCGGACCATGACGCGAAAGGGTAAAAGGACACATAAACATGTTTGTGGAAGAACGAAGGGGAGTGGGACGAGGGAGGAGGAGGAGGAGGGGCAGGAGGAGGGGGAGGAGGGCAGGAAGAAAAAGAGGGGAGGATGTGGAGCAGTAGGGGTACGAGTGCGAGGAGGGGGAGGAATTGGAAGAGGAGGTGGAGGAGGACGGGGCCAGGGCACGTATTTCAACCGACCTTTTGGGGGCAAAAGGGTTAGTTGAAATACATCAAGGTTTTGGCGCACGGGTTTGAAAGCTGAGCCGTATCTTGAGGCGAAACGGTAAAAAGAAACGTACGCAGTTGTTACTTGCTTAGCGAAATTCCGAGAACACATGGTTTCGCAACACTGATTTTCAAACAACAAAAAAAGAAAGAAAAAAGCTGACGCGCGCTCTTGCGAAATCTGAAGAAACCCCTCGGTTTTTCAAGATTTTCAAAAAATACTACCAAACGGGCTTCGCGCGCGCGCATGTCGAAATCTTTCGAACGCCCTTGCGCGCGTGCCGTCGCGAGAATCCTCTGCAACAAATGGGACGAAGTGCAGACGTCCGCGTCGTCGCGCGCGCATGCCGGAATCCTTCAAAACCTGCGGTTTCGGAAGGATTTCAAAATCGTGTGTCCAAAAAACATACCAAAACACAAGGTTTCGCAACATGGATTTTCAACAAAAGCGTGCGCGCGCGCTCTTGCGTCGTCGTCGTCGTCGTCGTCGTCGTCGCCGTCCTCCCTCCTCCCTCGTCGTCGTCGTCGCCGTCGTCGTCCTCTGTCTTTCCTCGTCGTCGTCGTCTTGGCGTCGTGGTCGTTTCCGTCGTCGTTGTCGCCGTGGTCGTCCTTCCTCCCTCGTCGTCTCCCTCGGCGTTTCGTCGTTGTCCCTCCTATTTCGGCGTCGTCGTCGTCAACGTCGTCGTCGTCGTCTTCCCTCCTCCCTCGTCGTTGTCGTCGTCGCCGTCGTCGTCCTCCCTCCTCCCTCGTCGTCGTCGTCGTCTTCGTTGGCGACGTCGTCGTCGTCGTCGTCGTCTTCGTCGTCGCCGTTGATGTCGTCGTCGTCGTCGTCGGCGTCGTCGTCGTCGTCGTCGTCGTCGGCGTCGTCGCCGTCGTCGTCGGCGTTGTCATCGTCGTCGTCGTCAGCGTCGGCGTCGTCGTCGTCGTCGTCGGTGTTGTCGTCGTCGTCGTCGTTGTCGTCGTTGTCGACGTCGTTGGAGACCTCGTCGGTGTCGTCGTAGTCATTGTCGGTGGCGTCGTCGTCGGCGTCGTTGTGGCTGTCGTCGTCGGCGTCGGTGTCGTTGCCAAGTTCCATTTGGTACCCACCGTCACGGTATTAAGAGGTCTTGCGACCAAGTTGTGGGCCGGTGGGATGTTTACACGAGCAGTGGAGAGGACAGTTTCAAGTTGAGCAAGTCACCTCGAAGTACTTGGAGACGTCTCACCGTCACGGTCTGAGGAGGTATTGCGACCAAGTTGCGGGTGGGAGGGTGGGATTTCTGCACGAGCAGTGGAGAGGACAGCTCCAAGTTGAGCAAGTAATTGATTTTCCTTTTACAAAGAGAATAGACTCTACCCCCCCCTGGCGTTATCCGCCCCCCTTTCGGGTATGTAAATCATATATGATTCTGACCACATGTCCATCCTAAATATGAATTTGCAATATCCCAGGGGGGGCGGTATCGGCCCCCCTGAGGTTCCTTTGTAAAAAACAATACGCGGGGACATTTTTTGTTCTAACATAAGACTTTTTCGCGAATCCTTTGCAAAGAATGAGACGAAGTGCACAGGCGCGCGTCGTCGCGCGCTCATGCCGAACTCCTTCAAAAACTTTCGGTGTCGGAAGGATTTCGCAATCGAGTTTCCAGAAAAACAAACAAAAACACAGGGTTTCGCAACACAGATTTGCTAAAAAAGCTTACGCGCGAGCTCTTGCGAAATCTTAAGAAAACCATGCGGGCTTCGCGCGCGCGCATGTCGAAATCTGTCGAACGCCCTTGCGCGTGTGCCGTCGCGAGAACCCTCTGCAAAAAATGGGACAAAGTGCAGACGCGCGCGTCGTCGCGCGCCTATGCCGAACTCCTTCAAAACCCATCGGTTTCGGAAGGATTTCAAAATCGTGTGTCCAAAGCACCTACAAAAACACAAGGTTTCGCAACACGGATTTTCAACAAAAGCGTGCGCGCGCGATCTTGCGTCGTCGTCGTCGTCGTCGTCGTCGTCGTCGTCGCCGTCCTCCCTCCTCCCGCGTCGTCGTCGTCGTCGTCGTCGTCGTCGCCTACGTCGTCCTCGCGTTCGTCGTCGTCGTCGACGTCCTCTTTGGCGTCGTGGCCGTTTCCGTCGTCGTTATCGCCGTGGTCGTCCTTCCTCCTCCTCCCTCGTCGTCGTCGTCGTCCGTCGTCGGCGGCTCGTCGTCGTCCCTCCTATTTCGTCGCCGTCGTCGTCGTCGTTGTCGTCGTCGTCTTCCCTCCTCCCTCGTCGTTGTCGTCGTCGGCGTCGCCGTCCTTCCTCCTTCGTCGTTCGCGCCGTCGCCGTCCTCCCTCCTCCCTCGTCGTTGTCGTCGTTGTCGTCGTTGTCGCCGTCGTCGTCCTCCCTCCTCCGTCGTCGTCGTCTTCGATGGCGACGTCGTCGTCGTCTTCGTCGTCGTCGTCGGCGTCGGCGCCGCCGTCGTCTTCGTCGTCGTCGACGTCGGCGTCGTCGTCGTCGCCGCCGTCGTCGTCGTCGTCGTCGTCGTCGGCGTCGTTGACGTCGTCGTCGTCGTCGTCGTCTTCGTCGTCGTCGTTGTCGTCGTCGTCGGCGTCGTCATCGTCGTCGTCGTTGTCATCGTCGTTGTCGTCGTCGTCGTCGGCGTCGGCGTCGTCGTCGTCGTCGGTGTCGTCGTCGTCGTCGTCGTCGTTGTCGGCGTCGAAGTCGTTGGAGACGTCGTCGGTGTCGTCACCCAGCTGGGATGTGCCCAGCAGTCAGCGCCACCGTGGCCGCGTCGGTCGCGCCAAACTAGCTGGCCGCTGCGCGCGCGCTTGGGTTGGCGCGGCCACAGAGATGGGCCAGTTAACTCCAAACACTCATTGCAATCGTCACCACATGGGTTTTGCAAGCCAAGTTGCGGGTGGGTGGGTGGGATGTTTGCAAGAGCGTGGGATGTGTCAGCTCGTTTGTTCAAATCAATTGCACCGCTTAGATTGCACCGCGTATATTGTATTTCATCGGTTGCATCACATCCATTGCACCACGTAGGTTGCACCGCGTGAACTGCAAGAACTTCTGTTTGGGGGCCCACGTTCGCTAGCATCCCTCATCTTCCGCATTGGTACCACTTTCCATTCCCTGATATTCCCTGAACAGGTGTGCTTATGGCTGTTTTGCAACCCTGACGGGGAATTCGCCAAGCGCACCACAGGGGCGGCGAGGTCAACGCCGACGACCGCAAATGACCTTGTTAGTGCATCGTGTCTTGCGGGACAGATGGCCCCGTGCAGGGGGGAGCCGACCCAAGGAGGCAGCGATGCCTCGGCCCCCTCACCACGAGAACTTCCTGGCATATGCAGTAGAGCGGGGACTCTTGCGCTATATCGCACTAGTAGGCCCGCGCGTGGGTTCGGATTAAACGCGGTGGAGCTGGCACGCTGCACGTTCCGAGTGGCGTCAAGCTGTTTCACGTACCTGCCTTGGCACCGTTGGGTATGATCGCGGGTTCCAGTATTATTACGACTGCTCCAAGTGTCGAAATGGTTTTATTTCCCGTGCAGGTCCGAGTCACAAGGCGCCTGCATGGCAACAGCGACCAAGCCTTGTTCACAGGAGGATCTCCAATGTGGCATCATTGGGCAGTATTCTCATCCCCCCCCATGATCGCCTTACTCTGGCTCGTCTGCATGATGCTTGGCGGAGCTGGGCAGCATGGTGGAGGCGTCGGCAGAAGTTGCAACATGCGTCAGCCACCTGCGTGGTCGCCTGAACGCGAGTCCGCCGACCCATGTCGCCATTGGGCGCAGGGCCTGCTCATGTGGAGCGTGCCCGCCACAGACATGAACAGCACTCAGCAGCGCGCAGCCATCATGCAGAACCTTGACGGCGATGTTCGTAAATTCGCGCGTTCCATGAGCTTCGCGGAGGTGACCGGCGAAGGTTTGGTCAACGGCCAATGTGAGATGCCGTCGCTTACCTCATCGCGAACTTCGCAAGTCAGTTCGGACGGCATAGCGAAGAGTCAACCTTGAAAGCTACACGGGGGCCCTCCGAATTTTCGAGGCAACGCAACATGACCAGCGACGCGTTGCTCTCGCGGTTCCTCGCGCTGCGATTCCGAGCGACGCACGAGGATGGAGTTGCGATGTCATGGGAAGGCTCCGAGCGGTCGGCGCCGCGGCCAGTCGATTCATGACGTTGCTCCAGCCTTGCGGCAATCGATACCTCGCAGCAGAGCCTGAGTTCAGTTGTCTCTGTGATGCTCAGGCGCACGGGCCACATCTTGGATCGACGCCCAGCATTCCTGGCAGATGAAGCGCCACAAACAACAACGGATCTGTCACATGAACGTACCCAGCAGAGAAGCCATGCGATTCATCCAGGAGAACGGGCGGCCGTCGAAGGGCCAATCCAGAGGCAAAGGCAATGGGGGCTCAGAAGTGCAGCGTTCTGGCCCAGCTGACCGACGACCAAGTCGACGTTGTCGCCCGCGGAAGCAACTTCACAGGCCAAGAAAAGCGGTCTAGCGGCCACGGCAAAGGCCGCGGGAATAACCCAGCAGGCTACGACGAGCAGGCGACGAAGCGCAGCATCTGCGGCTCGGAGTTCAATTGCAGAGCTGAGTGCCAACGGGCTGGCTCTGGAAGCTCAGGCGCCCTGGGAGGTGGCCCAAGTTTCGGTGGCTGCGCCTGCTCGAGGCCTATCGGTGGCCCCCTGGATGCTGGGCCTCTCTCCAGAGGGAGTCGCCGTCGTGGTCGCGGAAATTCCGCCGCCGCGCTACGTGCCGAATCGCGAGCTACTGGCGCGGACGTGGGCAGCGACGCCCCGTGCTGCATCTGCCCGGGCGAATGCTTCAACCTCGACATGGAGGTAATCGGGCAGCGCGGCCACCAATTCCATCAGGGCTGCGCCGACGCTTGGGCCGCCGCGAGCATCGACGCCTCTCGGAAAGCTGCCGTCGAGGCCTAACAGCGAGGCAGCCGGGCGCGGACGCCATGGTCGCTGTGCCCAGCGTGCAGACAGCAACAGGCAGCGCGGGAGGTCGCATCCACAAGCGAAACGCGTTGGTCAGGCGGGAGCAAGCCAACCCAGTGAGGATTCACTGCCCAGCGACTAGGTGCGCGGCGAAGTTGGAAATTCACTCCGCTGCGGCGTCTCGCAAATAAGAGGAGGGCGCGCGTGCAGGCCGCTCCCTGCGCGGTGCAGTGTTCCTGCGCATGGGCACCGCATCCTCGGCATCAGCGCTGGCGTCTCTGACTGGCACCATCGCGTGCCATCTGCTGGACTGGCAGTGCGGAGCGCTCAAGACGCTGACATGAATCGCTTTCGCGCATGAGATGATGGCCGCGATCTCTCTCGCGGATAACAGCCTGGCATTCACCGCCGCGCTCCACGAGGTGGCCAGAGGCCCTTCTACGAGCCCCCGACATCGCGGACGCTCACGCCGCCGCAGCCGCAGGAGCTCGCCGCCAGCACCTTGCGCGCGCTCGCGCCGAGGCCGCCGCGGACGTCGGCGCCCCCCCCCCCCCCGCCCCTCGACGCCCCCGCGGCCAGTTCGGCCGCCGCCGGCGAGGCTTGAGGTCGCCCCCGCAGCGAGGCCGCCGTCGCCAGAGGCGCCGCCGCCGCCCGAGGGCCAGAGCGCCACCGTCGGAACACGAAGCGCGCCTCGGATCGAGCTACGGCGGTGGCTGGGCACAAGCTGCCGGCGTCGGAGCTGGACGACGCAGCGACGGTCGACTGCTCCATCAGGAACTGGCGCATAAGCAAGCCTGCGCTCGAGGCCATGGCTGGGCTGCGCCTGTTCAACGCCGGCCTGATGGAGCGCCAGTTGCGAGTTGCCCTGGCGCGTGACTTGCACATCCTGCGCGGCCGCGACGCGGGCCCGAACGTTCGTCCGACCGCGGGCGGAGAGGTGCTGCGCCCATAGATTTCTTGCTTCGCGCAGAGGTTGGCCGCCCATTGGGTGCGCGCGTCCTCGCTGGAGGACAGGCTGGCGCGCCGCTGCCGCTGGGCCCTGGTCGCCAGGGGCCCGTGGCCTGGCTATGGACATGGCCCCGTGGAGGCTGTGGACAGGCCACCCCATGGGGGCCGCGGGCGGCACTCGTGGCCCGACCCGCGCGAGCCGCCTCCACCGCTGGGCCGGCCGCCAGGGCACGACGACGTCGGCCCTCGAAGTGCTGCGAGGACGCGACCGAGATGGAGCTCCCGCCAAACTTCCAGCCCTGGGAGTTGGCGCTCCACCGCGGGGCCGGCAGCCGCGCCCTGGTCGGGGGCATCGGGCAAGCGAGTTACGTCAGCGGGGCCCAGCAGACCAAGTGACACAATGACGATGACGATGCCAAGGGCGCGATCCAGGCCAAGTCGCCCGCGCGGGCTTCTTCGACGAAAGTCAAAGAGACCTGGCGCGACGGCCTCGCATGCAAACGAGCCCGCGACTCGGCCCGCGCAGCCGCCCACTCGGAGTCGAAAAAGACGACGGCCGCGCAGCAGGCATCCTATACGGACGCCGCAGAGGTCGGCGACGAACACGACACACATGACAGGGTCTGAACCCTGCCGGGCGAGCCGCAGATCTCGCTCGCCCTCAAGGAGTCTCCATCCTTCCGCGCTCTCATCTACAAGTCCAAGGCAGTTCCCTCCGCATCCTCGCCTCCACCGACGTCGGCGCCGCCCCATCGCCGAGCCTCGCTTGCAGGCTGCAAGCTTCCGGAAATGCTGTCCGCAGCGCGAAATCCCCACAAACAAGGCGCATTCAGTCTGCTCCTCGCCTACACTCAAGCGAACTGCTTTGTACCTTTCCTGAGAGCACGAGCATGTTCACCGAGTAGAGTCGGTGAGCACGCGCTCCGCCGGGTCCTGTGCGCCTCCCAGGTGGCGTCGGGTGTCCTAGATGGGTTGGGAAGGTGCGCGGGGCTTGGACAGGTCTGACTCCCCTTTTCTCGGTTCCTTGGCTCTGCCAGAGCTGTTCGCTCGCACGCACAATCCCGACTCGAATAGGACGCCTGGTTGCCGTCAGGGCTCAAGCGCCAGCACGAAAGTTTCTCTGCTTAGTAGGAAAAGTACCGCTCCACATCAGTATTGTCGCCATGCTTCCTTTCTCGCATCCCTCCTTTTCCTTCTTCCGTCCTCCATCTACCTCCTCCTCCTCCTCCTCCTCCTCCTCCTCCTCCTCCTCCTCCTCCTCCCCCCCCCATCGAGGCCCAGCAGTCGCTGCACGTCTCGGCGCCGCCGCTGGCGGCCCAGCCAGCCCCGTCGCAGCTGCCCTCCGTGCTGCCCAGCGCTGGCGGCGCCGCCGCCGACGAGGACGCGGCAATTCCCTATGGACGAGGAGGAAGAGGAGAAAGAGGAGGAGGAGGAGGAGGAGGAGGAGGAGGAGGAGGAGGAGGAGGAAGAGGAGGAGGAGGAGGAGGAAGAG
>CAUYUJ010015157.1:170820-178403 GCA_963575745.1 Prorocentrum cordatum | reverse complement strand
CTGAAGATGTGGGTTCTGATGAGAATGGCCACGGTAACGATAATGGTGGCGATTTCAATCATAACAATGAAGATGTTTCTGACTCCTTCTCCTCAATCCGGCGGCCGCTTTTGAGACTGCTTGAGAGCCCCGAACTTGTCCGAGAGAGCCCCAAGAGGAGCCCCAGAGGCCACCAAGACGGGCTCGAGAGCCGTCAAGAGCTTCCCAAAACGGCCCAAGCGATCTCGAAGAGCCCACCCTTATGGCTTCCGAAGGCGTCAGATGGACCAAGAGCGCCCTAACACTGCTTGCACAGCCCATTGGAGGCCCCATGGCAGCCCCAAGAGGCCCCCATCAGGCCTCCAAGATGCCCCCAAGAGGCTTCAAAGAGTCCAGCCAGACGTCTCAGTCATTCAACATCCAATCGGGAACTACAGGTTCTGATGAGCTCGCCTTTTCGCTCTCGATGGGCCTGCCTCCCAGGCCTCCAGATGCCCTCCAGACGGCCCAAGGGGCTCCCGAAACGACAGATGAGGTCCCCGAGAGAACCTTCGAGCAAATTCCAGGAGCCCGCCCCCCCCCCAAACGCCTCCGAGAGGCTCCCCGAGTCGCGCAGTCGGCCCGATGTTCCTGGACGTCTCCCCAGGAGCATCGGGCCGACGACGACGATGACGATGCTGATGCTCATTATGGTGATGCTGGTGTTATGGATGATGATGACTATGATGCGGCTGATGGTGATGATGATGATGATGATGATGATGATGATGATGATGATGATGATGATGATGATGATGATGATGATGATGATGATGATGATGATGATGATGATGCTGATGCTGATGATGATGATGATGATGATGGTGATGATGATGCTGCTGCTGATGCTGATGCTGAAGCTGATGCTGATGCTGATGATGCTGATGATGCTGATGATGATGCTGCTGCTGCTGGTGATGCTGGTGGGCAAGACGATGACAGTGACTACGTACGTGCACGATTAGCGTAGTGTTGTTGATGATGATTGCGATGGACGTTGGGATGGATATGATGGTTCGGATGATAGTGCTGCTGCTGATGCGACTGCGGATCCTGATGCTGATGCTGATGATGAGAACACAATGATGACAATAATACGGATGGCGATGGCGAGGATGATGATGATGGCGATGGTGATGGTGCTTGTGATGGTGATGATAATGATGATTATGATGGCGCTGGTGATGATGCTGATGATGACGGTGCTCATGATGATGAGGAGGATGGTTGTGGTGATGATTATTATGTTGATGATTGGGGTGATTAGTTGGATTTCGATGAGGGTGAAAATGAGGATGCTGATGGTAATCGTGCTGGTAGACAAGCTTGATGTGTCGGCATGGCTAGTAGCAATGGGCCAAGCATGCTCTTCATGATGGTGCTGTTGTTGATGCTGGTGACGATGAGTAAGATCATGCGGGGTACAGGCATGGACTGAGGATGATTGTGAGGGTGGGTGCGACTTTGCCACGCGCTTGTGCATGATAGCGCTGCATAAGCTCTTCCAGCGTTCCTCAGGCCTGCGCTAGAACTTGAGCGCGCGCGAAGCGCGCTTGATGTTTCAAGTGTATATGTGTGTATGTACGTATGTGTGTACACGCACATTTGTATATTTATATGTATAGATCACTGTATATATTTATGTATGTGTACAACGCTCTATGCTTATAGGTGTATGTGATATATATATATATATATGCGTGTGTGTAGAGAGAGTGCGTATATACATACATAGTGTTGCAACACATGGGTTGCACCACGCACAGGTTGCACCACGCAGGTTGATCATCGAGAGGCCAGGGCCTTCTTTTGGTGATCCACGCTGGCAGCCATCACCTGCGCCTTCAGTTCAATGAATGGTCCTTGTCTCTTGAAGGCATGTTGTTAGCGTTGTGGAGCTTGTTTCGGGCCTGTTGAGGGCCTCTTAGGCACGATGATAACGAACTCTCCCGAAGAAAGGCTGGTTTGAACCATTTTTGGGGCGGCTGGGCGGTAGTATTGGGGCCGTCTTGGAGCCCTCTTGGGTCTGTCGTCTTGGGGGGGTGCTCGAGCAGTATCGGGGCCAGCTCCGAGCCCTCTTGGGGTCGTCTTGGGACGTTTCGGTGGTTCCACGACGCTTTCTCGAGGTGTTCTGCAGCCGAAGCCCATCGGAAGACACACACACACACACACGGGTCCTTATTGGATGTTTGTTGTTTGTTCCAGGTCTCGCTGGAGGCATCTTTTAGACTTCTCGGGGTTGGGAGTGCCCAGGGCCTCTTTTGGTCATATTGAAGCCTTTAGGGTACCACCATGCCGTACTGGGCTGGCCCTCGGTTTTTTCAGAAGCCTCTTGGAGTGATCTTGTGCCGCCTTGGAGCTGTGAAGACTCCGAGATGAGCGCCAGGAGTCAAGCCAAGGGGGCGATGTCTTAAGGGTGCGCGATTCGAGGGGGCCAGCTTGAGACAAAACGCAGAAACCTGACCAGAGAATTCTATTAGACAACTGACAGAGACTCGAACGCGCCCAGTGTGCACGTCTAGGAATATCGGAACGAATCTCCATGAAGAGGGCCTCATCACCGATTTCTCAGTCAACTTCGGATTGTGCTTGCGACGCGACGTCGCTGTTAAGCTTCCTCGGCCAGATTTGGCGATGGGCCTTGCTGTGAGGACATCAGCCCGCAAGCTCATGGTAATGGACTTGATGTCCAAGAGCTTCTCATCGGCGCGCGTCATCGCATGGCTCGGATTCTGGGGCACGGTCCCCTGCTCCATCGTGTCAGACAGCGACAGCTGGCATTCCTTCTAGCCGTGGGTGTGAACATAGCCGCGTTGCGCGCTTCGTGGTCTGGGCTGAAGAGCTGTCCTTTTCCAGGGGGGCGCGCATGGGCGCGAAGCCAGTCGACCACTGTTGGACAGCTGGCATGTCCTCTGGTCGCAGATGCCCCTCCCGTCTTCGAGCGCGCACCCCTGCACTGTTTGTGGCGGCGTGTCCGCTGGAGCTCTCATCGCCGGCCGCTGGCAGCCACGGGGCCTCTCGTCCTGGCACTGCCTGGAGGAGCCTCGACCCGCCTCCGCGGGTCGAGCCCGCTGCCGCGCGCGCCGAGGCGCCGCGCGCAGGGCGTGCCCGAGCCCCTCGCGGGCAGCAGCTCCGGGCCGGGGAGCGCGGCGCGGTGCTTCCGTGAGCGAGACCGCGCAGGGAGGGCGAGGCGGCATTCGGCCTCCACGGGGTTTCGGGGAGCAGGCCCTGACGTAAGCATATCAACTCGGAGGTCCACGCGGATTCCTCGGATCGGCGCTGGGGCCCCCTGGCGGCGCGCGCGCCGGGGAGGGGGGTCCAGCGCCGATCGGAGAAATCCGAGTTGACCTCCGAGTTGTTGTGTTCATGCCATTGCTGGTTTCCCTGAAGCAGGGCGGGTCTGCATTCGGACGCTGCCGTCGGATGGCTCTGTGCGTCAAGCGAGCTCCACTGAGGTGGGCATCGTCGCACAGCGCTCCTTCGTTCTCACCTCGGTGCGCGCAGCGCCGGGGCCCTCTCCGTAGCTCGGCCGCCTCTTCTCGGGGCCGCCCCGCAGCCATGCTGGCTCAAGGGTTGGCTCGAGCATCTGCTGGCCGTCGGTGACCCTGCCGGCAGAGGCAGCGGGCGCGATGGGCTGACCGGGCAGCCGTGTGGCCGCGGCTGCCTTCTGCGTCCCAGCCAGCGCCCCCCGGACAGTCCAGCAGCCAGCAGCTTGGGCCAGATGAAGGATTCGAAGCAGAAGAAGCTGAGCAAGAAGGAGAAGAAGCTTGCGAAGAAGCTTAAAAAGAAGGAGAAGAAGGTGGAGAAGAAGTTGCGGAAGCTCGACGCGAGCAAGAAGGCGAAGAAGCGCAAGCGCAGCAGCTCGTCCTCGTCCTCTCCGTCGTCTTCTTCCTCGGGTCCGCCCGCCGCGGCGCCAGCGCCCGCACGCGGAGCAGACGCGGGCGCTGAGGCGCGCGCGCCGGCGGTTGTGGAGCCCAGCCGCGAGAGCGTAGGGCTGCGGCTGCTGGGAGACGTGTACGCGGTCGGCAAGCCGAGCAGCGAGCTGCGCTGGGAGTACCCGCTGCGCGACGAGGTGCGGCGCTGCTTCGCGGGCGTTCTGCGGCCGCGGCTGCCGCAGGGCACGCTGCGGCGCCTGGAGGAGCTGGCGCGCGAGGGCGCCGCGTGGCACCAGCCGAAGAGGCCGAGGACGGGGGAGCTGCTGCCGCGGAAGACGGACTGGATGACCGCGGAGGGGTGCCGGTGCGCGTACAGGTACGGCGGCGTGGAGGTGGGCCCCACGGAGTTCCCGGGCTGGATGGCGGAGGTCATGGAGACGGTGATGCCGCTCTGCGGCATCAGAGGCCAGGGCCGGTGGCCGAACTGCTGCAACCTCAACCTGTACGAGGACGGCGGCATGTCCGTGGGCTGGCACGCCGACGACGAGGATCAGGAGGGGAAAAAACACGCAGACACAGTGAATCGTCGATCCCGAGGAAACAATGGGAAACAAGTGTGATAAAGTGGGGGAAAGACGACACTCAAGAAAGTATGAGAAAATGAGGGGAATCCTTGGATGTGTGTCTATTTTTTGGTATGTCCCTGGGCCCCTTCAGAGGAGCTGTTCCAGGGCAAGGTGGGCGACTGCCCCATCATCTCCTTCTCGCTGGGGCACACGCGGACGTTTGAGCTGCAGGTGCTGGGCGCGCAGGGCGACGGCGAGCAGCCCCTGAGGATCCCCCTGCACAGCGGAGACGTTCTCACCATGGAGGGGCTGGTTCAGAAGCACTACCAGCACAGGTCGACTGCACTCGAGAAGAAAAAGGAGACGCCATGAACATGAACTCTTGGCGCTCCGCGCGGATTTCTTGGATCCGCGCTGGGCCCCCCTGGAGCGCGCTCCGCGCGCCGGGGAGGGGGGTCCGGCGCAGGTCCCAGAATTCCGCGCGGAGCGCCAAAAGCTTATGTTTATGGCGTTTTTCTTTTTCTAGCATTAGAGTCGGAGGTTGATAGACCTCCTACCCTGACACGTCGATTAGGAATTGGCCGTTTTCGGTTCGCGGGGGGGCGTCGCGGCCGTCATTTCTGCGGGTCGATGTCCGTCGGTTTCGGTCCTTGGCCGTTTTCGCTAAGGGGAGGTTTGCTAAAGGGAGGTTTGTCCACCGCCGATAGAGTGACCCTTCGCCAGAGCGACCTTTGGTGCGGGCCCACTGGGGTCCCCCAGTCGCCGAGCGCGAGGCGGCAGTGGCGTCTTGCGCGCTCGTGCTTGGTGCCCTGGCGGCCCCCAAAGAGCCGCGCACCAAAGGCCACACACTGTTGCCCAGGATCACTCTTGCGTGTAGTCGAACAGGGTGCCGAGGGAGAAGGCCCAGGGGGCGAGGATCAACTTCACCTGGCGGTGGATCAGGCAGCACCAGGCGAGGTGCCCCCTCGGCCGAAAGTAGCGAGGCCAGGGGCACGCTGCTGCTCTTGTTGCGGACAGCCGCGCACGCACCAGCACCATTGAATGCCTCGGGGGCAAAACTGGCGCTCAGTGCAGCAACCAGGTAGGGCTTTGGGCGGTTGCGCATGCGCTGCTGCTCGCTGCCAGAAGCCCCGGACCGGTTGCGTGCGAACCAGGCTGTCAAGGCTGGTAGGCAGTCTCGGCCGATCATGCGCTCGTTCTTTGACGGTGGCTCCGGCAGGCAGGCGTGCGAGACGAAGCAGCATTGGCATGCGCCGCGACGAGGCCAGACGGCGGTTGTGGGCTGGGCTGCCTGGCAGCCCGGGTCTGGCGTGCGAGCTGCCACCCACTGGCAACAGGACGTGTTCTTGCTGGCCCGCGCCGTCTCTGGGGCAGGCCGCGGCGGCCAGACTGCCGCAGCTCGCCCCGCCACGCCGATCGGGAGCTCTCCCAGGAGCTGCGGACAGGGATGGAGAGGGACCCAACGCGGCTGCCAGATAAAAAGCTCTCGCCCGCGGCGTGCGACGTCACCCCCAGGTCATGGTCCCAGGGCAGCCAGGCTCTGGATGTCTGGGGCCTCGGTTGTTCGCGCTCTCGAAGCCTGGACATGTCCTGGTGCTCCCGCAGCGGGCCGACCCGCAGTTTTGCCCGATGGGGTGGCCGCGTCGCGGCTCGGGGGCGACGCAGAGAACAAGCCCGCGCAGCCGTCTGCAAGGAGGAGGAGGAGGAGGAGGAGGAGGAGGAGGAGGAGGAGGAGGAGGAGGAGGGAGGAGGAGGAGAGGAGGAGGAGGAGGAGGAGGAGGAGAGGAGGAGGAGGAGGAGGAGGAGGAGGAGGAGGAGGAGGAGGAGGCGGAGGAGGAGGAGGACCAGGGCTGCACAGCCGCAGTCCAGACGCGTGCGGGGGAGCTTCTGCTGCTGGCCTCGGCATGGGCGTGCGGGCACTGCGCCAGTGGCGACAGTGCCGCTGCAGAGGCGTGCCGGGCCGAATCCCCTGCCGCTCCCGGTCTCTCGGTCGGGTGTCCTCTGCCACTGGCATCGGCGCTCTTCGCGCCTGCTCCGAGGGCAGCCGTGCGCCGCGCACAGCTCGGCATGAACGGCCGGCCACACCAGCGGTGCGAGGGTCCGAAGGGCTCCCCCGCGGGGAGGAGGTGGGAGACATGGGGGACCGGGGGGAGAGACTGGGGGAGGGGAGGAGGGCGGGGAGGAGGGAGGAGGGAGAATGGCCTGAGGGGGGCTGGGGCGGGAGCGGAGGGCGCTGCCCTCGGCGGCGGCCAGCTGCTGCTGCTGTTGCCTGCCTGCCTGCCTGCCTGCCTGCCTGCCTGCCTGCCCCCTCCCCGAGCGGGCCACAGGCGAACCCTGGCCCTGCCCCCCACGATTTCCGAGGGGGAAGGTGGGGTCCACTTCGCTCGGGAGCGAAGTGAACCCCACCCTCCCCCTCGGACACAGACACAGACACAGACACACACACACACAGACACACACAGACACACACACAGACACACACACAGACACACACACACACAGACACACACACACAGACACACACAGACACACACACACAGACACACACACACACAGACACAGACACAGACACAGACACAGACACAGACACAGACACAGACACAGACACAGACACAGACACAGACACACACAGACACACACACACAGACACAGACAGACACACACACAGACACAGGACAGACAGACACAGAGACACAGACACAGACACAGACACACAGACACAGACACAGAGACACCAGACACAGAGGACACAGAGACACAGAGACACAGACACAGAGACACAGACACAGAGACACAGACACAGAGACACAGACACGAGACACAGACACACAAGACACAGAGACACAGACACAGAGACACAGACACCGAGACACAGACACCGAGACACAGACACAGAGACACAGACACAGAGACACAGACACAGAGACACAGACACAGAGACACAGACACAGAGATACAGACACAGAGACACAGACACAGAGACACAGACACAGAGACACAGACACAGAGACACAGACACAGAGACACAGACACAGAGACACAGACACAGAGACACAGAGACACAGACACAGAGACACAGACACAGAGACACAGAGACACAGAGACACAGACACAGAGACACAGA
>CAUYUJ010015157.1:95820-168320 GCA_963575745.1 Prorocentrum cordatum | reverse complement strand
TCGGCGCGGGCACAGATGGGCCCCCAGATGGCTGAACACGAAGCAGGAGCAGCGGCTTGCGCGCCCAGTTTTGGTCCCCCCGCGGCCCCCCAAAAGCCGCGCACCACAGGTCACTCTTACCCAGGGTCACTCTTGCGTGTAGCCGAGAGAAGGCCTTCTCCTTCTCACTTTGCCCCCCGGCTCGCAGCCGATGCATGGGGGCCGCGCTGGGACGCCAAGGTATATCGCGCTTTGCGCGCCGCGCAGCGCGAAATTTTGGTTACCTAGAGCATGCAATCGCGGCGAGCGCGCATCCCGCCTCACGCATGGCGATCAATCGGGCCAGCAAGGACCGCCTCGTGGGTGGTACTACTATGCCCTTGGTGCCGTGTGCGTGGTACCGCGTGCGTGGCGCCGTTTGAGTGGCAGCATGCGCGTGGTGTCGTGCGTTTGGTGTCGTGTGAGTGTCGGCGCGTGCACGGTGCTGTGTGGGTGGCGCCGTGGGTAGTGCCGCATTCTTTATAGATGCCCGTTGCAGAGTGGGTCCATTTTGAATCCCGGCTGTCCTTCTCTCCTCCACTCCCATCTTCGCCCCCTCCCCTCACCCCATTGAAGTCATCCCCCTTTCCCTCTCTCATTTCTTCCCCCGCCCCAGCGCGGGGGGGGAGGGAGAAGAGGAAGAGGAGGAGGAGAAGGGGGATAAAGAGGATAGGGAGAAGGACGAGAACGAAAGATGGGGAGGAGAAAAGAGGGTAAGAAATAGAGATGCAGGGTGAGGTCTTCCTGTGCCGTAATCCGGGCAACCCTCCCGTATGGCCTTGCGCGGGCATCGGCGGTGTGGGCTCAATACAGGCCTCGGAACAAATTAGCGAACACATGCCACATTCATCCGTCAACGCCTCCCCCTCCACCCAATGTTCAAAGTTGGCGGTGGGTCTGATGAGATGCACTTCGACCGCAATCTCCCCCGCGCGTGCCAACGTTGAGTTTGGGGGGGAGGGGGAGTTTTCAGTAATTGTTTCCCTCTATCGTACGACTGGAATGCGGCTGCGCTTGGGAAGGGAGCGCCAGTGGTGTGTTAGAGTCTGGGGCGGAGGAGGCGGTCACGGACGACGACGGTGACGGGAAGCGAGGACGAGGACGAGGTGGAGGAGGATGCCAGGAAGGACGAGACGGAGGAGGAGGAGGACGACGAGGACGACGAGGAGGTGCTTGGTGAGGGCAGGGATGGCCCGGAGCGAGGCGGAGCAGCACGCCGACGAGGGCCGACCGGCGGGCGAGGCCGGGTCGCTTGCGGTGATCCCAGCACGCGAAACATCGGGCACAAGCCTCGGAGGCGACGATCAGGGCGAGGCCGGCTCAGGGGTGGGCGGAAGACGTGTTCGCCGGGGAGCCTCGCTGAAGGCGTGGACCATCGGCGCCCTTGGGTACGCGTGCAGCTCTCCCATGGGCCATTCGCCCCCATCGCTGCCCTCGAGATCCGCTGCCGCCACTCTTTCCGTGAGGCCGTGAGGCTGCCCGCGCTGGAGGAGCACATCGGTCGCAGGATGGGGGCGTGTGGGTCTCGACCGCACGTGGCGGTGACCCTTCGTTAGGGTGGCCTTTGGTGAGGGCTCACGGGTTCTCCCCAATCGCTGCATGAGATGCGACAGCAGCGGCTTGCGCGCTCAGTTTGGGCCCCCATCGCGCCCCCCCTAGAGTCTCGCGCCACATGCTACTCTTGCCTGGGGTGACTCCTGCGTGTATCCGAGCCGATCCCTGGACACGATCCGCTGCCGCCAGTCCTTCCGTGAGGCTGCTCGTGCCAGAGGAGCGCCTCGGTCGCCCGCCCGGGTCGTGTGAGGCGCCCGCGCTTCGCACCCGGGGCGTCAACGAGGAGGCGAACAAGCTCTGCCGCGGCACCGAGACGAGGGACAGCGCGAGCAAGGCCGACAAGCTGGCGAAAGGCTGGGAGCAGCCTGTGCAGCACAAGCTCTTGTACCAGCACGAGCGCCCCGCGCGGAACGTGTCCGTGGGACCGCGTGCTCGCGGGATGGCGCCCGAGAGTCCAGACTGCGAGGGCGCGAGAACGGATACGGATGTGCTCGCAGCTCGAGAGGGAGGTCGCCCGGTCTGGAGCAGCACCTTGGTCCTCCGCTGGGGGCGTGTGAGGTGCCCGCGCTTCTCGGACGGGACCAGGGGCCAGGACGAGGACAAGTCCGTTCCAGAGCGTTCTGGAACGCTCTCGGAGCGTCCCGGAACGCCCTGAGAAGGCCGCGGCGGCCGTCCGGAGATTTCCGACGCGTGCTCACCAGATGGTGTCCTCGTCCTGGCTCCGTCTTGAGGAGGAGGAGGAGGAGGAGGAGGAGGAGGAGGAGGAGGAGGAGGAGCAGGATGGCCTCGCCTTGGGTGGGGCCTTGCCCTCCTCCTCCGGGCGGCGCGCCAGCGGTGGCGCGCGGGGGCGCCAGCGGAGCTGCGCCTCGCGCCCCCGCGTGGCCCCGGGCGCGGCGCCAGGCCCCTGGCGAGCGTCGCTGCCGCCCCGGGCAGGGGCCACGCCGGCCCGGCCGGCGCGGTTCGAAGCCGCGGCGCGGCGGCGAGCGACGGGGGGGGAGGCTTAAGTCTCGGGCGAAGAGAACTATGCACATGCACCGATCCTGGCAAGGCCCATCTTTGACCCAGGATCGGTGCATATGCCTTCCTGGCCAAGGTAGGAGGGCGTATGCACCGATCCTGGGCTCAGGATGGGCCTGGCCAGAATCGGTGCATGTGCATAGTTCTTTTTCCTCTAAAGTCGGGCCTGTCCCCCTACAGAGGGATTTTCGACGAAGAGAAAAAAAATACCCCCAAGCTTGTCCAAAAAAATAGTCCAAACATAGTCTGGGGACTATTTGTTGAGCATTTTTTGTCTGCCATTTTGGGGCATTTTTTTGGGTATTCTTTATTTGTCGTCGAAAATCCCCCTGTAGGAGACCCGCCCGACTTAAGGGGAGGCGCGACGGGGCGGGCCTCCGCGGAAGGCTCGGCAGCCCCCCGGCCGTGTGAGAGGTGTGCTGCGCCCCCTCCCCGAAAGCACAGACCCAGACATGATCGCGTCGTAAAAAATTCGGGACGGAGGTTTTTCATGATTTTCGGCCTCTAGAGGCCCTCGCCGGGCCTCGGGACCGTCAAAAAACGGCTCAGGATGAAAAACCGGCCCCAGGGAAAGGGTCTGGACTTCCAGGGACGCCGTCCTGAAAAAATCAGGACGTCACATGTCTGGGGAGGGCTTCGCGGGAAGGCCGGGGGGGCTTCTGAGAAGCCCCCCCCGCCTTCTGAGCAGGCCTTCTCCTTCTCGCTGCCCCCCCCTTGCTCGCCGCCGAGTTTCGGTCTGGCGTCATTCCGACCTACTCATGCCCTGATGCGCACGTGTTGAAACCCACTGCGTGCCCTGGTCAGCACGCCTGAACGCCCGTGTCGGCCCACGCTCTGGCGAACGTATCGCGCCAGATCTATGTTTCAATCTGCGTGCTGAGTTCCGTGTCAACACGCTGCGGGCTGCGTTTTGCGTATCGGGGTAGCCAAGTACCGACCTGATTCTGCCCAGACCTTGCCCCCCAAAGGTCCCCAGGGGCCCCTCTGGGGCCCTCTGGGCCTCGCGAAGGGTGCTCTGGAAGCCATCTGCGCCTCCCTGGGAAAGCTGGGTCATCTTGGGCCAGGGTCTCGGCGGCGAATTCCGAACCCTACCCTCGCCGATCACCGATTCGGGCAACTCGATGGGCGTTGGGGGTAGGGTTCGGAGATCGTCGAACACGTGGCGAGATCCGAACCCCACCGCCGCCTCCTACCGACTCAGGAGAGCCGAAGGCTGGTCGAGGTTCTGGGGTCCGGGCCACGTCCAGCAGCGCCCGATCAAGGGACCCAGCTCCACGCCCGGCAGTGCCCGGGCCACGTCCGAAAAACTTCAACTCGTGGGGCCAGGGCTAAAACGACGCGAAGATCGGGACAAAATCGGATCGGGATAACTCGAAATCTCTGAGAATCGGCGGGTTTGGAGGATGTATTGGGCGCCGCGGCCGCTCCAGAGCGTTCCGGAACGCTCTGAGAGCGCTCCGGAACGCTCTGGAGCGATTTATCCCGATCCTAGCCCTGTTTTACCTTCTGAGCAGGCCTTCTCCTTCTCGTTGCCCCCCCCTTGCTCGCCGCCGAGTTTCGGTCTGGCTTCATTCCGACCTAATCATGCCCTGATGCGACCTAATCATGCCCTGATGCGCCTGAGCGATTTATCCCGATCCTAGCCCTGTTTTAAGGGCCACGGCCAGCAGCGCCCGATCGACGACCGAAAGGCCAGCGGCCCGATCGCTCTTGGGGCCGGGGCCCGCCTCGGCCCGCTCCCACACCACGACGACGACGACGACGACGACGACGACGACGACGACGACGACGACGACGACGACGACGACGACGACGACGACGACGACGACGACGACGACGACGACGACGGCGACGACGACGACGACGACGACGACGACGACGACGACGACGACGACGTTGGCGGCGGCGGCGGCGGCGGCGGCGGCGGCGGCGGCGGCGACGAGCTGCGGGACCGTGCCGCCCGCCAGGACGACGAAGAGGGCTGCTCGCAGAGCTGAGGCCCAGGTGCCCAGCCCGGGCGCGGCGCGGCGCGCACCGCAGGGGCCGGCAGGGAGGTTGGGCCGTCTGCTCGGTCCCTCCTCGTCCCCGCCCTCGTCCTCGGCCTCCTCCCGCTCGTCCCTGCCCGGCTACCCCTTTCTCCTCCCCCTCCCCCTCTGGCCCGCCCCCCTCTCCCATCTCCCCCGTCCTGCTCCCCCTACCCGTCGATCCCTCCTCCCCCTCCCCATTTCCCCTCCTCCATCTCCTTCTCCTCCTGCTCTTCCTCCTCCTCTTCCTCCCGTCTGCTCCTACTCCTCTTCCTCCTCCTGCTCCTGGGCTTGCCCCTATGCCTCCGTTTCGGTTTCCTTATAACTGACCATTCCTCGTCGCACCTCCAGCAGTGTCGTCTGCGATTGCCTCACCAGCCAGGGCTATGTTATCCGTAAGGGCTTCGCCCCCTGCCGCCGGCCCCCTTTCTCGGAGAATGCGCTATGCAAGAGCTATGTCATGAGACCTGGGCGCTGTCGTGAAGTCGTATCGGAACTTCATGCAAGGCCGACTCGTAATGAGCAAAACCAATTGATGACCAGAGGGGTTATCACAACTGGCGATTGGCAAGACGTCGTGACACTGCCGATCTGCGTGAGGGGTGCCACCGGATGTCAGAAATTTGGCAAATCCCATTTGTTTTTGGACCCTGACCCCGCCGATCTGCATGAGGGGTGCCACCGAATTTCAGAAATGTGGCAAATCCCATGTGTTTTTGGACCCTGACCCTGCCGATCTGCGTGAGGGGTGCCACCGAATGACAGAAATGTGGCAAATCCCCGGTGTTTTTGGACCCTGACCCCGCCGGTCTGCGTGAGGGGTGCCACCGAATGTCAGAAATGTGGCAAATCCCATGTATGTTTTTGGACCCTGACCCCGCCGATTTGCGTGAGGGGTGCCAGCAAATGTCAGAAATGTAGCAAATCCAATTGGTTTTCGAGCCCTGACCCCGCCGATCTGCGAGAGGGTTGCAAATCCCTTGTGTTTTTGGACCCTGACCCCGCCGATTTGCATGAGGGGTGCCAATTTTTTCCCACCCCAGCAATTCAGAGCACACGCTCAGGTCGTGCTAAACCTGCCCGTTTGGGCCTCCCCCCCTCGCGCGGTCCATCAACAAGGAACAGTAAGCAGAAAGAAGCAGAACTGTAACAGTAGAAGCTGGAAGCTGCAACTGGCACAGGAAACTGCGAACCTTCGTTCTACAGCCTGGTGGCCCCACAAGGGGGCCGGCGGATTATGATGATTATTATTACGGCTGGAGGGCGTCTTGTTTTCCTCAGAATGAGGCTCGCGCGCTGACGACGCGCACACTCGTTAAACATGATCCAGCGGCTGTGCGGATGCGGTGCAAATGGCGACATCACGTAAGACCCTTGCGCCGCCGATCCGGAGAGCTCCCGATGTCTTTTTGTGGCCGTGGGCTGGCCGTTGGGTCAGGGGCTGGCTGGCATTGTCGTGATGCATGGCTGGCCGTGGGCTGGCATTCGACTTCTTGTGTGACTGTCCAGTGGCGTGTCCGTTGGGGGACTATGACCTCCGGGGGTGGTTGCTTTGTGGGCTGTGGGCCCTGTGTGCGTGTGGTTGGCTTCGGGGAGCCGACCCCCTCTGCTACGACGCCGACGCACTGACAGCTTTCCTGTCAGTCAGGACGTACGGCAGACGAACGCGGCTCAGCTTTCCGGCTACCGTAGGCCCGCCAACCCCAAACCTGGAGCGGCCGCGCGCGGCTCAGCCTCGTCTGAGCGCGTGGAGCGGACCCCACGCACCGACCTGGAGCTCAGGAGAGGTACAGCCAAGGACTCTGCCGGCCCCAGCCGCCACGGGGCACCGCTGGTTGTCGACTGGGGTGAGCAGCGAGAGGATCCAGCCAGGGATGCCATCAACCAGCCCCCGGCGGGCGCCAGCCCCGGAGGTGCAGCTGGCTGGCTCAAGCCCCGAGCCTGACGATGGCAAAACCAGGGACGCCAGCCCCAGCAGGAGCCTCCCCCTAGAACGGGGAAAGCAACCGCAGCGCCAGTGCACCGCCTGCCTCCCCACACGGCGGCCGCCCCGACGATCCCGCCGGAGACTCGGACGGCGGATCGCGCGCAGGAGCTGGGTTGCGGGAAGTGTACCGCCCCACGGACAGGCCTACAGTTTCTGGGATGCGCTCGGGACTTGCCCTGTGCGCCCACATCGGTGACCGCATCTTCACTAGGGACGATATAAATGACCAGCGAGCCGCCTGTTGGTACACGCAGGCCGGTGAGCCAGGGGAACGCCTCCTCCCAGACGCTGGCCAGGGGATGGTCCTAAGGCCAGTCGACGAGGTTCACCATGGATAGCACCTGTGCGTACGCATCGGGGGTTGAAGCGATCCCTACCGACCCCCGTGATGCGCCTGAGGGTCATCGCAGCGTTGCGGGCCCTCTCTGCTGAAGGCCTGCGTAGGGCCTCGGCGTCGCCAGGCGGGCGCCTCGGGCGGAAGCGATCGCTCGCGAGGCGAACGCGCCAGACCCGGATGGTCCACTGAGATGCGACCGCCTCTACCCGCTCGGGGCCGCGGGCAGGTGCCCCTTCGAACTCGTCGTCTGGGGCCCCGCCCCGAGGGCCTCGTCGGCAGGCGTGGAGGCACCCAGCGCCTGCCGCCATGGAGCGCTGGATCCACTCCTTGAAGCCCCTGCCCACGGAGGGCCGCGAAGGCCGAGCCCTCCGCCTCCGCCTCATCGCGCGCCCACGATGCCCACTCCGCCAGGGGCAGGAGGTCAGGGCAGTCGGCCGCCAGCGTCACCCGAGCAGCCCACAGCGCGCCCAGAGGCTGGCCCGTCGCGTTGCGCGGCCCTGGCGCAGTGGCGCGATGGGAGCCGCTGCGGCTCCAGGGCCGTTGCCGCTGTGGCTGCTGTCGTCGCTGGGGTCGTCGCTGTCGGGTGGGGGACCACCCTGCTCGCGCATGAAATGTTTGACCGACTGGATGAAGCCGAAGTGCTCGTCGACGGCCTCGGCCCAGGCGTCGGGGTCGGCGGGCTCCAGCTCGCTCACGCGCCGATGGTTCTCCGCTCGGATCGGCTCCGTGTCCGTCCAACCCTCCAGCTCCACTGCTCGCGCCCAGCGTGCCGCGGCACGTTCAGCAGACGGCCTGGGCGGCCCAGAGCTGCCGTCGCCTCGATCTCCCGCGGGCGCCCGCGCCGCGCCCGCCGCGCTGCCGCCTGCGCCGCCTGCGCTGCGTGCGCCCGGCGAGGACTGGAGTGAGATCGCGCTGATACCCCTAGCAGATGTGGCTCCCGCTCCGGCCCCAGATGCGCGGGAGGCGACGCGAGTGGCGTCGCCGCGCTGGGCCCGACGGGCGGAGCGAGCCGCTGCCGGCGCACTGCCTGAGGATGCGGCCGCTGCCAGCGCCGCGAAGGAGCTGGCTGGGGGCTCGAGCGGGGCCACGCGGGCCTCCTCCGCAGATGCGGCTCCCCGCCCAGCCCCTGGTGCAGATGACGCGGCCTCCTCGCCCTCGCCCCGGGGCTGCTGTGCCACCCCGTCGCTCTCGCACTGACTGAGGCGAGCGCAGGCGTAGTGCGTGCACATGTCCATCCACTCCGCGCGGTCGCGGGCGCGGTTGGGGGCGTGGATGTGCGGGGGCCGCCCTCGGCCAAGGCTTGGCAGCGTGCGCCGCGCGCCTTGCGCGTCAATCTCAAGGGCGCCCCGCTCGCCTTCCGCTGCTTCAGGGGCCAGAGCAGCGCGCAAAGCGGGCGGGGAAGGCGCCAGGGGTCGGGCGCGGCTCCCTCCCCCAGCCTGGCCCCGCCAGCGGCTCCCGATCGTGATGGCTGGGCTCCAATGTTGGAGCGCCGCAGGGAGGCCCAGGGAGTGGTCTGCCGTAGCCCCCATCGCTCTTCCAGCCGGCGCCTGGACTCGCGGTGGTTGTCGACCGTCCCGTGGATCTCCTCCTCCCAGCCATCGCGGACGATGAGGCCGAGCTGCCAAAGGACGCGGGCGAGCTCGAGCCTGCCGGGGGCGCCTCGGCGCCAGGCTCCTGAGCAAACGCCCCACGCAGTCTACAGGTGGCCCTCGAAGTCCTGCGCCAGGCCCGCGGCGACGCGCGTCGGCTGGCCCAGCATGCGGAAGCTGTGCGGCGCGCGCTTCTCCATCCACTCCGCCTCGTACTCCACGTAGTTGGGGTTCCTGGGCTCGGAGACCCAGCTGCGTGCTCGGCGTCCCAGGGCACGCCTGCAGCGCTTGAGCGCCTGCGCCTGCACGCGCTCCGCCTCACGCCGCTCGGGGTCTTGGTCGAGCTGGGAGGCCGTCGGCCCCCCGTTGACGTCCGAGGCGGGTGCCCCAAACAGGAGGCGCACCTGGGTGAAGTAGTCGCTCACGTGCATGGGCTTCTTGCCCTGGTAGCTGGCCTTGGGGCCCTTGATGGGGCGAGCCCGTGCCTGCAAGTCGTAGCCTCGCCCACGGTAGAAATCGGCGTCGTCGGGGTCGATCTGGCATGTCCAAACGATCTCGTCCTCGACCCCCTCGCACAGGTCCTGACAAGCCATCCCGAAGCCGCTCCTGCAGGTGGCCCGAGAGGGCGGAGCCTGGGGAAGGTCATGGGGCGCTTCACCCTGTGCGACTGCCCCAGGTCGCCGCAGCACCTCAAGGAAAGCTTCCTCCCTCCCTCCTCCCTTCCCTCCCTTCCCTCCCTTCCCTCCCTTCCCTTCCCTCCCTTCCCTCCCTTCCCTCCCTTCCCTCCCTTCCCTCCCTTCCCTCCCTTCCCTCCCTCCCTCCCTCCCTCCCCCTCTCCCTCTCCCTCTCCCTCCCCCTCCCCCTCCCCCTCCCCCTCCTGCACGGGCTGGCGTAGCCCCTCGCGGTCACGTCGAGGCGCTTGCATGACGCCACCCTGTCCAGCAGCTCCGCGCCGACGATGAGCCAGTCCAGCTCGGACGGCGCCTTGGACAGGGCATGCTGGCAGGTGCCCATTCCCGTGTCGACCGCGTGGCCGCCGACCTTGCAGAGCCAGTGCCCGCTCGTGGAACCTGTCGGGCTCGACGTGCCAGTCGCCAGCGAGGACCCACGGCCTGCCCGTGCGCTCGAGGCGCACGCCGACCTCCTGCAGGACGGTCTTGCTGCTCTCGTCGACGTCGTCGTTGTCCAGGTTGACCGACCTGAGCAGGAGGCCGCCTAGCAGCACATTGCTGACGTGGGTGACCGTGGCCCTGCCTTGGGAGACATGGCAGCTCTGCTTGTCGCCGTGATCGCCGGGGCCGCACATGCCCCGCGCCGTGCGAACAGCGACACCCGTGCCGCCGCCGACTGCCCGCTGCTGAGAGGCGCTTGCTGCTGCGACGCCTGGGGTGAGGACAGCGCTCCAGCCGACCTGGCGGCACCATTGCTCCTGCTCCGCGGCGCGGTAGTCGTTGAGGCGGCGCTCCTGGCTGCAGAGCGCGTCGCCCAAGTGCAGCTGCGCGACGATGTCCTGCCGGGGGTCCTGCTGCTCGCCGAGGAGCGTGGTGAGGCCCCCAGCCGCTGCCGCCGCCGCGGTGAAGGTGGGCTGGCCACCCGCGCTTCCCCCTTCTCCTGGGCCCCGCCGAGCGAGGTTCCTGGCGGAGTTTCTGGGCGCGTGCCTTGCGCTGTGCCGCTGCCTCGGCCGCGGGGTCAGCTGGCCGTGCTGCGACGTCGTCGCCATCGCCGCCTGGGGCGGCCTCCTCCTCCGCGGTGGCCTCCTCCACGAGGCTGTCGACGATGCTGCCCAGGTCCGCTTCCTCCAGGAGGTCCTGCTCGTCGCCGCCGTCGCGTTCCGCCGCTGCTCCTGCCGAGGCGACCTGGTTTGCCAGGCGTCGCGGTTCGGACACTGGCTCCTTCTATCGTGCAGCGTATCCAGTGCTGAGCATTCCTGAGGCTTGGTCGAGCGCGGCCAGGAAGGCTGCGGCGCGCTCTCCCTCTCTGAGTGGAGCAGCGGGGGCCGCTGCCGATGCAGCTGCTGCTCCTGCACCAAGGGCGCCTTCGTGCGGAGCTCCCTCACGCTCTCGACGATGCTTGACCAGGAGGTTGTCGATGAGGGCCTGTAGCTCCTTCTCCGTGGTCTTGCTCTGCTCGAATTTCTCTCCCAGCTCGAGCTTGTAGGCCTGAAGGTTCTCGATCTCCGATGCGGCGGCCGAGATCTTCCGCTCCAGCGCCTCCCTGGTGCTCTGCTGGTTCCGCTGCTTGCGTTCCAGCTCGCTGAGCTGGACGGAAGTGGGCTTCTCCTTGGAAAGCTCGTGGTCGAGCTTGTTGGCCTCTGTGCGCTTGGCCGCGAGGATCTCTTCCGCACCTTCCACACATTCGAGCTGTTTGATTTCATTTCTTAGCTTCCAAAGCCGACGGACGCGTTCATCCTTGCTCGGCGGCTGCTGACGTTCTGCTGCAGCGCCAGCGCCGCCACCTGAGCCTGGGGCCTGCGTGCCGCTCTCGAGCTTCTTGACCTTCCTGCGCAGCTGGCTGAGCTCGTGGCGTCCCTTGGCGTCCAGTCGTGACATGCCGCTGCACCATGCGCCCGCTCCAGATCCCTGCTCCCACCAATCCCGCAGCTCCGGCAGACGTGCCTGGAGCCCCAGTTCTTCTTGGCTCCGCACTGGGGGAAAGCCCAGGCGTTGGGCTGACTGGCCGCGCTGCCGCCTCCGCCACCGCCTGGCCGAACGGTGCCTCGTCGTCCTCCTCTGCTGCCGCCTTTGCCGCCGCAGCCGTGCGCGGCGCGGCACCTCTAGCACCACCTCCATCTGCCACTGGTCGAGTCCGCGCGAGCTGGGCTCCCAATCGGGCGATTGAGGCCGGGAGTCGGAACAGTTATGGATGTGAAAGAATTGCGGCCGCGAACGCCTCACTGAAAGCTTGGTCGATTTGGAATATGACCCATGCAGTGACGCGACGGCTATAGCCAACCACATGGGACCAGACATCTGCCCTGGTCGCGCCATCTTGAGCACAAAAGGGCTACGGCATGATGATGCTGATACTGATGATGATGGTGATGATGATGATGATGATGATGATGATGATGATGATGATGATGATGATGATGATGATGATGATGATGATGATGATGATGATGATGATGCTGATGCTGATGCTGATGCTGATGCTGATGCTGATGCTGATGCTGATGCTGATGCTGATGCTGATGCTGATGCTGTTGCTGATGCTGATGACGATGACGATGACGATGACGATGACGATGACGGTGAGGATGAGGATGAGGAGGAGGAGGAGGAGGATACTAAATATGATGGTGATGGTAATGATTACGATGACGGTGATGATGAGGAGGAGGAGGATGAGGAGGAGGGGGAGGAAAAGGAGGCATGAGGAAAGAAGAGAGGGGAGGAAGAAAAAGGACGGAGAGGAGGAGAAGGAGGATAAAGATGAAGAACAAGAGGGAGGAGGAGGAGGAGGAACAGGAGGATGATGATGAGGAGGAGGAGGAGGAGGAGGAAGAAGAGGAAGAGGAGGAAGAGGAGGGGAATGAGGAGGAGGAGGAGAAGGAGAAGGAAGTGGGGCCTGAGCACCAACATTACCACAGCCTCCTCGCCCCCCCGTGCCGTAGCCCCCCCTCCCCAGCACACCACCTGAGAGACGTTAAAGTCGTGTACGGTAGGGTCGCGTCGGGTCGACCAGCAGCGACCCCGCTTCTGGCGTTCAACGTTGAACGCCGCTGGCGACCTAGAACGGTCGACGTTGAACGATCTGACGTTTCGGAAACGGCCGATCGTTCAAGGTTACACGATCCCCGCAGCGTCAGGAACCGACGCCAGAGTCGACACGACACGAACTCGCCGTAGCATGGTGGTTGGGCTGCGCAGCACAATCGTGAGCAAGCGAACGTGTTGGAGGGTGCGCGTTGAGCTCGACCCTGTGGGGAGCACCGGTGTGCGCCTCGAGTGAGGCAGGCGGAATAGGTCGGGGTGGAGGTTGACAAGCTGGTAGCAGAGAGTATAGCTGCAGAACTTTTTGTGTAAAAGGATGATGCATCACCGTTGTCTGAGGCGCCCTCGCCCACCCGGTCAAGTACGCCACCCGTCCCAACCATCCCCACGTCCTACTGCCAAGGTAGGATGTACTGCCCGATGTCAGACCTTACACGTTCAACGCTGGGTTGTCTCAACGTCTGAAGCTTACATGAGCTGTGGGCTTGCGTTGCGGGCTGCTGGCAATGGATGGTCTTAGACAGGACGAAGGAGTGCCAACTGGAGGAGGGGTGAGTGAGGTCAGGTTGGCTTAAAGCTGGCGAGTGGTGCTGGCAGCAGTGCGTTCCACCTCCAGCATTCGCGCGAGTGTGCGAATGCTGGAGGTGCGAGGTTTATCCAGAATCCCGCCCAGTTCCACATCCACTGGATGGTTCTCGAGGTTAGGGGGGATGGTGCGAGGTCGCGCGGAAGGAGGCGTCCGCCCCTCCCTCAAGTGCCAAATTACCCAAGAGAAGACCCCAATCAGTGGATGGTTTTCGCTGAGGAGATCGACCGGGAACCCGGGAGCCCGGGAACCCAAAGCCCACCGAAATCGGCCCGGAACCAATAACCGGGAGCCGGGGAACCCGGAACCGGGAACCTGGGAACCCAGCCTGCTACCAAAATCGGCGGGAAGTTTTCGCCAAATTTTTCATCTTCCGCTGGGACCCCTTCAGTGCGAGCACTCGTTGGGGAAGTAAACCCACCGTTCACCTCCAGGCAGGCTCGCATGATGCCGGTGCGCGAGGGGTTGGGGCGGCGCAGCAAGGCACAGAGAACGAGGCACGCTGCCGTAAGACGAGAGCCGGCAGCAAGAGCGCCCTGCCTCGGAGTTGCAGGCTGTCTTGCAAGGTACAGAGACCTACACGTTGCTGATTTCTAGTTTTTCGAGAGTTCTTCGATTTTTTGAGGGCCAAGATCCGTTCATTTCTAATTGTTCGATCCTGGACCTCTTCCTGGCCACTAGGGGGCCAGGAGCAAGTAGAAATGACCACAATTTGAAATGAGCACGATTAGAAATGAACCGACGTGTAGGTAAGTTGATGGAAGATGGAAGCTTGTCGTACAAGTTTGTGAAGTCGGAGATCGTGAGCCCCCTTCCTCCGCGCGGCCTCACACCATCCCCTCAGACCTCCCCGCATCTCTCCAAGCATGCATGCTTGACGTGGCTGTTCTAGACGGAGAGTCTGGGCAGCGTCGGTGCTCAGTCAGCCTAGGCGTACCGTCCCCTATAGAATACGAGGTGATGGATCTCTGAGTGGTGCAACTTAAAGCGGTTGGTATGTGAAAATGACAGGTGCGTACGTACAGCGGCGACAGTAGTAGGCATATTGCACGCACTGCTACTGGTGGTGTGGGGTCCTCAAGACGAGAAGAGCCCATGCGCAGAGACACGTAAGGGGATCGCGTGTGCAGGTAAGGCGAGTCGTGAGGTCCCCCCAACCCAATATCCTTCTCCTCATGGCCCTCCTCTTCATGGTCTCTCCTCCTGATCCTGCTCCCCCTTCTCCTCTCGCGTTCCCTCATCCGTCTCCCCTCTCTTTCTCCTTCACCCCAATCCCTCCTCCACCCTGGCTCTGCCTCCCCCTCTTCGTCCCTGTAGTTCCCCTTGCCTCCTCGTTTCTCCCTTCCGCCTCTCTCTTCCTGGTCCCTTGTCTCCCCCCCCTCTGCTCGCCGCGGGCACTGGTGCGGGCTGCCATGGCTTCTAGACGGCGGGCGCGTCGAGCGGCCACTGACTCGGAGGCTGTCGAGAGGCCGCGCCGACGTGGCGCGGGGCCGTCGAGGCCGCATAGACGCGCGTCCGCCGAGGCCGCATCGGCGTTGTTTTCACTGCGTTTGCGCTCGAAAAAGAGAGGTCGCTCCTGCGGTCCTCCCCCGTTCGCTCCTCTCCCTCGCTGGTGGAGCAGAGAGAGGAAGGCACGTGGAGGAGCAGATTCCCCAGACAGTGCTCACACTCCGTGATCGCTTGCTTATTCCTTGTTCTGCCGATCGGCGCGGGCCATCGCACCCCCCTCTTCCCCCCCCCTATCGAGTAGATCTTGTCTGTTTTTGGCGTCTGTTTCGAGCAGGTGGATTCTGCCCCCTAGAGACGCACTGTTGCCAACAGCCGCACTGAGCAGAGGACCAGAGCCAGACCCCCCCCCGCCTCCGCCCGGTGTCGCAACGCCGAAGAAGAAACAAACATTAGTTTGGGGGGTCCTCCTTTGGCTCCTTCAGAGAGCACTTGCACGGGTTTCAAGGGGTGTGTCCCCAACTGGGGTGGTAATTTGGTGGGCGTCTCGAAGGGGATGGAGATGGGGATGGGGATCGGCTAAACGGTACCGACCTTTGGGGCGCGGCTGGAGGGGACCTCGGAGGAGGCCGAATCCAAGCAATCCAAGCGCGTCAACCGATGCGGGTTGCCGCCGCGTGGCACCGCCTGTGCCCGCTCTCGTGGGCGCCCCGTGGGCACTGCGTGCGCTGGGCGGCTCCCCCGAGGCCCTCGCCACGCTCCTGCCCCCGTCTGCCCATCCGGCCCCCTCCTGGCAGAACGCTCCTCCTCCTCCTCCCTCCCTCCCCTCCCTCGCTCCCTCCCTCCCTCCTTCCCTCCTCCTCCTCCTCCTCCCTTCCTTCCGTCCTTCCTTCCTTCCTTCCTTCCTTCCTTCCTTCCTTCCTTCCTCTTCCCTCCTCCTCCTCCTCCTCCTCCTCCTCATCCTCCTCATCCTCCTCCTCCTTCTCCTCCTCCTCCTCCTCCGTCTCCTCCTCCTCAGTCTCCTCCGTCTCCTCCTCCTCGCTCTTCTTCTCCTCCTTCCTCCTCCTCTTCCTCCTCCTCCTCCTCCTCCTCCTCCTCCTCCTCCTCCTCCTCTTCCTCCTCGTAGAACGGAGGCGCCGCCTCCGCCGCGAGCGCTCGGCAGGCCCCGAGGGCCAGGGGCACGCGGCAGGGAGAGCCGACGCGGCCCCGACGGCTATCCGCGACACGTGCCCCGGCGTCACGCGGCGTGGCGCGCTGGGCTTCAGGGATCCTCCTCCTCCCTCTTTCCCTCCCTCCTCCTCCTCCTCCCTTCCTCCCTCCTCCCTCCTCCTCCCTTACGCCATTTCGGCCTGACCAGGCGCGCGCCGCGCGCACGCGCCAAGCGACGGCCGACGCAGCAGGGCGCGCACCATCGGCGGCGGCGGGCTGGGGCTCGCTGTGCGCCGGTTCGCGGCTTGAGGGGGGCGGCAGCAGCCGCTGCAAAAATTCTTGCTGCCCCAGTACATGGCCCGAGGCCGCGGCTGGCTAAAATATGAGGAGGAGCAGGCATCTTCGTGGGCGTCGTGGGGAGCCCCATGGCGACGAATGGGATCGCGCTCGTCCAGCCGCAGGCCGCTTAACACCAAGGGCAGGAAGCACTGGACAAACTGTAAGACGTGTGGACGTGCATGGAAGGTCGCACCCAGCGCTGCAACAAAGGACGGAGACAACGCCGACGCAGAGCAGTCCGAGGCCGCCAAGGCCATGGTGGAGATACTCAGGAAGCAGTGCAACCAGGCAAGCGAGCAGAAGGACCAAGCCAAGATGGACGAGATTTTGGCTGCCTGCCCAGACGCGAAGCCGCCAGAACAAGCTGAGCCAGTCGAACCCTCCACATGCCAGAAGCTCTAGCAGGCGGTGGCCGAGCTCAACAGGCTGCAGAAGCATCAGGGCAAATTGGCCAAACAGCTCAAGCGCGCCACAGAGTACCGCAACGACGTGCGCCAGCTGGCAGAGGCAAAGCGTGTCTTCAGGGAGGCCAAGGCAGAGCTTGGCGGCGGCGAAGAAGCAGCACCTGAAGTGGAAAAGAAGCCCGAAGAAAACGAGGAGTTCCCCACCCTGTCGGACGAAGACCTGTCCATACTGGACCCCAAGCAGAAGGAGGAGTACGAACATATCCAGAAGGAGTACCAGCAGGCCAAGTCCTTCATCAGCGCCAAGAATGAAGCAGTCCAGAACGCGAAGAAGGCGCTCGACGCAGCGAAGCAGATCCAGGCGAAGGCGTGCAAGCGACGTAAAGGATGGCAAGGTGAAGTCCGAGCGGAGGCGAAAAAGGAGCCAGAGGCGGTCCTGACGGCAGAGGCATAGCAACCAGCAACCGCAAGAGAAGCAGGCCAAGCCGTGGACCCCGAGATCAAGCTCGCCGCTAAGTTCGACCCCTCCAATAACGAACAGGTCCAAGCCTACCCTTTGAAGCTGGCCAAGGTCAAGGGCAGGGCGAAGGTCGCGGTGGCAACGCGGCAAGCCCCACCTGCGGCAGCAGCAGCAGCTAAAGGCGACGGAGTTGGAGGGTAACTTCGACAACGCCAAGCGCAACCCGATGCACACCTACTCCGCACTAGCAGAGCCTGCTGCGAAGGGGGGTGAGCCAAGGGTGGTCTGCCTTGCGGCTGAGAGAGGCAGACCCCCACTCGCAGCAGGCCTTCTTCGAAGACCAATCAGCGACGCCGAGCCGACGTGCACCAAGACGGTTTGGATCGACGACGAGGTTGACTACATCATTGAAAGTGCTTTTACTCGGACTAGGGATGACAATGGCAACGCGGCGCCGACAATTTCACTTTGTGGGAGCTCTTCGTGCGCTACGATGGCGACATAACCAGTCCGTGCAGGAGCGCGAGGTACCTGCTCTACAGCCCCCGCTGTCGACGGCGCCAAGCAGCGCAAGCTGAAGGACGATGCCAATAACACCGCCAAAATTTTCGTGGCCAGCTGCGCGCGGCACAATGAGGCCGCCAAGAAATTCGCAGAGGGCGACGCGGGCGAGGAGTGCGACCTGATGGCCTTCAGCGAGCACCACTTGCGAGGGCCAGCAGCGAATATCGAGGCTAACAGGCTCATGCGGCTTGGGTGGAGGTCGCGCGGTAATTGGGCGCCAGCAAGACAGTCGCCGAGATCGTAGAAAGGCACGCTAGGAGGCGCATGCGTACTTCGAAGACGGCACTTGGACACGCGCATTCACCTGCCAGACGCGCGGGGCCACGGTATCTTCGCGGAGGACTTCCGCGACGTAATCATCGTCAAGTGGCAGCTCAAAAGTGAGCCGATTGCAGTCATCACGGCTTAACTCGCGGCCTCCATAGGCTTCGCGGGTGGGAACATTCGCAAGACGAAGCACCTCTTGCAACTGCCGCGTAGCCTGGGCACTAAACCATGGATTACCTGCGGCGGCTTCAATAGTGCGCCCCAGGACTTCGAGGCGACCCCATGGCTACAGTTACCTGGAGCAGCGATTGTGGTACCGCAGCACGTCAATCACACGTGCAGCAGTCGATCTGGAAGGCTCATAGACTTCGCGATCGTTCCCCCCGCCCACTCGTCCACTACTTGAAGCAGTTCGAGCAGCGCGCGACGCGCCATGGTCACCGCGCATCGGCATCATCATCGAAGTATGGGCGAAACCTTCGACGCATGATTCGCAAGCCCATGCTCCCAGCTAAGAAGCCCATCCCCATGGCGGAGGTGCAGCGGGAGAGGCATCAAGAGGGAATAGCGAGACAGGGAGCATCACCAAGACATGGCCCAGTACTTCGACGAGGACCTCCTGGATAATGCGCTCCTGAACAGCTACTACACGGAGGCGTTAGCCATGACGTGCGCCCCGACCATCTGGGACAAGTGCCGCGAGGAAGAGGCCTCTGGCCGAATCCGAGGCCCGCCAGGATGGGTCCAGAAATCCTCTGCCTACAAGCAGAACCCTAGAATGAGCGACTTGCTTGGCAGATTACACGGCAAGTGGGCGAATGCGGCCGAGGGAGCATTGGCCATTATCGCACGAGCACCGCTTCATGCTGGAGTTCGGCGAGGGCGACCGATGAGACAACGCGAAGTACCATGTCCACAGCACGTTGCGGACAAGCCCATTGGCGACACAGAGTTTGACAAGCAGCAGCAAGTTAGCACACTTCTGGTCAAAGCTATACCCACGATGTCGCGATGGAGAGATACGTCTTCAAAGGCGCCCGACCGACAGCCAGCAGCGCGCGGCGACCGCGTGCCACCCCGCGATTGTCTGTTGGTCACATCAGGCTCTAAACCGGCGGCGAGGAGCGACCTATTGGGGCACTGCCGTTCCCAGTGCGCTTGTGGGGGAAGATGGCAAGAAGTGAAATGCAAGATTGGTGTGCTGAGAAGGCTGGCTATTGGGGCGCAGCGATCCAAGGCTCGTCGGCGCTTAGATAGAGCAGCCGCATTATCCATGGCACTTGACGAGGCAAGCGCGAAACTCAGTGGGCCTCTATATGGCACCTTCTACCGCGACCTTGAATTGCGAGCACCTGGGGGTCTGGGGCGGTCGCGGATCTTGCGGCGGGGTATCAGCCTGGAGTCTCGACGGAGCAGCGCGCGCAGAATCTGACAGTTGCAGTGTTTTTGTGTAGCCTGTCTTCCAGGCGGAAATGCTGCACGTGAGGAATCCGATTGTTGCAGCGCTTGTTCGAAGCGTTTTTGATGCAATAAAAAAGACAGTCGTCGATCGCATCTGGATTCGGTTGCACGGGCTCGACGGGCGATCGAAAATGCAAAACGCTCCTACAGAGCGTAACACCAGCGCCCCTAGCAGGCGCGCAGTGCATCACATCTTGGACAGTGTGGACCTGAGCATCCGGTCGCCTTTACATGCAGCATGCTGGAATGCCCAAAGGTCAACGTCTACATGGGCATGCTACTGTACCTATCGCCTCGAGTAGTACGCGCTTGCCGTGACCATGCTGAGCCGATCTGCCCATGGAATGGCATCGTGGCAGGATGTGCGGCTGCGGACCGCGCGGCGAGGGCCATGACATACATCATCCTGGACATCACCCACAGCGCGGCGCCGCTAGCGGTCACGCGTGACTTCGTGGGCGACCTCCACGCGCGAGTCGAAGGACTACCAGACCAATGCCAAGAGCAGTTCCCCGTCGCGGTCGACACGTTGGCGCAGTCATGCCTGGGCCCAAAGCTGGTGGTATCAGGAAAGTCAGCCCTACTCGCGAACTGCAGAATTACCAAGAAGGTCATCGTCAAGCACCTCAAAGGCAAGGGCATCAACATTGAGACCGCGAAATTCGTCAAGGACCCCGGCATCGACGCGGCGATGGGAAGGCAGCGTACCACGCTCACGCGTATGAGTAGGGCCAAACAAGCGCGCCTACGAGCCATGCGCGCGAAGATCTTCAGCAGGCAGAATGGGCGTTGGCGGCGCAGAACGGCGACATTATTCAACCCGAACCTGAGGGCCAAGCAGAGCTACGATTAGCCAATCACAGGACTCAGCCCAAGTGCAGTGCGTGATGCGAGAGCTCAAGCGGCAGAAATGATTGGCTTCACAACCAGTGGCAGGCGCACCTCGACCATCGACGCCATCTTCTACGGCGAGAACGAACCAGCCACAGCATGCCTCCAGCGACAAGTACGATAATGGATCCAGATGTGGCAGAAATATACGCCAGCACGCGATCGGCTACGACAAGGATGGCAAGATAATCTAAAGCGGCTGACGCGTCTGAGACCCAGAGGCAAGTGGAGCCCCATCACGGGGCCAATGGGGGCCCTCATCTTGTCGCTCCAGCAGCTTCGATGGGACCCAGAGCAGCCGGACCAGTGGGGCGACGCGCGTGGAGAAACCTGGGGGTTCCAGAGTGAGGGCGCACTAGACTTCAGGGGGATCCTGAAAGCGCTGGCAAAAGACATGGAAGCACAGCTCTGGACGAAAGCGGCGGACCACTATTACTGCAAAGGAATGCAGCTCGGTATGGGCACCACAATGCTTAATAATACACGGCAGAAACTACGGGAAGCTGACCGAGTCCCAGAAACTGGCGCACTCGAAGCTCTAGCTAGTGGCATTATATGGACTGGACAACGGCGCAACGATGCAGGATATCAAACGGACGGAATCTGTCCGAGATGCTTGAAGGCGGCCGACACGCTAAAGCACAGGATCTACGAGTGCGGAATAGACGACAACCTCTCGATCGACGCGGCGATCAAGTCATAGTCGGCATGCAGGAGAGCCATAGAAGAGATGCGCGAATATCCAGAGACAGAGGCGCATTGGCTACGTGGACTTCTTCCTCGGCGCAGGAATCCAGTGCCAGATCCACCAGCATGGGGAGATTGGGGCGGCAGCTGCTGGACTACGGCGGGAGCTGGGCCTAAGCTCCTTGCGAGAGAGCTCGTCGCTGTCGACCCAGAACAGTGCAGCATGGCTTTCGTGGGCGGATCAGGCATCAGCAACGACATGCACACCAACAGAGTGGGATGGGGACTCGCGCTACAACTGCGAGATGGACAACAGCAGCAGCAGCTAGGGCAGGCGCGTACGTGGCGCGACGATGCCCTCGAGGAGCAGGGGGGCCCACCAGGGGTACAACACATAAGTGCACATGAACAGCGACAAGGGAGTCGACCTAGCCTCTGGACTGGCCACATAGACGGCACAGACCACATCGGCGTCTGCGACGCGATCGATGGGGGACAGAGCGTGCCAGCAGCTGAACATGCAGGACCATTCTGGGCGTTGGCGCTTGCTAAAGGTCCAATCGAGATCGTCATGGACTGCCAGCAAGTCGTGAATGGCTGGGCCCAGAAGCACGACGAGAAGTCCCAAGAAGTCCAGAGACCATGGTGGGAAAGGATGGGTAAAATGATAAACAAGTGACCTGGTGGAATACGCGGGGTGCAAGTCCACAAATGCCGAATGCCTGCCCCACCTCGACCAGGAGTCCGTCAAGCAGTCGGGCCAGGCCTTCCACATCGCATGGGCAACGAGATTGCGGACGCCCTTGCCCGGCGTGGAGCAGAAGAGGCCGCGGCAGAGATACGTGACGATGCCAAACTGTTAATGGAAGTGGAGACTACCTTCATGAGAGCCCAGCGACGTGCTGCCGCCATTATCCACGAGATCTGCAAGGATGCGGACCCCAGCAAGCTGGACAGACCAAGACAGGCACCCAAAAAGATAGCACGAGAAAGACGGGCTCAAGTCGAAGAAGAATCAGGACACAGGATGCCACAGAAGAAGGGCCAATGGGCATGCCAAGAGTGCTGGCTCACACCTGGCAAGTACAGCGTGGTCGACTGGATGGAGGCCAATGTGTGCGTCGGACTGCAGCACGAGACGCACCGAGCTAATCACGGTTATGCTGCACAAGTACCCATCAACGAGATGATAGAGATCAAGGACAAGGTCATCCAGGCCAGCCACTGCATTGCGGTGGCCCATGGGCAGTTCTGGTGCTGGAGCTGAGCGGCAGCGGCTTCACACAATGATGAGGGGCATGGCAGAGTCAACTTGCTGGCGGCGAAGTGCAGGGATAAGACCACCCCGAGTGGCACGACTGTGCTGCGTCGACTTCGGCATGGACTACCACCGAAAGCGGGCCAGAACTGGCCAGACGGAACGGCGCCGCCAAACGGCGGTCGGCTACCACGAGCTGCTGCAACGGCCGCGTGGTTGAGTACATGGCACGGGGCGTCGGCCCCGCAGAATTACTCTGCCCTGAAGTGGCAGCGAGGTGGAGGCCCGGCAAGTTCAGGGGGCTGGCTCGCGACCTCAGCCGCGGCAGCGCGGCTCGGGCCTGCGCGTTTTGCGCGGCCTGGCACGGGGCTTCGGCCCCGCAGAGATACTCTGCCCTGGGAGTGGAAGGGAGGTGGAGTTCCGCCCTGTCTCTGGGGTGGGCTCGCGACCTCAAGAGAGCCCGCGCGGTCGGCGCGGGCGGGGGCCGCGGCGGCCGAGTCGACCGCGGAGCCCCTCGCTCGATAGTCCTCGATAGTCCCCCGTCCTCTTCCTCCTCCTCCTCCTCCTCCTCCTCACTCTCCTCCTCCTCCTCCTCCTCCTCCTCCTCCCCCTCCTCCTCCTCCTCCTCAACCTCCTCCTCCTCCTCTTCCTCATCCTCATCATCATCATCATCACCCTTCTCTTCTCTGGGTTTGATATTGACCTCATGAACATGTTGGTATAGGTGCCCGGGACGTTGTGATGGCCCAGCACCTCTTGCGAGGATGGTGCCGAAAGGGGCCGCCCTCCTCCTCCTAGCTGCCGGCGGGCGTCTGGGTTGCAGGCACGGCTGGTTCCTGGCGCCTCACGCCTGGAGTGCCTCCTCCGTGTCTCCTTTTCCTCTTCCGCCGCCTCCCTAAACCTCCTCAAAAGGCTATTGATGGGGAAAGTCATCCGTCCTGCGCTTCTCGTCCATATCGAGCATTTCTTGCGGGTTGCAGCAGTTGGGTGGCAAACTGTTGGCTCAAGCGGGGTTCGTTCGGCCCTTCGCTATTGGACCGAGGTGAGCGTCAGATGGCGGCTGATGACCAGATGTATGTGATGAAGCGGGATGGCCAGCGGCAGGAGGTGAGGTTTGACAACATCACGAAGCGGATCCGCGCCTTGTGCCACGGCTTGGATTCTGGTTACGTGGACCCCATCCCTATCACGCAGAAGGTCGTGGAGGGCTTCTACAACGGTAGTCAACCGCCAGCAAATATCCATGTCCACCACTCCTGCTCCCCATCCCCCCCCGCCAGGAAATGTCCGTACCCATTACTGCTTCGGAATCGCTCCCCAGGACCTCAGGGAGCTGCGTACTTGAGTACTTGTTTCTCTCTCCACGGGGCGCAACAATTATCCATACCCACCGCTCCCTGGGGACCGGCGCGGTCGAGGAGCAGGAGAGGGGAAAATGCGGACAGGCTGGATCGCATGAGTGGTGGAAAAGGATCGATCGGGGCTGGCGCAGGTATATCGACATCTCAGATTGACACTCTCGCCGCCGAGACCTGCGCCTACATTCGGGGAGACATAAGACTCGAGTGCGCCAGAACTCGGGTTTGCCGACGCTTTTCTGCGAGCGCGTCTTGGATTTTGACGGCCCAGTTTTCGTGAGATGTTTGCAGCGGGAGCTCGCGTCAGATTTCAGATCGGGTCTCGTCATTTTCATGCTGGCCTCGTCAGGCCAACCCGAGTGCCCCGAACCCGAGTCTTACGTCTCCCCGATACATGTCGCAGAAGCACCCAGACTTCTCCACGCTCGCGGCCCGCATAGCAGTCTCGAACCTGCACAAGAACACGACCGACTCCTTCTCGGAGACTTGCCGCATGCTGCACGGGTTCGTGGACAAGCAGGGCCGTTCCGCTGCTCTCCTCTCGGACGAGGTCGCGTCGTTTGTCGAGGAGAACGCGGCTGAGCTGGATGAGGCGGTTGACTATGGCAGGGACTCGGATTACGACTACTTCGGCTTCAAAACACTGGAAAAGTCCTACCTCCTCCGGGTGCACGGCAAGGTAGTGGAGCGTCCTCAGCACATGTTGATGCGCGTGTCGTGCGGCATTCATTGCGGAAGCGTTGAGAAGGTAATCGAGACATACAACCTTATGTCGCAGCGAAAGATGACGCACGCCACCCCAACTCTGTTCAATTCGGGGACTCCCACGCCACAGATGTCATCCTGTTTTCTGCTCACCATGAAGGACGACAGTATCGAAGGCATCTACGACACTCTCAAACAGTGCGCCCTCATTTCTAAGTCCGCCGGGGGCATTGGCGTAGCGATCTCCAACGTTCGCGCCCAAGGCAGCTACATCCGAGGTACCAACGGGTACAGTAACGGCCTTGTGCCTATGCTGCGCAATTTCAACGAGACCGCACGGTACGTCGATCAGGGCGGTGGCAAGCGCAAGGGCTCATTTGCAATGTATTTAGAACCATGGCATGGCGACGTATTCGAATTCTAGACGCTTCGCGTATCCGCACCATTGGCTCTGTGCCCCAGTCAGCCCGATTGACACTCCTTCTGGACTTTTCCTTGCAGGCCGCAGATCAAAAAAAGTATCCGCACCATCCAGACACGATGCCCAGAAGAGTTGCCCTAATCAGGGATGTGGAGGATAACGCAGTGGAATAGAGGGCTGGGTAAGACGTCGTATTTCCAGAAGGGGAGGAGGAATCGGAGGAGGAGCGGGAGCAGGAGGAGGAGCAGGAGGACGAGGATTAGGAGGAGGAGGAGGAGGAGGACAAGGAGGGAGGGGTGGAGGGGGAGGGGAAGGAGGAAGAGGAGGAACAGGCGGATGAGGAAGAGGAGGAGAAGGAGGAGGAGGAGGAGGAGGAAGAGGAGGAGGAAGAGGAGGAGGAGGAGGAGGAGGAGGAGGACGGCGAGCAGAAAGGCCAGAGGCCTCTTGGAGATTTGTTTCGAGAGTTTCCTGGGGTCCTCTTGGGGCATCTACGGGGTCACTTGGCAGTCCCGGGTTCCTCATCGGTCAACGTGGGTGCCTTTGGGGGGCCTCTGGGAGCCCCTTGGCGGTCACTTGGGAGCCTCTTGCCATCTTGGGGGCATCGTGGGAGCCTCTGGGAGCCTCCTGTGCACCTCTTGGGGCCCTCTCGGGGCACCCTCGGGAGCGTCGGGTGGCATGTTGGGGCCATCTTGGAACGGATCGATCAAGGGAGGGGCCGAAGGAAGGAAGCCAACATGTGGCCCGCCCCCCAGGAAGGAAGCCAACATGTGGCCCAAGCCTGAGTACAATCAATGGTGTTGGCCTTCTCGCCGAGTCCTCTTGGGGCGTCATGGGTGTCTCTGGGAAGCCTCTGGGAGCCTCTTGGGGGTCTCTTGGGGGCCTCTTGGCAGCCTCTTGGGGGCCTCTTGGGAGCCTTCTGGGGCCTCCTGGGCACCTCTTGGGGCCGTCTTGCAGCATCTCTGGGAGCCTTGGGGGCCATCTTGGAGCCATCTTGGAGCCAACTTGGAAGAGCTCGACCAACGGAGGGGGGCCTCCTTACTTAGGGTCCCCCCCCCGAAGGCCAACATGTGGCCAAAGCCTGCGCCAAATCACTGGTGTTGGTCTTCTCGCCGAGGCCTCTTAGGGCATCTTGGGTGCCTCGGGGGGGACCTCTTGGGGCCTCTTGGGGGTCTCTTGCGACCGTCTTGGGGGCATGTTGGGAGCCTCTTGGGGCCTCCTGGGCACCGCTTGGGGCCATCTCGGGGCACCCTTGGGAGCCTCGGGTGGCATCTTGGGGCCATCGTGGAAGAGATCGATCAAAGGAGGTGCCGAAGTACATTAGGGCTCCACCCCCCCTCCCAGAAGGCCAACATGTGGCCAAAGCCTGCGCCACATCACTGGTGTTGGTCTTCTCGCCGAGGCCTCCTGTGGCGTCTTGGATGCCCCTGGGAGACCTCTTGGGGCCTCTTGGGGGTCTCTTGGCAGCCTCTTGGGGGCCTTCAGGGGCCTCCTGGGCACCTCTTGGGGCCATCTTGGGGCACCCTTGGGAGCCTCGGGTGGCATCTTGGGGCTATCGTGGAAGAGATCGATCAAAGGAGGGGAGCTCCTCAATTAGGGCCCCACCCCCCAGGAAGCCAACATGTGGCCAAAGCCACATCAATGATTATGGCCTTCTCGCCATGGCCACCTTGGACACTCAAAACATTGGCCGCGACCCCCCACCCTCCAGACCCAGAGGGGGGTAGCGGGAGGGGTCAAGGCACCCTCCCCGCCCGCAAGCCGTCTCGCTCACTCCCACCCGCCCTCCCAACACATAAGTAACTAACAGCCGAGCCGCAGCATGTTCAGCGGTCGTCTTTGGATTGGCAGCTCATGGAAACCAGAACACGCCACATATGCGCAACGCTGGGGCGAGGTGCGCCACGCGTGCCAGGCGCGCCACGCGCGCCAGGTGCGCCAGGCACCCCTTTGGCCCAAGCGTGCCAGGCACGCCTGGTGCGCCAGATGCGCCACGTGATCCACGTGCGCCATGTGTGCCGCATGCTCCAGCCGCGCCATGTGCGCCACGTTCGGGGTATGCACAGAGTGTGCCAGGTGCGACTGCGCACGTGATAGTACACATCGGGAACCGTGTCGGCCCCCACTGCCTTTACCGAAAACCAATGCTCAATTGCGGCGGGGTGGCCATCATAGTGTCTGGTGAGCCTGCACACAGCAGGTCATTTGCCAGCACCCCCGCCGTCCCAGTCAACAAAAAAATGCACAGTGATCGCAGGGTGCCCGCGCATGATCCAGATTTTGCCTCGAAGTGCACTGTTGTATTGGTTTTTGACAGGGGTGCTGGCCCTGCGCGCAGCAGACAATATATTGCCCACCCCCAGCCGTCCCTGACACAAAACAATACGAAGTGGTCGCGCCCCCCCGAGCATGACCCAGGATTTTGCCCCAAAGTGGACCACACATGGTTTTTGAAATGGATGGTGGGTGGGCGTCCTCATTGTTCCTTGTTGGCTGCCGGTCGCCCTTGGGAGGGGGTGTTATTGATAGGGAACAGTGATAAATCTTTCCCCGAATGGGGAGGAAGGGATGGAAGAGGAAACGCTCTGAACCACTCATGCCCTCAAGGGCTGGTGGGATTCCTTGACCTCCGGAAGAACCACGGCAAGGAGGAGCAGCGAGCGCGCGACCTTTTCTATGCTTTGTGGATTCCCGACCTGTTCATGCGCAGGGTGAAAGAAGACGCCGAGTGGACACTGTTCTGTCCGAACCAGGCATACGACAAGGAGTCGTCCAAGGGGTTGATGGACGTCTGGGGCGAGGAGTTTGAGCAGTTGTACGAGCGGCTCGAGAGGGAGGGAAAGGGCCTGAAGAAAGTAAAGGCGCAGCAGCTCTGGTTCCGTATCCTGGACGCCCAGATGGAGACAGGTACGCCCTACATGCTTTACAAGGACCACGCTAACCGGAAGTCCAACCAGCAGAATTTGGGCACCATCCACAATTCAAACCTCTGCACGGAGATTGTGGAGTACACCTCCAAGGACGAGGTGGCGGTCTGCAACTTGGCTTCCATCGCACTCCCTGCCTTCGTGCGTGGCGAGCGCGTCGAGGACTACGACTTCGAGGGGCTGCGCCAGGTGACGCAGGTGGCCACTCGCAATCTCAACCGGGTCATCGACAGGAACTACTATCCCGTGGAGGAGTCTGCCACGCGCAGAGGGGGGTGGGGGGAGGGGGGAGGGCTTCTTAGAAGCACCCCTGCTTTTTAGAAGGCGCGGGCCTTATCTATAGATATAGGGCCGGCGCCTTCTCAGAAGCAGCCTCCTTCTAAGAAGCCCTCCCCCTCCGTCTACCCCCTTCTGCGCACTGCCAAAGGAGGCCCGGGTGTCGAACATGAGGCACAGGCCCATCGGCCTGGGCGTCCAGGGGCTGGCAGACGCCTTCCTGCTGCTGCGCCTCCCCTTCGAGGGCGAGGCCGCCCGCCGCCTCAACGAGGACATCTTCGAGACGATCTACTTCGCCGCCTGCGAGGCCTCCTGCGAGCTGGCCGAGCTGGAGGGGCCCTACGAGTCCTTCGCGGGCTCGCCCGCCAGCCAGGGCAAGCTGCAGTTCGACCTCTGGAACAGGACACCCAAGAGCGGCCGGTGGGACTGGGCATGGCTGAAGGGCCGGATCGCGCAGCACGGGCTGCGGAACTCGCTGCTGGTTGCCCCCATGCCCACGGCCAGCACGGCGCAGATCCTCGGCAACAACGAGTCTTTCGAGCCCTACACACAGAATCTCTACGTGCGCCGCGTGCTTTCCGGCGAGTTCGTGTCGGTAAACAGGCACCTGCTGCGTGATCTCATCAAGCGCGGGCTCTGGACAGAGGATCTGCGCTTGCAGCTGATCGCACACAACGGCAGCGTGCAGCAGCTAAATCTTCCCGCGGAGGTGAAGGAGTTGTACAAGACAGTCTGGGAGATCAAACAGCGCATAGTGCTGGACATGGCCGCTGACAGGGGTGCATACATAGATCAGTCCCAGTCCCTGAACATTCACATGGTCGACGCCACTACAGCGAAGCTGTCCTCGATGCACTTCCACGGCTGGCAACTCGGCCTGAAGACGGGCATGTATTACTTGCGAACGAAGGCGGCCGTAGATGCCATCAAGTTCACCGTAGACGTCGAGAAGATGAAGCGGGCGGCGTCTGGATGGATCCAGGCCAAGGGGGAACATGGCGGCGACCCGCAGAGCGCAGAGGCAGCGGCGGCAGCAGTCGCGGAGGAGAAGCAGGCGATCGACCGCTTGAAGGCAGGCGAGAACAAGTACGAGTGTGTCGGGTGCAGCGCTTGAGGTTGGCCAGCTCCCCATGGGCCGCCCTGGCTGGGTATGCGGCAAGGCATGCGCTCGGGGTGGAGCGGGAAGTTGCAGCGTTGGTGGTGGCGCCGCTGTCATGTATTTCAAGGCCCCCAGCCAGATCTATACATACCCTTACGGGGTTGCCTCCTAGAGTGTGTCATCGGTCTTTGCTAGGGTCTGCGTTCAGACGGGTTGTTGAAGCTGCCAAGCCAACCTTTTTCCGTTCAGTGTTGCCGTGATGTCGCGTTTGCATTGAGTACGTAATGCCCAACGGCTTCATTGCTGCTTTCACATACTGCGCAATAGTGGAGCGCGATGGGGGATTCGCGCTGTTCTGCTCGGGACATTTACACACGCAATGGCGCTGATTGCGACGTGTACGATAGGTCAGCCCCTTCTTCGGGATTGCTCCATCAAGACAAATAAGTGCTATCATTGCCACCGCTTCCCTTACCACCACTGTACAGCCGCTAGTGCTGCTGCTTTTTTAGATGGTCGGATCCTCGTCGCAAAACTGAACTAGCGAGGCTATTGGGCATTCGGATATCATGTTCCCGCCCCTCTTCAGTAATGACGTCAAAGAGTGGATATACGTGCTTCGGTATATCAGATAAGCGCCCCACGCACGCAATGTATGCATATGTGCCCATTTACCAGATTGCGTTTGTTGTTCGTGTCTGCATGTCATGTCCTCATGCCCAACACATCGAGTTGTTGGTTTTAGTGGAAAGCCTCTGCCTCACCTTCCTCATGCTGCCACCCTCTTTCAGATTCGCTTGTTTACACTCCGCCCCACTCACTTTCAGGTTCACTCATTCACCCTGGCTCCTTCACCTCAGTCTCACTCGCACGCTGACTCGCACTGAGATGAGCTCAGACTTAGAGTCCCTCGCAGCCCATCGGGATCACCTTGACGCACGTCCAGACCCATTCGTCGGGGCCCGCCGCCACCCAGTCGCGGAGGTCATCGTCGTAGACCAGACGGAAGTCGAAGTTGCCCGTGCCGTGCAGGGCAGGCAGAGGTAGCGAGCCACCTCGAAGTCGGCTTGGAAGTGGCCGTCGGTGAGGTCGGCGCCAGTGGAGTGGACGTCCAGCGGACGGCCTCGGGTCTCGTGCTCCGCCGCCATGGTCTCACCCTCCCCGAGGAGGAAACCAGCCAGCGTGCGCGCCGCAACCAGCCGGCTCGCCGGCGGGGGCCGATGCAGCACCTTGGCCGGGCGACGCTGCAGCACCAGACGCAGGCGACAGCCGTCCTCCTTGATCACCGTGAGCGCACCCACGCAGCACCGAGCCCGCCGACGCAGCGATGTCATCGTGGCTGCGTGCAGCTTCTCCACCGAGGTCTTCCTGCTGCGCGGGTCCCTCAACGCCAGGTCGAGGCAGGGCTTGGCCGAGGCCTCGGCTGCAAGAGTACTGCGAAGGCCTGACGGCCAGTGCCGCCGACCCTGAGCACGACGAAGATGAAAACGAGGGGGGGCAGGGGGGAGGAAGATGAGTGGGGACGTGGAGGAAGGGTGGGGGAGGTGTCAACGCCAGGTCGAGGTAGGGCTTGGCCGAGGCCTCGGCTGCAAGAGTATGCTCATCATCCGGTAGTCTGAACATCGATCCCCACGGGTCGGCCGCCATCGGCCGAGCGTCGGGCCCGACCACCCTGCCGACTGGCTTGGGGTGATCGCCTCCGCCGCGAACCGCGCGGACTCGATCTGCCTCGAATGGCCTGCCGGCCGCGCCGTCGGTCGTGAACTCTTCAACGCTCAGAGCTCGAAGGACCTCTCGCAAGGCGCCCCTCCCGTCAGGCCCAGAGGCGGGTCGCCCCAAGGCCAGGACGGCCTCCCCCAGCCGGGGGCGCCCACTGCACGCTGCAGTCCAGTACAGTCGGCCCGGAGTGGCAGCTCGACGCTGCCAAGTCAAGGGTGCCCCTGTGTCCTGTGTCTCGCGACCCATGCCTCCTGCAGTCCTATGGCAATGTGGCCCTCGGAAGGGTCTTTTCTCCTCTCGCGTGTCCTGTCCAATGAAGTCCGACTGCAGGCGCCGACGCCATTGTGCACCGAGACAGACGGTGCCCCGCTCTCGCAGCCGCCAGCGCATTCAGGGAGCCAACCGCCTCGGCGAGCCTCCCATCTCACGAGCAGCAGCACGCCGCGGCAAGAGATGCCCTCCGAGGGCGCAGCGCGCCGGTCCGCAGCGCAGGGCAGCGGAGAGACGTCTCGAGGCAGCGGCTTCTCGACGACGGTCTTGACGCCGCAGCTCGTGTTGGCCTGGCCATCGACGGAGCCTCAGCAGCAACAGAGGGACCCGTCACACCGACGCCAGACGCGGTAGCCGCTCCCCCACAGGGGAAAACGAGAAGGGGCGCTGCCACAGCAAGCGACCTCGCTCATCATGGCTCCTGGGACTCCCTTGCCGGAGCTGCCCTCCTTGTTTTGTTTTGCGTCGCTTCGTGTCCGCCTCAGCCTCCTCCTTCAGCAAACAGTTCATGATCGCTGCCTGGGTCTTCCTCATCTCTGCCATCTCCGCATCGAACTGCACGGTGACCATGCCGCCCGTGGGGCGAAGGCGAAGGCGTGAGGCATGAAGGGGTCCAGGCCGTCGAAATCAGGGTTCCGCGGATTTCGTCGAACAGCTCGCTGGGTCGTCAGAGCCCTTCTCGACGCGAGCTCTGCCGCGGCGACATTCGACAAGCTCAGCTGGTCAAAACTCACCATCATGTGTCCGCTCTCCCACTGTGCTGCTCCTGACCCAGAGCGGATGATACGTGCGGAACTCGTGACCCGAAGCCGCTGCACCCTCGGCGAGCTTCAGCACCGACCTCGACTCCGGGAGGGGGAAACCATTCGCCTGGAGCGACTGCTTCAGCTGTTTGACCGCCTCCCGCAGCGTGATCGACCTCGTCCGAGTGTCGGGGCCCAGGCACACAGGCGGGAAGGGGAAACCATTCGTCTGGAGCGACTGCTTCAGCTGTTTGACCGCCTCCCGCAGCGTGATCGACCTCGTCCGAGTGTCGGGGCCCAGGCGCACAGGGAGCAGCGACCGCCGCGACTCGCACCGCGCAGCTCCTCCTGGGTCCACCCTGGGCTGCGCCTCTGGGCGCAGCTCTCTCGGGCGCAGCCCACTCCCGACCTCGCTCGATCAGGCAGAGCGTGCCTCTGGACACCGCCGTCGCCCCCGCTAGGGGAACTAAAAGTGACACAAACACAAAAACTCGGAGGTCCGCGCGGATTCCTCGGATCGGCGCTGGGGCCCCCCGGCGGCGCCTCCGGCGCCGCCCCTGGCGCGCTCCGCGCGCCAGGGAGGGGGGTCCAGCGCCGATCCGAGAAATCCGCGCGGACCTCCGAGATTTTATGCTTATGTCACTTTTTGTTCCCCTACCTGGCGCTGAGCCAGGGATCCTTTTTGTTGTATGCCACTTTTTGTTTATGCCACTTTTTCGTTCCAAGTTTTTTGTTTGTGCCACTTTTTGTTCCCCTATCCGCGCCGAGCCAGGGATCCTCCGCCTCCGCGCCGAAGCAAGCGCACAGGCCGGGCCAGGCCGGACGTGCACCGAGCCGGCCTCGGGCGCCCGGGCGCGGGAGCCACCGGGCCGCCGAGGCTCTCGGCGAGCGCTCTGCCCTGGGCCCTGAGCCCGGCCACGCTCGCAGGAGCGATGGGGAGGAGGAGGAGGAGGAGGAGGAGGAGGAGGAGGAGGAGGAGGAGGAGGAGGAGGAGGAGGAGGAGGAGGAGGAGGAGGGGGAGGGGGAGGGGGAGGGGGAGGAGGAGGAGGAGGAGGAGGAGGAGGAGGAGGAGGAGGAGGAGGAGGAGGAGGCGCACGCGCTCGCATTAGGGATCCTGCAGCAGCTTGAAGGGTGGAGGGCGGCTCCTCTGCAAGGGGCGGCGCTCGCTTCGGCACCGCGCCCATGCGCCTTGAACGTGTGCAGCAGCTTTAAGGGCAGGGCTGGGCCTGGACGGTGTTTTTGGTGGTTTCGTGGGCCGTTTTCGTTTCGGCTCCGTTCTGCGGTGGAAAGGCGGATCCGAGACAGAAGCGAAGGACAGCGAGAACAAAACGAGAACGAAACACACCGTTTAGGTTCAGCCCTGGCCTTCTAGCGTTCCTTAGTTAGCGTTCCTTGCTTCAGCAGCCCAACTGTAGGCATGCAGGCCCTGCGGGAAAGGAGCGTTTCTCTGCAGAGGGGCGAAGGCGACCACCGCCGCTCGATCTGCCGGATCGACGGCCCTCGCCGAGAAGTCTGGCGTCGACCATGTCCACCGGGAGCCCTCCGACTTTGTGGCCAGCACCCGATGATGGTGAGGCATGGCGTTGTTAGGATTAAGTCGGGCCTGTCCCTCTACAGGGGGAATATTCAAAAATAGTCAACAAATAGTCTGGGGACTATTTTTGATTTTTTTGGGGGACATGTTTGGAGAATCTTTTGAATATTTATTTCGCCCCAAATCCCCCTGTTGGGGGGACAGGCCCGACCTAATGTTAGGATAATGCACGAGGATCTGCCGTTCGGGAACATCCAGACTCATCGTGCCAGCTCAGCTCGCAGACGGCGACTCTCAGGCGTCTCCACGTCCACGAGCGCGGGCACACCGCCCACGGGACGTCGCGAGACTTGCCGACGGCACAAACACGCTGCGCAACCGACGATCACGCAGGCGAGACAGAAACCCGCCAGCACGCCGAGCCAGAAGAACCGAAAGCTCAAGGCCCAGCTGTCACACGGCGTCTCCTGCACCCCTCTCAGGGCCTCTCAAGGGGTAGAAGGCGACGGATTTTCAAATCTCTCACAATCCCGAAACTGGGAGCCGGCGGTAAATTGTCAACCTTGGTTACCGCCGGGAACTCGTAGAGCTTCCTTGCGATATACATGAATGGGATGCGGGCGCGGCCATCTCGCATTCCGCGCGCGCGAGGGCACGGTTTCATGGGAGGACGTGGAGGAGAAGAAGGAGTGAGGAGACGATCTGCGCGATGCGCTCCTCCAGACTCTCCAGTCCTGACGGGCCTGACGCGGGCAGCGGCTCGCACGGGGCCCCCGCTGGACACCGCAGGCAGGGACAGCTGCACGTCGGGCAGGCCGGGACGACAGGCGCAGCCGGGCACGCGAGACCGTCTTGGGCGATCTTGAAGGCCTCTGGGGCCATTTTGGACGCTTCGAAGACCAATACAGCCGAATCTGCTGAAAATGCCCATTTTCCGAAGGGACTGTGACGATTTTTGCTTGATGGAGCCCTTTCGGGGGACCGCCTTGGACCCGCCTTTAGCCGGCCGGGGGCGTCTTTGGGGCTCATGGGGCCGTCTGGAGAACATCTTGGACCGCCTGAAAGCCGACTGGGGCAGTCAGGGACCTTTTGGCGACCCCACTCGAAGAAATGACCAAGACGGAGGAATGCGTTCAGAATCGGCCCAGCCACCTGAACAGCGTGCTCCACTATTCTCGAGCCAACGACAGACTACATATCAAATGTAATGTTCAATCCTTTCAGCTCACTACAGGGAAACGGGGAGACCTAGCTACTGGGTATCGTGTGATCGACAAGGCGTGTGATGGACAAGGAGATCGATAATGATATTGATAATGAGATCGAGGGTGAGATCGGTAATGATATCGATTGCATGACATGGAATGTGAGATCGATAATGACATCGACAATGAGATCGGCCGGGAAGCTGGAACCCCTGGAACCCTGCCGCTAACCGAAATCGGAACCCCGAACCGGGAACCCGGGAACCAGGCCGCCCACCGAAATCGGCCAGGATTTTTCGCCAAATCTTTCAATCCCCACTAGGACCTCTTCAGTACAAGCACTGATTAGGGAAAAACCGAATAACATAGTCAATAACAGGCGTAATCATATATAAGAAAACCGATTCAGGTTTGATTGGACGCCAGTTACGTTAGCAGAGATTGACCATTCATATAGTGCAAATTGCCGAATAATTGTTTCTAGTTTTCAGTTCGGATTTTTCCCAACGGTCAAGCCTTCCCCCTCCTCCTCCTCCTCCTCCCCCATTTTCTGTGCTGAGTTGTTCTCCGGGGTTTTGCAGACATTTTTTCAACGCAAAGGAAGGCGACGATGACCACGAAGCGAAAACCGTCCGAGGGCCGAGAGCGAAACACAGTGCGGTGACGATCGTAATGCTCAGCAGCGCCAAAGGAGAAGGAGGCGGAGGAGGAGGACGAGGAGGAGGAGGATGTCAGAGGACCTCCAGGTCAGCGAGGTCAGGCGTTGGCTCCAAAGAGGTGGTGGGCAGGCCCCCAGGTTCGTGGAGCACCATTCGCGCTACAGACCCCTGTAGAGCAATTCCGAGGAGCCCCCACCACCGGTGCAATAGAGCTGATTCGGCTCCATTCCGGACCCGGCCCAGTAAAAAACGGCACCGCTCACGAGCGAGAGCGAACTAGCGACAGGCATTGCTCACTCCAGCGTCTGTACATTTCTGCCCCGAAACATTCGAGAGCCCCTAATCCAGAAGAAACCACGTCTGTGTAAGTATTGTTGTTGTTGTTGTTGAACATTATTAATTCTAAAGAATAATTATTGTTGGGACCCCTGGTGCACGGCCCCCCTGCGCCGCCTAGGCCGCAGCTACATTTTCATCATTTTCGTGAGGAAGCCTCAGGTAATTCGATGTGATCAAGATCCGGTTGTTTTGTTCCCCCCCGCTTTCCCTTGCAAAAAACACTATAAAATGACATTTCTTGTTCTAATATAATCAAATTTCAAGAATCCCTTGCAAAAAATAAGGTAAAGTGGACATTCGCGCGCGCAAGACGAAATCCTTCCAAAAGCTTAGTGTTCGGAGCGATTTTAACATAAAAACATCAAAAAACCAATGGTTTTTCAACAAAAAAATGTCAAAATCTCATCCCGCGCGCTCTTGCGGATTCGTAGGAAACCCAACACTTTTTAAACATTTCTGTCAAACGGGCTTTTGCGAGCAACTTTTTCGAACTTCTGCGACAACGGTTGCGCACCTGCCAGGGCCATCATCCCTGTCAAATAATACCATGCGGGACACATTCGTTTTTTCTTCGCGCGCGCACGCCGAAATCTCCAAAAACCATTGGGCTTCTTAAGAATTTTAGCACCGCGCATCATAAAATCACACGAATCGCATCGTAGGTCCTCGAAAAAAACACTTGCACGACAATCATCGGGACAGTCATCGGGACAACGATCGGGACAAGCACAACCATCAGGACAACCATCGGGACAATCATCGGGACAACGATCGGGACAACCACAACCATCAGGACAACCATCGGGACAACCATCGAGACAACCATCGGGACAACCATATCCTCTCTCTCTTGTGTATTCCCACATCCCTCAGGAATTTGCCCTAAAGATGTGATCAACTATCTTGTGAGTACGTATCGTGTGTATCATGTGTATCATGTACCATATGCATCATATGCAACAGATGTTCTGTGGAAGGCTTAACAACTTCTGTGGGTTAACAAGGCTTAACAACTTCTGTGGGTGTACGAACGTAGGCTTAACAACTTCTGTGGGTGTGTACTCCACGCCAGTGTAGTAGCCACGGTCGTCCGCAGGCCACGAAGTGAAGTGTCCGAACGTCATAGGGCGGGAAGCTGGGTGTGGGTGGTGGCGAAGAGTCGTGTGGATATTTGGTAGAGCTTGCACTGCCCCCCCACAAAGTGGGGGTATTGGCTGGCGTCGCATGAAAACCCTGGCACTGGTGAGAACACTGAGCGTTCGGGTAAAGTGATTGTTGTTGTTGTTGTTGTTGTCGTCATTTTGTGCCCTGTAAAGTAGCCTGGTAAGTTGAGTTCCTTGTGGCCTGCTGTGGTTCTCTTGTACGTCGCATTGGTGAAAGTCCTTGTAACCGCTTACACGAGGAGCCACCTGTGACAATTATTGCCCGGGCGAGCGGTCGGGAATGAGGCGGAAATTCTGGCAGTTATAACGATACGAATTTACGCGAAAATGTATCGGCGCTGCGCCGGGAGCGAGACGAGAGGAGGAGGAGAGGGAACACTAAGACTACGAACGTGCAGCACTGCCACCACGGGAGGTCCAACACCCGCTGGGAGCGCAGCATCTCCTCCGAGCCGCACGACATTACTCGTGCATCAGACACTCGCGGCAGGAACCCCCTAGTATTCCAAAGGACCAGGGAAAATGCATGGCGCCTCATCTGTCGGGACGGGACAGCCAGAAGAGAGAGCTGGACTCACAGCATAATGAGAGAGGGCTAACACTATCCCCGGGATAGTGAAACATACGGGCAAATGACAGAGACCATGTGCAAGCAGGTCGAACCAAGCCGCCACAGCAGCGGAAGAAACGAGACACTGATTATAACACCAAGAAGAGAGAGAAAGAGAGAGAGAGAGAGAGAGAGAGAGCGAGAGAGAGAAAGAGAGGGAGAGGGAGAGGAAGAGGACGAGAGAGGGGAAAAAGGGGGAAGAGCAGTCCCGACCCCGCTAAGGGACGGACAGAGGATCCTAAGCAAAGCCTCGGATCCACCTGCCAAAAAGGGGAGGGAGGAGGAGGGGGAGGACGGAAGGAGGAGGAAGAGGAAGAGGGGGAGGAAGAGGTTGTCTTTTCCCGGGGGGCGGTATTTGTTCGCCCAGGCCGGCGCTTTCAACAGGCAGCGTACGCGTTGTGGCAGAATTTGGAGCTTCGCGGCGGTTCTCCATCTCCTCCCTCCAGAATAAAAAATGGTGGAAGTCCTTGTAACATCGCAAGATATAGGTAAACCACGAGCCACATTAGTACCAGGAGCGATCAGGTCGAGGCGTCTCGTGTCCCCCGCCAGCACAGGAATGTGGGTAGTACTGAGGGTTCCCTCTACGTTCCTATCCGGGATAGGTCCGCCACCTTCGGTAGAGACTTGTCGCCACGCTGCCACCATTCAGGTACGCCGTGCGTTGAGACGCCCATAGCTGCTGTCCGTCATTCGGGCGTGGCCGTGGGGATCGCCTTCTTCAAATAGCAAACCGATTCCGAATTGTCGTCGTACGGCACAGATTTTCGTGCCTCTGTCCATTATTAGACCGTCCATAAAATGCCAGGTAAGCCAGATCGCCACGTAAGGGCCAAGGCAAGATCTTAATTGCATTCTGCTTGCTGTTGCTGAGTTTGCTCGTGCATGTGGGCCGCCACCTAATTCAGACAAGCCGGACGATGCAAGACATTGCAATCCGTGGGTCCCTTCGCCAAAGGCGCGTGGAAGTGGTGGTCGAGCCGAGGGCGTATTGTCGATCGCTAAGATATCCCCCGTAGGTCGATTTTGCCCAGTTGCTGGTGTCACAAAATCAGCCCGCTTCTTCAGCGGCACGTAGACAACTAGGTTGGGCCCCCGGGATTATACGAGCAATATTGTCCAAGGTTGTCAGAGGGCGGCCGATGCCGGGTTCACCGAAGCAGACTTCTTGCGAAGGGTAGCAGGGCTACCCACCGCAGCGCTGGTTTATTGGCCGCCGCTGGGGCTGGCCGAGTATGTTCCGTATTGATACCAATTCATTGTTCTTTGGGCGCACGGTGTGACGAGCATTTCGAATTTGATTGGTACATATTGAACTGCATACGTGCAATATTTGGGTGCACGATTGTCCATGCTCGGTGTGACGAGTATTACTTTTTCAAATTGGTACGATACGGTTTGCACGGGTATCATACGGATACTTGGGGCATTGGCATCAAGTCGAAGCTAGGTCCGCCAGGAGGGAGGGAGAGGATGATGAGTTTGATAAGTTCTTCTCGCTATTTCCGCTCATTTTCTCGGACTGCCCCGAGCACGATCCCAGGCTCCACCCCCCAGTTCATTCCGACTCCGGCTGCTACCCCTCGTTCTCTCAATATCCCGACACCAGCTTCCATCTAGGGCGCCAACCGAGATTCCCATGAGGGCCCCCAACGTATTCCCCAGAGCAACAGAAGTTTGCATGGTGGATCCCAGGGCACGGCACTTCCTTCAGAAGATCTGGTTCACGAGGCAGGCCCCGAGATGCCCCTGGCAGTAACTCAAATAGTAGATGCGTCTTCCGACTCCCGCTCCGCTCCGACCCTGGCTCCCACATTTGCATGCAATCAGCCTGGAACGATTTGCCACGGACTTCGATGATATCGCTTTCCGCTTTTGGTCGGCCGTGTGGTCTTCAGGAATAGGCTAGAACATGGCAGCCCAGATCGACCGTGGTATCACTTTGAGGTCCGATTCCCAGTTCGACCTTGGCTCCGACGCAAGCACGCGGTCATTTCGGAACGGTGTCATGTTCGGACCTGCTTGGTTTTAGACGAATGTTGCTAAGATCAGGGTGACCCGTGCCGATCGTGGTGTCGTCTTATCTTCCGTCTCCCGCTCCGACCATTTTTGCATCTATTTGCGTCCCGATTCCAGCTCCGATCCACCTTCCGACGGTGGGTTGTCTCAATGACGCGATTCCAAGATTACGGTATCGATATCGATTGTCGTTCGGACAGGGAACCAAAGAAAAAACCCAAGAGAGGGCCCCATGGCAATAATTTCAGATTCGATTATTTCGTGTTCCCGACCCCCGGATCTCCCGATTATCCCCGATCGAATTCCGAATTTTGCATCCCATTTTGGTTTGGGCCGATCGGTCCAAGGCGAAACGTTCCACCTCCTCTCCTCGAACTTTTTGTTATTCCTCTTCCTGTGTTCCTCCTCCTCTTCGCTCCCCTCCTCCTCGTGCTCGTTCTTCTTTTTGCTATACTAGCAATAGTACCGTATCGTACGGCAACGTTTAGTGCGATATCAGGAATTACACAATGCAGTCCATCGTGCCACGTTGTATACGTGTACGAGCACACCATATCTTAGTAGAAAAATCGGAATCAACACATTCAGGACTGCACATGTTGCAAAATATGATATGTTTGTTTTGTGTTCCACCTATTTCCAGAAATTGCGATACCATGCCGGATGGTATTATTGGTACCATCGTTACCATCGAAAGTAGTTTTGACGCCACAAATTCAAATTATGATGTTAGTACCGGTGCACATTTCGACACCAAACACTAACGTCATCATCAAAAACAACAACATTTACACGTCAATAAGAACGTTAATTTCAATACGAATATTCATATTAAAATAGCGACGACAACCATGACGTCAACATGGTTAATATTGATGACGAATACGATATTATTGGGTCGACCGAATGCGCGACAATTCCGATGCCCACGACAATCCGCGTATGGAGGCGAATTTCTGCATTATAAGCTCATGAAGACACCGCCAAACATATTTAGCCGTGTAGGTCGGGGAATCCACCCACTATCGCACATTTCCCCATCCTACGGCACGCAAGCCACGCGTGGTATTTGTTTTCCAGGATTTGTTTTTTGAATTGGGATGTCTATCTCATCCAATTACGCGCCTCATGGACATGAGTTTTTTATAGTTGCGGCAATGCTTCTGAGATCAATAGTTTTTTTGCGCAAAAGAATTGGGAACAAACAGGTGCAAATACGTTTTCAATAGTCAAGGACCCAAGGCTCAAGGGCGGCACACCCACCTCTTTCTCCCTCACTTCTCACACCGTTTACACCGCAAACTTCTGATCTTTCTTTGTTCTCGCTTGCGGCCGCGTGTGACGACGACGATGGAATCCGGATGGAATGGTTGGTGGAATGAGCATGTGCAGCAATCGACTGGCGTGCAATTGGATCTGCGCTGTGGGACTTTGGGTCTCGGACCGCACGCACTACCGGGTCATCGCTAGCCCTCTTGTCGACGCTCCCACGGGAGTGCAAGTTTGCGACGGTGCATGCGTCGGCCATCTGTGCAGGGTCCACACCGGGATTTGGACCGATACAGGTGGGATACGGATGGTTTTTACTGGGCGCAAGGGTGGGACTATTGGTGGCCATTCATGTGCTGTTACTCTGCACGCGCACACCGATCGCGGTAGCTGCCCCGGCGATGGCGTTCCAACCTACGGAGAGGGAACGAGCGCAATTGGAGGTATCGCGGGCGTTGGCGGGTGGCGGTCGTGGGGCCCTCCGCAAGATGGCGGCGAACGCGGAAACGACAGAGACGGCTTTTCTGTACCATCTCGCCAAGAGTGGCCGGGCATTGTCCGTATTGATCCAAATAACGATTTCTGTTTGACGGGCATCACAGACATCTACGGCACGGTGGCGCATGCGCGTACAACACAATTATTACGGACAATATTTTAATATGTAAGGCTCCTCCCCGGTTTACCGGAATGAATGTTACGCTTACGATGGGGTATCATTTGCTTGTCGTGCCGGATCAACGCCAACACCAGGACTTGCGACGATAACGGTATCAACGCTTCCATTGGCTCCGAGGCCGGCGCCTACGTCGACATCAATGTTTGCGCCCATGCTGGCGCCAATACCAGCATCAACGCCTGGGACGACTACGCCATCAACGCCTCTACCAATTGCCAAGGTGGCGCCTACGTCAACAACAAAGTTTGCGCATACGTCGGCAAGAACGCCAGCATTGATGCCTGCAATGACTACAACATCCACGCCCCTACCAACTCCCAAGCCGCCTACGTCGGCAACAATGTCTGCGCTCGCGTACGCGGGCACCAACACTAGCATCGACGCTTGCGACGATGACATTATCAATGCTTCTATTGATGCCCAGGCCGACGCGTACGTCCGCACCAACGTCTGCGCCGAAGCTGACACCAACGCCAACACCGACACCGGCGACGATTTCACCCTTAATGCCCTTACAGATTCCTAAGCCGGCGGCTACGTCGGCAGCAGCGTCTGCGCTTGCGCCAGCACTAACGCCAGCATTGACACTTGCGACAAATACATCATCACCACCTCCACCGAACCCCAAGCCGGCGCCTACGTCGGCAACAATGTCTGCCCCTATGTTAGCATTATCAACGACAGCGTTTACACCAGATCCAACGCGGGCACTCACTACGCTGGCACAAACGCCAGTGACGTTATTACTACAAGCAACAACAATTACTATGGGCACTACTGCGTACCAAAATGTATAGCGGTACCGTACTTATGCGTTGGAGTATCGGCATGGTCATGCGATTGTCATGTTTGCAAATATTTTGACAGTGTCTCCGATAGTTGGTCCGACAACGGCTCTGGCGGCAAGCCCCATTGTAGTTCTAAGAACGGTTCTGATGGCGCGCCTTGCGCGCCTTCATTTTACGACAACGCCGACTACGACAACACATGGTTGCAACAATACCGACCGATTACGATCGCAATAATAACCACTATGCACGGTAACATATGCAATTGCAACAATACCGAATATGACCATATTGAGCGCATCGATAACAACATCGGTACGCAAGCATTTGAGGCATATGTGAGTTCAATCAACTTGGGATCCATAACAACGGAAAATTCATGGAATGGTTGATTACGCACACGGCCTTCGATTTTCGACCAGGGGGGACGGCAATACCACTTCAAAAATACGTTTTGGATCGGGCTATCGCGGCGGACACGACTATCAGGGGTATCGAAAATACGTATAATGCGTTTGCATTGGATCTGTACCGAAGCCCAGCAAACGATTCTACTTATCCAACCTGCCCTGAATCGCATCCTCCTGCGCCCCTTCCTGCCCCATTGCAAATACCCCAACAAACGATCCGATCACGGAGACCGCCCGGAATTGCCCGGGTGCTCTCTGGATGGCGTCATCTCCACGGGTTAAATTTGGAGACGGAAATTGCGATTCCAGTACGGACGATGAGATCGATCCCCAAGTGCATACGTGATCAGTACCTTAGGATTCTTCCCTAAATTTTGTTGGAAGGGGAGGCATCGTATAGGGGATAATAACGACAGAGTGTTAACATGAGAAGCTTGGCCGCGGCTGCTTCTGCACCACACGCCTCGAGGTGGCGACGCTGGAAAACGGGTACAAAAAGAACGGATATTATGGTTCGGGATAAACTCTTAGAATCACTACGGGCAAGCGCAAAGACAAAACATACCAAAACTAGACCCAAACCGGAAGCTATTAAAATCAACCAAATTCTTTACGCTTCGCGTATCCCCACCAGCCCATCTCAAAATAGCAACTATTGCGAAGCATGCCGACAATCGTGTTTTTTCAGGCGTGTTTCCGCCTGCCCGCGCATATCTCCCTTGTTTCTCCTTCCTCCCGCCTCCTTGTACATACTCCTTGTGGTGGGAGCGGGAAAAGAACGAGACGGAGGAGGAGGGAGAGAAAGCGTTCCTCCTGGTTTGAGTCGTTTGGGGTTTCTCGTCCTGGTGTAAGTCGTTCGAGCCTTTTTTCCTGGTGTGAGTCGTTTGGGCTCTTCGTGGTGTGAATCGTTCGGGCTCTTCGTCCTGGTGTGAGTCGTTCGGGCTTCTCGTGGTGTGAGTTGTTCGGGCCCCTCGTCCTGGTGTGAGTCGTTCGGGCTCGTCGTGATGTGAGTCGTTCGGGGCCCTCGTCGTGGTGTGAGTCGTTCGGGCCCCTCGTGGTGTGAGTCGTTCGGGCGCCTTGTCCTGATGTGAGTCGTTCGGGCCCCTCCTTCTGGTGTGAGTTGTTCGGGATCTTCGTGGTGTGAGTCGTTCGGGCCTCTCGTCCTGGTGTGAGTCGTTCGGGCTCCTCGTGGCGTGAGGTGTTCGGGCACCTCCTCCCCTTTTGGGGTGTCTTGGGAGCCTCTTGGCGGCCCCAGGGGCTTCCAAGAGCGTCTTGGGTGGGAGCCTCTTGGAGGCCGTTTGGGGCGTCTTGGGGGCTTCTTGGCGGCCCCAATGGCTTCCAAGAGCGTCTTGGGTGCTTCGGGAAAGCCTCTGGGGGCCTCTTGGATGCCTCTTGGGGCTCTCCTGGGTACCTCTTGGGGCCATCTTGGGGCCTCTGGGTGCCTCTTGGGCGCTTGTTGCGGCCATCGTGGATGGGGATGGATCAAAGAAGAGGGGAGCTTCAATGAACGCTGCCCCCTCAGAAGGGCAAAATGAACCCAAACCCTTCGTAAAATCAATGATTTTGCCTTGAAAGAAGAGGGGAGCTGTAATGAGCGCTGCCCTCTCAGAAGGCGAAAATGGGGCCAAAATCGTAGTAAAATCAAGGACATTTTTATTGATTACCCCGTCGGGGCCAGAATCCTCGTGAGGGGTGTTGTTTTTTAGCCCTCCCAAGTGTCGAAAAGGACCACCCTGACCACCCGCGAAAGGACCTCTCCAGGCCCAGGGGGAGGGGGTAGGGAGAGGGGTAAACCCTTCCCCAAAGGGGAAGGAGGGTTGAGAACAGAGCGGGCTCTCTAAACCACTCACGCCCAAAGGGCTGGTGGGATTTTTACGATTAGTGCAACTCGGTGATCTCAGCCACGCTGCGCGCCAAAACTTGGCTCACTTCATCCTACCGACGACTACCCACCTGAATTACCAACATTTCAACCGCAATCGATCCTGGAATCGGAGCGTGCTGTATTTGGGAATGCTTTACGGGAAACAACGAGGATTATTTGCAAGCCTTTTGCGGTCGGAAATACGTGCCGTTGCTTTTGAAACTGCAACAGTTCAAAAAAAAAAAACACAACAATTTCAGAAAAAGGCCGGTTTTAGAAAAAAGGCGTGCCGTTTCAGAAAAATACTAAGCAGTTTCAGAAAAGCGCTGTATGAGAAAAGACGCTGGAGGTTTCAAACAAATTGCGTACGTGCGGTTTCAGAAAAATTGCCCACCCCCGATTTGCTGCCTGGGCCCCTGGGCCTCGGCCCAACCTTCGACCGCGGGCTCAGGATTTTTGCACACGGACCCCCGCCGTTTTTTTTTTTTTTTTTTTGAAATGGTCGTTGCTGCAGCCGTGTTTCCCTTCGGGAGGAGCGCGGAAGAGGCCAGAGGAGGCGGAAGGACGACGGGGCATTGGAGCAGGCGTGAATGAGATTGGGAAGGTTGGATTCGGGAAAAGCGCGGCAGGAATTTGCCTTTTCCGGTTCCGACTCCGGCTCCGGATTTTGGTCGGGTTTCGATTCCGATTCGGTCTCCTTCCGCTTCAGACTCCGATGCTGACTCCCGTTCCGGCCTCGTGTCCGGCTTTGTCTGGCTCCGAACTTTCGTCCGGCTCCGACTCCGATTCCCATTCGCTTTTCCTTCACTTCCGACTCCGATTCCAACTCCCATTCTGACCTCCTCCAGCTCCGACTCCACCTCCGGGTTTTCGTCTGGCCCCGACTGCGATTCCCGTTCGGTCCTTTTCCATCCACTTCGGATTCCAGAACTGGAAGGACGTATACGTGCAGTTGTGGATATAGATGGAAGCAAACATATTGGTAAGCAATCCGCGCAATGCTCCAAATGCTGCGGACGTGGGAGGAGATAGGGCGTAGAACATAAGAAGAGGTGGGACGTAGGGAAAAGTCAAAGGAAGCAAGAGGTGGTGGAAAAGGCGCACAAAGAAGCAATAAGAGCGCTCGAACCGAAAAATTTCAATGTCGTTTGTGAAAACCGCTGCTCTTTTAACTACCTCTTCGTATTTTTCTATGTTAAATACATGCTCCTACTATGTCTTACAACATTGGTTTCGCCTTAACACTGGCGGAAGCTAGACAAAAAAACCTGTTTTGAGCTTCAGATATACACGATAATTGATTACAGTTCCAATGATTTCGGAATCCGATTCCGGTTCCAACACAAACAAAAAGAATACACACATTCAGACGTATAAATATAATAACCCCGAAGAGCGAGAACCACAAAGCCAACCCGCCCCGTTTCATTCCAATATTATTTCCGAACGTGCCCACTGAGTGACCGCCGGGTATTGAAACGGGTATATGAATTTGAATTTTATGCATCAACGGCATTGCCCAAGAAATTACACGCTCTTTTTTGAAACGGGTAGCGTTGTTTTTGAAACGGCAACTATTTTTTCTGAAACAGCAAAAACTGCTGTGCGCTTTTTCTGAAACGTCAAATTGCTGGACGAATGGCCCAACCTAAGTACCCGAACCCATCCGGAAAACTATGCATATAACGTCTCTTACGGCTTTAAAGAAACCAACACAAAAATCAGAGGAATCCGTGCGCCTGACGCGTGGCGATTGGATAAATTGCTGCCTGAAAAAGGAATGAAAATATTGGGATTGCCGTTTGGAACCACCGACTACGTGATTACCTTCGGGGCTGAGCTGTTTGCGAGGTTGAAGCTGCTTCACTACCTTCCAAAACTCTCTTCGTTGTAGGCCGCGTAGCTGCTGTTGTACTTCTGTGCGGTGCCGAAATTGAACAACATCCTACGCACACCCCCCACACTTGCCATTCACGGCGGCATAAGATGCACATATTTTACTGACATTTGCAGACATATTTGGGATACCATCGGCAAACTCATGGGACATTCTGACAGGATTGCATACAAGAATTGGGTACACTAATCTTCGCTGCCACTGCAGTTGGCAAATACGAGCTTACGGAACGCTTGCCAGACGAGCCTGGCCGCATACTGGGCGAATTTGGCGGACTCTCTCCCTGAAATACAACGACTGTTTCCGACCATTGATAACCATATGCTGTATCATTTGCTTGAGGTCTCGGAAACTGCTGGCAACCATCGCATTAAAAGCCCTGATTGTTTGGTAGCAATGCAACAATCAACATTGCAATAAATCAGAATAGACGCCCGTCCTACGTGGATTGAGGTGGCTGCGGGGGCGCAACCACCAAATATACTCAACGACGCAACACTAGAAGAATGAAAGCACCGGTGGCAATATCATGCTTTGAATGTCTTGGAAATGCAAGTTGCTTCGGGAATTAACGGCACCTAGTACACGCATCAATGCCGTCTCTCCCGGGAAAGCTTGTAATTCAATCGTCGATGGGACCATTTGCAGCTGCTTGGTCACTCACGTGCCCTAACACACCAGCGCTCACGTTCGCAAATGAAGAATTTAGGTGCGAAATGTATTGGAAATCAGGGGTGGCGGTTACATTCGATGATGGGCCTGACCCGCATGGACACCAACGACTCGCAGATGGGTAAGGCGGGCGGCTTCACACACGACACCGGGAAGTAAAGGGTGGGCGGAGGCAAGTCTTGCAAGAAGCTGGAGGGCGAATGTGGAGAGGCATCTGGCTAGAACGAATGTCCCTGTCTGACGATCTACGCCGGCTAGACTTTGTAGTACCTGGGTTATAAGTGTACCGTGGTCTTCCTCTTTTCTGTGATGTTGCGCTGCTTAGTGCGACAGCCGGCCCTACGATCTAGGCGTGCAGGGCGGTTTCAGTCCGGCAGCTTTGCACTGTCCTCCGTTGTTGGCGTGCTGATGCGTGTGTAAGGAGGAAAAAAACATCGGTACGACGATTGTACTTACTACCAACTACCGTTACCCTTAGTGCTTACGATAGTTCTGACCGCGGCACTCTATGTATGTACGGCCATGGTGCACACTCCCTTATGTATGCTTGCTTACTCGAGCGCTTTTTTGCTTGCTTGCTTTCTTCATGAATTTCGGATTGCAAATGTGCTTGATGAGTAAATAAATGCTGGTTGATTTGTCCACCTTCACGGAACACATATATATATATATATATAAACGTGACGTTTTGTCTGAATTGGCCCGTAACGGAAAGGCTCCCCACGAGATTGATTCGCTGACGCGAGGAAATGCTGCGAGCTCAAGGGGTCGGGGTCGATGGGTGCCTGAGTCCCAACCCAGCCTGCCCTGAGGCGGACTCGCGCATCGCACAATCTGTCCCGGAGGTGGTGGGGGAGGCGGATGGAAAAATGAAATCAAGCAAGCGTGATGTCGAAGAGGAACGAAATACCTGAGGGGAACAATGAGATGGAGCAAACGAAGCACAAGACAATCCCCCTGCCCGCTTTACCTGTGGGGGGACAAAGAGGGGGAACACTAGAAGGAAGCACAATGCAATCTCCCTGCCCGCTTTTCCCCCCATTCCAATCAAGATTGAATGCCGTGGAAAAGCTCCCCACGAGATTGATTCGCTGACGCGAGGAAATGCTGCGAGCTCAAGGGGTCGGGGTCGATGGGTGCCTGAGTCCCAACCCAGCCTGCCCTGAGGCGGACTCGCGCATCGCACAATCTGTCCCCATCGAGGCGATCGCGAGGCGCGCACCCATCGAAACGCGATCCGAATCCTGACCAGGAGGAAAGAAGTGAGAGGAGACAAGCGACCCAAATGACGACAATATTTGTTTGGACTCACCGGCCTCTGCTCGGAATCTGAATGGTCAATGACAAGCCTAGACGCAGCAGCCTCCTCCAATCCCACCAGCCCTTTAGGGCGTAGGTGGTTTAGGGAGTTTCCTCTGCCAACCCCCTTCTTCCCCTTCGGGGAGGGGTTTACCCCTCCCCTTACCCCTCCCCACTGACCTGGACGGGGCGTTCCGCGGGTCGTTGGGACGGCCAAGATGGCCCAAGACATCTCCAAGAGCGAAAAGGCGAGAAACACACAAAACATTGATTTTACCTAGGTTTTGGAAGGATTTTGGCCTCTCGGGGGGGCCCAAGAGGCGACTCGAGGCACTCTAGAGGGGCAACGCTAATATACGACCCCCCCTTTTTTGATAGATCTCCTCCAAGATGGCCCCAAGAGCGCCCCGAAGGCTCCCAAGAGCGCCCCAAGAGCGCCCCAAGACGGCCCCACGAGGCCCCAAGAGGCCCCCAAGAAGCCTCCAAGAGGCTGCCAAGAGACCCCCAAGAGGCCCCAAGAGCCTCCCAAGATGGCCCAAGACGGCTCCAAGAGCGAAAAGGCGAGAAAGCAAAAAACATTGATTTTACATAGGTTTTGGAACGATTTTGGCCTCTTGGGGGGCCCAAGAGGCGACTCGAGGCACTCTAGAGGGGCAACGCTAATTGGGGACCCCCTCTTCTTTGATCGATCTCCTCCAAGATGGCCCCAAGAGCGCCCCGAAGGCTCCCAAGAGCGCCCCAAGAGCGCCCCAAGAGCGCTCCAAGAGGCCCCAAGAGGCGCCCAAGAGGCCTCCACAAGGCTCCCAAGAGACCCCCAAGAGGCCAAAAAGGCTCCCAAGACGGCCCAAGACGGCTCCAAGAGCGAAAAGGCGAGAAAACACAAAACATTGATTTTCCTTAGGTTTTGGAAAGATTTTGGCCTCAAGAAGGGCCCAAGAAGCGATTCGAGGCACTCTAGAGGGGCAGCGCTAATTGGGGACCCCCCCTTCTTTGATAGATCTCCTCCAAGATGGCCCCAAGAGCGCCTCGAAGGCTCCCAAGAGCGCCCCAAGAGCCCCAAGAGGCCCCAAGAGGCCCCAAGAGGCCCCAAGAGGCCCCCAAGAGACCCCCAAGAGGCCACAAGAGGCTCCCCGAGATACGCAAGAGGCCCCCGGGACCGCCAAGAGGCCCCAAAGACGGCCCAAGAGGCCCCCAAGCTCGCCATTGTCCTCCTCCTCCTCTTTTTCTTCCTCCTCCCTCCTCCCCCTCCCCTCCTCCTCCTCCTCCTCCTCCTCCTCCTCCTTCTCCTTTTCCTCCTTCTCGTCCTCGCAGTTCTCCATATCCTCCTCCTTATCTTCCTCCTCCTCCTCCTCCTGCTCCTCCTCCTGCTCCTCCTCCTGCTCCTCCTCTTCCTCCTCCTACTCCTACGACGACGGCTCCTCCTACATCCTCCCCCTCTTGGGGTATATGGCGGCTCACCCCGCCCTTTGTTCTTCTGCATGCTCCCCCGCTTCCCTCATAACCTCCACTCCCCTGGGACTCATTTCTGGACGGGCTGGTGGGGATACGCGAAGCGTCTAGAATTCGGAGATAATTGAGAAAGGCGGCGCTTCTCCAATCTCCAGCAGCCAGCAGCGTGGCCAGTGAACCGCCCGCGTCGACGATGTCCCGAGCCATGCCCCTGCGGAAAGCATGGGTGCCCACGGCGCCACTGTCTGGCACCCCCGCTTCTTGGGCGTGCACTCGGAGGCGCCGGAGGAAATCAGCGCGTGATTTTGTGAAGAGATTATTCCGGCCATCAGCTCGTGCTGCGTGCAAAGCCTCCTTCATCCAGTGGTAAGCGCACAGCGTAGCGCCTGATGACGCGCAGCAACACTCTCTCTTGAGAATGGTAGGGCCCCGTGCGTTCTTACGACGGTTGAGGGTGATCTCAATCACGCCAACCTTGCAGGACACGCGGGAATGGCCCCCGTCAATCTGCAAGGGCAGCGCCTCCGATGGCACGCGCAAGAGAAACAGCCTGCTGACTGCGATGATAGCGGCCTGCTGGACATCGTTGTCCCTCTCTGCCAATCTGATCACCTGCCGGGCATGCTGCGCTTGCAGGGCAAGGCGCGGACGCGGCGCAGGCGCCGCCTTGCGGATGCCACGCCGCACCTGTTGCAGTGCCTCCGTGTCCCAAGTGTTGGGGAGATGGAGAAACCTGTGGGCCCACCTCAAGTGCTTGAGGTACGTACTGAATGTACCCGGGTTCGCAAACATCCCAGCGAAACCCAGCACAGCACGCTCTGTGGCAGGAAAATGGCACGCAATGTTGGCAGCCGAACAATATGCCGCCCAACATCTGATCCCTGCCATGTACGTTGGAATCGATGATCGGAGTGCTTCTATCATCAACCTCTGGGCGTGTTCCGCCAACATGCCCACCGCTGGCACAGTATGCGCCGCCTCCAATATCTTGATCCGTTTCCTCGGCCCACTCGTGGAGGCAAGCTCGCCAAGACCAGCCTGTTGCATTCGGCATGCGAAGGTTTCGCGGTGGATCACGGCAGCAATCTCCGCTTCTTTGGAATACTCCTCGAGGCATCGTGCGATCACCCATCCAGTTCCCTGTTCGGCGGGAAGGGACAAAACCCTCCCGATCCACCAGTCGCAAGCGTTCGCGCCCGCAGGCGGGGTATCACAGGCCCTCGTGGGCCGCGGCGTGGGCACGGCCAGCTCGTAGGTGTTCGCGCCCGCGGGCGGGGCACCACAAGCCCTCGAGGGCTGCGGCGCCGGGGCAATTAGAAGACCAAGAGGGCGATGACGAGAGAAAAGGGAGGAGGGCGGTGACGACGAGTACGCGATGAATGCGCAGGTGGACTGCGACCATAATGCGTCGTGGATTTGCGAAGAGTCCTGCTCGCGCAGCAACTCCTCGTCCGCCTCGTGGCGGATGCCTCCATCTCAAGCTGCGCGAGGGACCGTCCGAACGGCAATCACGTTACGCTCGCATCTTCAAAACCGCCCTCGCGGGCTGACGAAGCAATAATCAACTTCCGCAATGAGCGCTGCGAGGAAGAGGAAAAGGAGGGGGCATGGCATGGATGGCGTCCGCATCGAGGTGTGTCTCCAGGGTCCAGAGCGCTAGCATCTTTGCAACGCCTCTGTAGCTATAATTATACGTCGGTTCCCTGCTGTCGAGTGTGCGAGGAGGAGGAGGAGGAGGAGGAGGAGGAGGAGGAGGAGGAGGAGGAGGAGGAGGAGGAGGAGAAGGAGGAGGAGGAAGAGAGGGAAAGGGAGGAGGAGGAGAAGGAACACGAGGACCACGAGACAAGAGGATGTACCGAATGGCAAAACATTATGTGAAAAGGATAGATGACACACACACACATTGCGTGCACTCGCATGGAGAAAACCATCAACAGGAACAACATGTGGAGTGCACTCATGATAGCCCCTGCCTGGTCTGTCAGGAAACTTCCCCTTTTTCGCCTCGTGGCGAACAGCCCGCAGCTCGTGCTGCCACGCGTGCCCGAACGTGCCGCCATTAGTGTTGACCCTCCTCCTGGCGATGGCCAAGCAGCTCGTGCCGCTGCGAACGTCAAGCAGCTCGTGCTGCCGCCTGGGAAACCTTCCCTCTTCGCCTCGTGGCGAAACCCCGGAGCTCATGCCGCTGCGCGAACCCGTTCGCGCCGATGTGTTGGTGTTGTTGTTGTCGTTTTTTTTTTTTTTTGTCCATCCGCCTCGTGGCGATGACCAAGCAGCTCGCGCTGCTGCGGCCTGGGACCGCCCGTGCGGCGACCAGCAAACAATTGGCGCCGCCACCAGTTCGTTTCGCGACGCTGGTCCCCTGTGTGACACGATCAGCAAAAAAACAGAAACAACACGTGTGGTACATGCATGATACTTGCTCGGACAAGAAAACATTCCCTCTTTCGCCTCGTGGCGAAACCCCGCAGCTCGTGCTGATATGCGGACCCGAGCGTGCCGAAATTGGTGTCCAGCCGCCTCGTGGCAATGACTAAACAGCTCGCGCTGCTGCAGCCAGGGTTCGTTCGTGCGGCGACCAACTTCGTTCTGAAACGCCGTGCGACTCGATATTGCGTGTTTCATGGAACAACGGCCGGCTCGTGCCGACAACGTCCCTTTAGCGTTGGATGTGGCTCAGCCGCAAGCAACCGCCGACTCGTGCCGGGCAGCAAGGGCCACGCGCGGGCGCGCGAGGGCGAACGGCTCGTGCTGCACGCCCTGGCAAGCGGCTTAGGCCGCAGACGAAGACGGCCATTACTGGGGAGTGGGGCTACATGTTGGCGCGCATGCGTTCCCAGTTGGGCACCTCTGGTCACCCTGGCGCCAGTGACGGGGCTATGTTGACGCGTGTCACCCCGCCCTCGCTGCAGCAAAGTCAATATGATCATGACTGCCCGGGGCGGGGGATGGAGGTGGAAAAATTACCCTGGCGAAGGACCCAACCATATGCAAATGTGAGTGCCGAACTCGCGGGGCGACGTCTCTTCAACACGAGGACCCAACACCACAGGATGGTTGGGAAAAAATAAACTACAAAAAATCCGACCGCAAGAGAAAACACCTCCCTCGAGGAAAGGTTGGCGGTTCGACCCCATCATGTTACGACGCATGTGTGGTTGCTTCTCAGGCATGCCGTGCGTCTCGTGACCCTCTGTGCGTGAGAAATCGTTGCCACCGAAAACACGCGCGGCACAGCGCTGTGCTACGATCGGCACGTGCACATATTCGGTGACGACGTGACGATGCTTGGTTTTCACTACGCTGCCCGCTGCGCCAATCTGGAAGGGTCCTCTCGGTGCATCCAGCTACCCAAATCGCCCCTGAAAGCTGGCCAGTCGAATGTCAGCACCTCCTCTGCGCCATAATCGCGCAGAATAGACACGTCATCCCTCGATGGGCCATCTGCCAGATTTTCCTTGGACTGTACGTACTCAGCCCTGTACTGGACTGGCATGCTGGACAGCTCAAACCATACCCGGCCAGCGACCATGCACAAATCCGCTTTCTTTGAGAAGCCACGGACTACGCATGCTAGTGCGGCTTTGTTGTCGATGTAGTGAATAATGCGGCAATGTGACAGATCTTGTGGACAAAGCGAAACAATGGCCACAAGGGCAGCCAAGAGCTCGTACGCCACAATATTTGTCTTTCTGCACTGCAAGAGTCTGAGCGTTCGCCTGGGCAAGCGGCCGCACAGAAATATGCAGTGGGACGAAGCAAAATCTGCGACCGCGCCGACGTGGCCGGTGTGCTCCGCATCGGAATACAGAACTACCAACGGCAACAATACTGGCCTACACAGAGGTACTTCTCTGGATATGCCACTGACGATGACGGACAAAAACCACGACAAAGAAAATCGGAGTCTTTGAGTCAACGCATACGGCCCACGCTTTTGGCACTGTCGCCAGATCAACGGGCGAAAGAGGGCGCGTCCGACCCGGTTGAAGATGCGGGAGTTAAGGAACTGCAGCCGGCCACAGAGCTTCGCAGCAGTGCCCGGGTCCAGGGAGTCAGTCGATAAAATGTGGCGGATGTCGCCCGCCCGCTTCTGCTGCTTCGCAATGTTCAACGACCGCTTGGACACCCCGGTGCTGTTGGCGATTTGCAAGCCCAGTAACACCAAGGACTGCCCCGAATCCTTCTTGGCCGGGTCCAGCCGCCAACCCAGAAGATCAGTGGCGACCTCTTCAAAGACAGCGCAGACCCACTCTGCGAACGGGGCACCTGCTGGGGTTGCGACATCCGGGCAAACCCAGAAAGCGTCGTCCACATATATGAAGATGACCAAAAAGAAAAGCTTGAGCATGACAGACTGCATGAAATTGGCTGTCCTGAACCAGGCAGCAACACCGCCCAGATTCCCAAAAACGTGCGTCCACAGCGGCGCGGCCATCCAAGCCCCCGTGTCCGGCTGCGACACAAGGGCCCAACAGAGCCACTCGTGCTGCGAGTCCGGCGGCAACGTTTTGAAGGCAGACTTCAAAATCTGCTTTCCCCGTGGCCGGGGCTGCGTCGGCACGGCCCTCTGAGAGCAGGCGGAGCGCGGCGACCATCTGATGAAGATCATCGTGCCGAAGTTTTTGGGGCATGAAAGCGTACTCGTTCACACCATTTGTCCTGAAATTCCTGATGCTCCTCACTTTCGGCGAGGCCGCCTCGCCGTGCTGCCCCCATATACCGAATGTGTCGACCAGCGAAATGTTGTTCAGATCCACGCGGTCTAAAGGCACTGGTGGCCCAGCTCTGCCTTCATCTACGTCTTTCATGGTTTGCGCCCAGATTTCGGCCACGAGGGTCTGGCCATGATCTGTAGCGCTGGCCCGGCGCTGGGCGCGGCCTAGGGTCCGGGCATTGATCTCAGCGCAGCGCTGCTTCAAGTCGGACAAAGGCGGGCCGCCGCCGAGCCCTGGTCGACCTCGGCTACGGACGCCGCCCTGGACGTCAACCCCAAGACCGCCGACGTGGAATGTCTCGGTTAGTGGGAAACCGCGCAACAGGTCGTCGACGTACGTGGTGTCAGCATGCCCAGACGCAACCAACATCTTCCTAATCATGAAGGGGTCAAATTTGCCAACTACATGTTTTTGGTTCGGGGGCAAACTCTCTCTCCACTGCTGCAACTCACTGCCATGCTTCTCTTTTTCGCTCCTCCAACGCCGCAGCGCTGCCTGCGTCCGTTCAAAAGCCGCGCGCGGGTCCTGCGCGAGAGCTGCAAGGGTGCCCCTTTGCTCGCCAGAGACATGCTGATCCGGGCGCCACTCCATGAAATCATGGAATTCCAAACTGCCGCGGGCATCCAGCATGTGGGTCAGCGCAGCTCTTTCCTCCAAGCGTTCTGGCGCGTCGTCGGCTGCTCCCCGTCCAGCAGACCCGCTGTCAAGCGACGAGCACTCCGAAGACGCCTCATCACTCTCATCTGCGATATACTGGTCGAAGGCACACGACTCTCACCAGCTCTTGCCCTTGCCCTTGGCGCCCTTCCGGGCCGGGACAGGAGGGGCCGGCGGGCGCGGGCCCCCCTGCTGCTTGTGCGCCCCTTTGCCGGCGCCCTTGCCGCTGGGCGCAGCCCCCCGCAGCTGCTGCTGCTGGTGGCGAGCCTCCACGGCGTGCTTCGCCGCCTCGCGCGCCCGGGAAAGCCGTTTCTCGTTGATGGCCATGAGGATGGCCTCGGGGACGCAGCTCTTGTCCTTCCTGAGGGTCCGCTCCGACATGTCGTCCCAGAGGGACCTGTCGTACTCTGCCGCGACCCGCCCCGACTCCTGGACTGCGAGCCTGTTGGCGTCCAGGAACTCCGTGAGCAGCGCTTGCACGCTGACGGCCTCGGCGCCGGAACGCGCCTGGACCGTTAGCTGGCTGAGCGCCCTCGACCACCACAGGGCGGTCCACTGGGCATGAGTGATGTCCACGTTCCTCTGAGGCTGGTGCTTATCACCCATCCACTGAGGGGCCCATTTTGCTGCGGAGCCGTTCACTACGAAAGGCCGTTTCCGTCGAACGGCCTTCCTGGCCTTGGCCGCCACGGTGCGCAGGGCGGCCCGGGGGGGCATGTGCTCGTGGCTCACGTTCGGCAGCCCGTAGGAACTCAGACACGCCGCGGCGTCGAAGTCTTTGTCGTCCGTGCTGGTGCTGTCGGAAGACACCGGACGTGTCTTGTCCCTCCTGCTTTCTTTGCGGACTGCCTTCTGCACGTGTCTCGCCACGGAGGCGCCCCGTGCCGGCACCTCCTGGGCCGCGAGCCGGGAGGCTGTGAGCTGGGCGTGCAAGCAGAGCGCGAGCTCGGCAGTCTTCACCGTCGGCGGGAAGACGTGCTCCAGGACGGACTGCGGCGCTACCTCCAGCTGCCAGTCCGAGTTCACTGACGAACCAGCCAGCGCCACGGCCGCCTGCTGTTGCAAAGCCTGGGACACTTCGCCGTGACATGGGGCACGTGTTCTTCCTGGCGAAGGACCCGACCATTCGCAGTTGCGAGGACCCAACAACACAGGATGGTCGGGGAAAAACGGGGAGGCCGAGACGAGACACAAACAACATTGACCCAGAACGTCGTTCACTGTTTTGTTTCTTCTTCTTTTTTGTGAACACACGTTCAATGCCCCGGCGAAGGCCTCTGTGCCTGGTGGGCAATGGCGAGCAAACCACTGTGCCTGAAATCAAGTAGGCGTGATGTCGAAGAGGAACGAAATACCTGAGGGGAACAATGAGATGGAGCAAATGAAGCACAAGACAATCCCCCTGCCCGCTTTACCTGTGGGGGGACAAAGAGGGGGAACACTAGGAGGAAGCACAATGCAATCTCCCTGCCAGCTTTTCCCCCCATCCCAATCAAGATTGAATGCCGTGAAAAACGCAAGTAAAATGTTCGACTTGAACACCGTCAACACCGCAACACGAATATTACCAACAATAACATCATTGACCATCATATCGATCGCGCGACCAATCTTGTGAAAACGGGCGCCGACACTAATATTAAATATCGATCAAGCATGATTCGCTCAATCTATGAGGCTTAATGACGCACGATATCGGACCGCACGGGTCTTTCCCCTCGGGTCCCTCCGCTGAAAGAAAACAGAAGGCAACAATCACGTACACAAAATTGTCCTCTCTCGCCCTGGTTGTTCATACTCTTTGGCAAGCTGGATGTGCTGGATGATCCGCCCGACGTAATCACGCGCGACATCCGACGACGCGCTCGTTCTTTCGAGTCACACAAACAACTTGCAAAACATATTGCTGGAGTAGTATCCAAAGGGCCAAAACATAGGGATAGGACTACGCAATAACGAAACATTCCACATGCAATTGTTTCCCAATGAGAGAGCAAAACGACCGAGGTGCGCCAGCGCAAACAGCAGCCGACGAGGTGAAACAGACGTGGCAACCGACAAAGAGGAGGAGGAGAAGGAAGATAATAAGAAAAAGAAGGGGCTCAAATAACCTCCAGGTCCGCGAGGCCTGGAATAGGTTCTGGGGACGTCGTAGGTAGACCACCCCATTCGTGAAGAGGAAGCCGGGCCACGGATCTTTGAAGAGCGACCCCTGACAATCTCCACTACCCAATTCTGTACCTCGTCAAACTCGTGGCGGCCCCTGCCGTCCGTAGAGCTCGGCACCCAAACGATGAAGAACCCCGAACCCCGTTAAAAACGCACCTCATGATACGTGTTGTTGTTGTTGTTGTCGCGTTCTGCAATATTCAACACGCCACCATCATGGATGCTTGTGCCTGGTCGTGGTGCCCATTTTCGTGTAATAGGGGGCACAACCATAATATCACGGAATAGCGGAGGCCTCGTGCGACGTTGAGGCCCGGGGCGAGTCCGTCCAACCGTCGAGTGTCATCTGCTGGCGCAGGATATAAATTTTGAAACCGCTGGCCGCGCGCTAGCTGCCATGGCCGATAGCGCACAAACTCGCTGTGAAGAGGAGGGCCGCCGCAGGTCGGCACAGGCCCCGAGGCCTGCGCCAGCGTCCTGCTGGGAGGTCAATCCGAGGACCCCGAGTCCCACTCTGCGCCGCCAACGGGCGGGAAGTGCGAGGCGCCGTCCGCCATCTTTGGGGAGGCAGCGGCACGCCGCGGCGGCTCCGCTACCTTGCGAGGGCGCGGGACGGCATGCAGGCGGGGGCAAAGGGCCAGGCGCGCGAGCGGCCGCGCGCTCCCTCTGCAAGCGCTGTGCGTGCTGCACCTCAGCCGTATTGCATCTCTGAGGCGCGGATGACATGCGAGAGCTGGCTAAGGGGTGCTTCCCTTCAAGAAGCCTGTTGCGGGAATTGAATCTGCCCCCGCTCGTCGGCTTGCCGGGGCATCGCGTGGCCGGGCACTTGGCCGAGTACAGTCCACAAACATGGCAGAAACATATTGGCGCGTCTGGCAGATCAACCACGGCCATCTGGTGCGACGCGTGAATTCGCTCAAGGCCTTGACGACGCGCGGACTGGAGAGGCTTGCACGATTGCTGCTCTCTGGCAGCTGCTGCCTTATATGACCTGGCGAAGGTGAAACAGACTGTGCAACGATAAGGAACGGGCCCGTCTAAAGCCTCCCACGAGTGCACAACACCACAGGGCCGTTCCTTATGCTCTAGCTTGGCTCGCTCGCTGTTATGTCTGTGCTGCGGGCGCGCTGCAAGGGCGCGCGGGGCGAATGCTGCGATGGCTCGCGCGGTCTCGACTTTGTGCTGCCGCTCCTGCGTGGCCGTCGGATTAAAAGATGGATGGCGTGCGCCCGCATGCTTGGCTGTGACGTCGGCTGCGTTGTTGAATTCTGCTGCTAACCTGGCCTCTCCAGCCAGAGTGCCCACCAGATGGTGACTCTTGATCTTGATGACATGCTGCAGATGATATCTACTGTCTTGAGCTTGGGCAATCTTGTGCAGCCCTGAGTATTTCAACTTGCTGCTGCGACGGTGGGGTAATGGCCTAGCATGCTGGTCAAGGACTGCCTTGCAGTCCACCCACTCTTTAGAGGGTCTGGTGGGGGCCTCCTGGAGCACAAAGAAGCCCATGCGTTCCCCAGCTTGGGCGGTCCGGGAGAGATTCGCGGCGACAGCCCCGAAGAAAGAAGCCCCTGGGGCCCCGTCGGCGCTGTGGGCCACGAGCGAAGAAGTTGCCCTGCCTAATTCCTCAATGCCCGTCCTGGTGCATGGCCCGTCAGTCCCCGTGAACCCCCCGAAGTCATGCGCGGTGTCTGGCTGCCAATCGTGTCTGGCAAATCTGAGGGGTTCTGGAGTGGTAGCGGGAAATCATCGCGCTGCTTTTGTCTGGCGCCTCCAGCGCAACTCGGTGCACCTCGGGTGGCAGGTGCTCGGTCCTATGGGCTGCTGCCCCTGGGCGCTGGCAGCGATGCAAACGGTGATAGAGCGTATCACCGAAAACCTTACACGGGGGGCATGTATCTTGAACGTTATACCCAAGTTGAGAAAGTTTACCTTGGGTCCAGCGTCCTTGAACCACGAATTTGGAGGGTCGCCTTAAACCTAGGCGTCAACTTCTTGCTTTTGGGAGACAAGAGGGACCTGACAACATCAAAACAAACTCTCTCAAAAAGGACGGGCTTGGGTAAACACTTTACCGCCGATGTATCACACTTCCGCTGGCATCCTCGCTGCAGGAGGTCGCCGAGCAGGGAGGGGGAAGTGTCTGTCAGTCTGATGGCCCGCCGAGGTAATCTTGCAGCGCGAAAGCTGAAGTGAGGCGCTAACCGACTCGCTGAAGCGCATGAGCGGCAGCGCTGAGCGGTCCTCGCGCGGCGTTGTAACGTATGTCTCCTACTGGCTGAACAGATTGAAAAATGTCCTTGAGTTCTGGCAACCCTATGGTCCCTGGGGTCGCAAATTTACCGAACGTGGTGTGCCAAACTTCCTGCGCCCACCTGAGAATAAGCCCCAAGGCCCAACGATCGGCTCTAGAACCCGTGACAGCAAAAGCCTCACCCCGAGATTTATTGGAAGAGCAAGGGGTGATTTGGACGATTTCAAGGGACTGCAGTTGGTATATGCAGGCGCAAGAATGCGGGTAATAATAAGTGTCCGTTCGACAATTCTGTCAGGAATGACACCACCCCATTCGTTGAGGACTTGCCGCCACGCGGCAACCATCCACGTGTGGAGTGCGTTGAGGCGGCCAGTCCGATTGTCCGTCATACGTGAATGGACGTGGGGGTCCCCCCTGTCGTACAACCAACCAATACGTAGCCGTCGTTTTACTGCACATGACATCGATACATTGTCCATTGTGATTCCTTCTGTGGTGGGGCGCATTGTCAACCAAATCGCCGCGCAAGGCCCCATGCAAGAACGCAGCCGTGACTTCCCCGTTGTTGCGGCGTTGCTTCGTACAATAGGCCTGCCCCCCAACGTACACATAAAATCATGGTATGCCACTTTCAATAAAACTCCGGGCGCATGGAACTGCCATCCGTGTGTCCATTCTCCGAGGGCGAGCGGGTTCGGTGGTGGAGCTGGGGGCGTCTTGTCGGCTGCGAAATCCCACCAGCCCTTTGGGCGTGAGTGGTTTAGAGAGCCCGCTCTGTTCTCAACCCCCTTTTTCCCCTTCGGGGAGGGGTTTACCCCTCCCCCTACCCCCTCCCCCTGGGCCTGGAGAGGGCGCCCCGCGGGTGGTTGGAGGGGTCTTTTTCGACTCCTGGGAGGGCTAAAATTCGACACCCTCACGAGGATCGTGGCCCCGACGGGGGGAGGCAGAAAAATGCTCCCCTCTTCTTTGAAGCCAACATCATTGATTTTACTAAGGTTTTGGCCCCATTTTGGCCTTCTGAGGGGGCAGCGCTAATTAAAGCTCCCCTCTTCTTGGATCGATTTCCTCCAAGATGGCCACAAGAAGCGCCCAGGAGGCACCAAGAGGCCCCAAGATGGCCCCAGGAGGCCCCCAGGAGGCCCCCAAGAGGATCCCAAACGGCCCAAAGAGGCCCCCCGAGGCACCCAAGACGCCGAAAAGCCCATCAGGACGACCCTCTACTCGCCTGGGCGTCGTTTCTGGACGGGCTGGTGGGGATACGCGAAGCGTGATGAATTTCCTCACGGAAAGTGGTCTGTCGACCCAATGGTGGTTGTCGCAAAAACGCCCTGCCACTTCTGCTGCCCAAACACAGTCGGGTTGGTTTCCTGGGGCTGGGAAGTCATGGCCATCCAGAACATTGAGGTGGAAGAATATGTTCGTCCCAATCCCAAAATTATCCCGGCAAAGCAACCTAACAGCGATGTGTAGGAGCATATCTGGAAGCATTCCCCTTAAGATTCGGATGATAATCCAGTTGTAGAATTCTGCTGTTCTCGCAGTCGTAGTCGCATTCGCGATGACAGTCGCAGTGGCAACGGCAGTCAGCCTCAGCCTCAGCCTCAGCCTCAGCCTGCCTCAGCCTCAGCCTGCCTCAGCCTCAGCCTCAGCCTGCTTCAGCCTCAGCTCAGTCTGCCTTCAGCCTCGGCCTCAGCCAGCCTGCCTCAGCCTCAGCCTCAGCCTCAGCCTCAGCCTGCCTCAGCCTCAGCCTCAGCCTCAGCCTCAGCCTCAGCCTCAGCCTCAGCCTCAGCCTCAGCCTCAGCCTCAGCCTCAGCCTGCCTCAGCCTCAGCCTCAGCCTCAGCCTCAGCCTCCTCAGCCTCAGCCTCAGCCTCAGCCTCAGCCTCAGCCTGCCTCAGCCTCAGCCTCAGCCTGCCTCAGCCTCAGCCTCAGCCTGCTTCAGCCTCAGCCTCAGTCTGCCTTCAGCCTCGGCCTCAGCCTCAGCCTGCCTCAGCCTCAGCCTGCATCAGCCTCAGCCTCAGCCTCAGCCTGCCTCAGCATCAGCCTGCCTCAGCCTCAGCCTCAGCCTGCCTCAGCCTCAGCCTCAGCCTGCTTCAGCCTCAGCCTCAGCCTCTGCCTTCAGCCTCAGGCCTCAGCCTCAGCCTGCCTCAGCCTCAGCCTGCATCAGCCTCAGCCTCAGCCTCAGCCTGCCTCAGCATCAGCCTGCCTCAGCCTCAGCCTCAGCCTGCCTCAGCCTCAGCCTCAGCCTGCCTCAGCCTCAGCCTCAGCCTGCTTCAGCCTCAGCCTCAGCCTTCAGCCTCAGGCCTCAGCCTCAGCCTCAGCCTCAGCCTCAGCCCATCAGCCTGCCTCAGCCTCAGCCTCAGCCTCAGCCTCAGCCTGCTTCAGCCTCAGCCTCAGTCTGCCTTCAGCCTCGGCCTCAGCCTCAGCCTGCCTCAGCCTCAGCCTGCATCAGCCTCAGCCTCAGCCTCAGCCTGCCTCAGCATCAGCCTGCCTCAGCCTCAGCCTCAGCCTGCCTCAGCCTCAGCCTCAGCCTGCTTCAGCCTCAGCCTCAGTCTGCCTTCAGCCTCGGCCTCAGCCTCAGCCTGCCTCAGCCTCAGCCTGCATCAGCCTCAGCCTCAGCCTCAGCCTGCCTCAGCATCAGCCTGCCTCAGCCTCAGCCTCAGCCTGCCTCAGCCTCAGCCTCAGCCTCAGTCTGCTTCAGCCTCAGCCTCAGTCTGCCTTCAGCCTCGGCCTCAGCCTGCCTCAGCCTCAGCCTGCCTCAGCCTCAGCATCAGCCTGCCTCAGCATTCAAAATGTGGCCCGGGAATGGAGTTCTGGGAACTCGAAGAACACGAAGTGGCCTACAGTTGGCTCCGGGCATTCAAAATCATGCCCAGGAATGGAGTTCTGGGAACTCGAAGAGCACGAAGTGGCCTACAGTTGGCTCCGGGCATTCAAAATGTGGCCCGGGAATGGAGTTCTGGGAACTCGAAGAGCACGAAGTGGCCTACAGTTGGCTCCGGGCATCCAAAATGTGGCCCGGGAATGGAGTTCTGGGAACTCGAAGAGCACGAAGTGTGTGACTGTTGCATCCGGCCCTCCAGAATGTGGCCCGGGAATGGAGTTCTGGGAACTCGAAGAGCACGAAGTGTGTGACTGTTGCATCCGGCCCTCCAGAATGTGGCCCGGGAATGGCGTTCTGGGATCTCGAAGAGCACGAAGTGTGTGACTGTTGCATCCGGTTATTCAGAATGAGCCTGGGAATGGAGTTCTGGGAAGTCGAAGAGCACGAAGTGTGTGACTGTTGGTGAAAAACGAGTTCGGCACAGGCCCGCCCGGCAACTCCCAACACCTGCCCGGACCCCCCTGTGGAGTGATCTGTGACCTCTTTTGACACTACTAGAAAACTATCAGTCTTCGCTGTTAGGTAATTAAACTGCGTATGGTGTCCGCCCAACTCGCCCAATACGCAGACGGCGCAAGGGCAACAGAGTCCCGTAACCCAAGACCCCCATATCGTAATGGGACTTTTGCTCGAGCCACCCACGTATCATAGTGCAAATCGTGTAGGTCGGGGTCTCAAGCATTTGCTTCGCCAGTGCCGAAGAATTGTTTGAACGTGTCGAGGAAGATTTTATCGTGTCGTTCAACGGCCGTTCTGGAAACGTTGGGCGGTGTAATGCGTAAAAGGTGGTTCAACCGTGGTACTGCGCAGAAGTAGAGGAGCAGCCAAGCAGATTGCAAAGAAAGGAGCTTGGGTAGAAAAGTTAGTAGCTTTTCCGTCTCCCCAGCCAACTTGAGACCAACGGCTTCCACATACGCAGGCCCGCCAAATAGAGCACCTAAAATGCGTATCCGTTGTTCGTCTTCAGGGCGGTCGTGCACCCATGGGTTTTCAGCTCGCTCTGCAAGTCCAGGGTGGCATGGGTTAGGATTGCTGCTCCACGCTGCCGTTTTCCCAATGTTGACGTCGATATGGCAAACGTCACGGGACGTGTCTCGCACGTCGTCGAAGATACTTGCGACATTCCAACGGTCACAGATAATGTGGATGTTGTCTAGAGATGCAATGATCTCGGCTCCCGCTGGTAACCTAGCCCACAGTTGCCGGAGGGCAAGGTCAAGAGCGAGGCAAAACAGAGCAGGCATCAAGGCATCGCCTTGTTCGCAACTGTCGCCTTAGGGAATGGCATGTGTCAGATTTCTGTGGTTTCTCAAGTTGAATTGAGATGGCACGCCATACCATTGACGGATAAAAGGCACGAGCTCATGTAGGTGCTCATGTGCCATGAATTGTTCGAACATGCGAGCACATCGAAAATGGTCGAATGTTCCGACACCGTCAATGCTCTTGTCATAATCTTCGTCCGTAAAATATCGGATGAGATGTATTGCTGCATCCGTGCAATTTCGATCAGGTAGTCCGAAATTGTATGGCCACACTGTGGTTCGAAGGGCGTCGTGGTATTGCCATCCGTGGCGATACTTGCCGATTGCGTGGCTGCTGGTTGCCGATTCCGTATCTCCTGGCTGTCGATTCCGTGGCTGCTGGTTGCCAAGTCCGTTGTTGCTGGTTACCGATTCCGTTGTGGCTGGTTGCCGGGTCTGCAGTTGCAAATTACCAGTGCTGCAAATTGCAGATTCCGTTGTTCGGTTGCCTATTCTGGTGCTGCTGGGATTCTGGCCCTGATATTGGCATATTGGTATGGGCGGCGTAAAAGTTTGATGACTAGTTGAACGATCGTGAAACATATCGTGGGAGAAATCTAGCGCAGCCGACGTTGTACGATCAAAATTTCGGTGGGCTGACGCTGACGAGACCAAATATACGGTGCGACGAAGCGTCAGCTGTGAATTACGTCGTGTCATGATTGCCTTCTGACGCGGGTATTTTCGGTTATTGTATATTTCAAGGTGCGGATGGATCGAATTGCTTACTTACTCTACTCCAAACCAATATCAGTGAATATTACCGCCTCTGCGGGAAACGTGCGGCGTGCTATAACACATCTGCGACGACCTCTCTGCGGTAACACATCTGCGACGACACGTCATCGCACACTTTCTCATGAAATTGACTCTGCTGAGCTACGTGCAATGTGTGCGCGTTCGTGCTGTCGCACACGCAGTACTTGGATACATGTGTGCACGTGTCGTGAGTCAACTTATACGCACGCACTGTTTTAGCAGGCCTCGCTCGGACGAGGTCGTCCAGGCGAAACATAGCCACGTTGTAGCGTGGCGTGGCCTGCCGCGATGCTCGCTCTGACGCGTGCAGCGACCTCGGGCCCTATGTACAGAAAGACTTCCTCTGCCTCCCCGTCTGGTATCCGCCTTTGCCCTGGTCCACGGGCATGAGGGCCCGAACGACAGTCAGATGACGCAGAAGATGCACGGCCAGCCCAAGATGCACTGCCCAGTCTTGTCGTGCGTTGCTTCATGGGGGGGCGATGACATGGGGGAGAGAAAAACGTGCACGTTTCATGCGCCTTGTGGGCCCCTTCAGGGCACAAAAGGTGGACATCTCTCTTCACCCCCCCAATTATCGCCACCCCATGGCGCAACGCCCGATCTTGATGACAACAGCGCAGACCGGCACAGAACGCAGCAATGCCTGGTCCACGGCGTCGATCGCCTCCTGGCGCCCAGCCCAGAGCTTGCGCGCGACCGAGGCGAGCAACAACCCGATTGGCCACAACAGCGCCATGCCAGGGCGACGAGATCTATGCACATCCACTGCCCCAGGCGGGCCCAGGAGCGGTGTGTATGCCTCCCCGGCCAAGCCCGGAGGGCGTACACACCGCTCCATGGCCCAGGACGGGCCTGGCCAGGGGCAACGGATATGCATACAATAGGAGCTCGACCACAAGAAACCTGCCACAAGAAACCCAACCCGAGACCCCGGGGCGTCCATTGATTTCTGGAGTGGGAGCGTCACGCTTTCCATAGCACAACCATCGAAACCCAAGGAACCCAGGGCACCCGGAAGGCAAGCAGGGTGTTTCTTGGCATGGGTTTCCACTGTAGACCTCGTCGCCCTACATGTACGGGAATATGAGGTTGAGCGCCTGCAATACCAGATAGACCGCGAGCACCAGCCAGAATGCGGAAGGGCACGCGCAGGACTGCACGAGCACCCACGCCGCGCTCAGGCCGACCGCGTCTGTGCATAGGGCGCCCCAGGCCAAGAACACAACGGAGTTGGAGGCGGCTGGGGGGTCTGAGCTGGTTGGGCTCCGAGGTCGGCCAAGACGGGGGGGGGATGAAGGCAAATCCAGTCAACGTCGGTCCCCAAACCCCTCTGGGGGTCCACCCGGTGCCATTTTTCGCTCCGGATCTGTGTTGGACGGTCCCGGGGCCCGACAACGGCCCACAGAGACCGAAGAGGACCCCAAACCTGCACGGTCCCAGGACCTCGAACCCCGCCCCCCCCCGCCTCCTGCTCGCCAGAGCCGCCAAGTGCTGGGCTTGGGCGTTGCTTCATGGGGGGTCGAGAAGTGGGGGGAGAAACGTCTACTTATCTTTCGTGACCCTTTTGGGCAGAGAAGGTGCACCTGTCTTCACTCCCCCACTGATCGCCCCCCATTGCGCAATTTTGGACGCCCGAACTGGGCACGGAAACAGTGGGCACAATGCCCAACATCAATGACTGTCCCGAACCAGCAGCGGCCGCTGTTTGGCAGGCGGCCTTCCGTCTCAAATGGACACAACCCGCGGCGACGCCGACAGCGAATCCTGCTCAAAATGAACAAGAACTGCTGTCGCTCTTTGTACCCATGAAGGGGCCCTGGGACACACCAAAAAATACACACCAAGAAAAGGATTCCCCATCTTTTCTTGTATTTTCTGGCTCTTTGTTATCCCCCCCCGCACTTCCCATGTTTTCCCATATTTTCGGGGGAATCGACGATTCACTGTGTCTGTGTGTTCTTTCCCCTCCCGAACCCACTCTTTCCGTGCCCACGTCGGCCGTCCCGAGCACTGCCCGAGGGGCCACCTCCGTCCCCCCGCCGGCTCCAACCGTGGAGGCCCCGGCCCTGGCGCCGTCGCCGTGCAGCGGCCAGCAGGCGCTGAGCGCCCAGGACAGCAGCGCGAGCGGCGCGGCGCCGCGCACGTGGCCCCGCAGGCGCGGCCTCTCGAGCGTTGCTCAATGGGGGGGGCGATTCCTCCTCCTCCTCCTCCTCCTCCTCCTCCTCCTCCTCCTCCAATGATGGGGGGGGGAGACGTTCACCTCACCTTTGGTGCCCCTCGTAGGCCCCATGGGGCCCCTCCATGGCCCCCGTGGGGCCACGCGAGGTGCACCCTTCGTTGCCGCCCCCCCCACCCCCCCCATCTCGCCATCGCTCGGGCGGCGATTCCCCGTGCAGCCTTCGATTTCGTGCGTTTTTTTTTTTTTTTTTTTTTTTTTTTTTTTTTTTTTTTTTTTTTTTTTTTTGCAAGATGCTCCTCGATGGTCCTCGCCATAACAAATGTCCACGCCCGAGCGATGCCACGCCATTGATCGCCCCCCCAAGGACGCAACGCCCGAGCCTCGCGAGCCGCCAGCGCACCGGCGCGGCGCGGGCGGGCAGCAACGAGGCGACCTCGGAGAGGCCTGCCTCTGCCGCGGGTGCCTCCGCCTAAGAGGCCTCCATCCGGTGTCGGGGATCGCGCCGCATCGGCGATGCATCGGCGATGCGTCGGCGATGCGTCGTCGTGGAGAAAATCGCGCTCCACATCGAGCCGTATCGCCGACGCATCGGCGATGCAGTCCTCCGACCCCATCCACAGTCGGACCTAGGCCAGAAGAGCATCCCTCGAGAATATGCGACCCTCCGACGGCCAGATCAAACAGGACATCCAAGGGTATCCCCCCCTGGATGCACAAAAACATCCAACAAACACGACAAACATTAGGGTACCCTCCCCGAACCGACCTCGATCTTATACCTCGGTCCGACTGTACTCCGACCCAAATTCGGAAGCCTCGACGCCTGCGGGAAATCGGGGGCCGTCAGGATGACGGCGGGGCCCTCCGGGCCAGTCGCGGGAGGGCGCACGCTCTCCGGGGCGGCGTGGCCCAGCTCCCAGCGAACGGCCTGCTGGATCCTGGCGGCTGCACGTCGGGGTGACCATGCGCAGGAGTGACCTTTGGTGCGCGGCCCTGAAGAGGAGGAGGAGGAGGAGGAGGAGGAGGAGGAGGAGGAGGAGGAGGAGGAGGAGGAGGAGGAGGAGGGGGAGGAGGAGGAGGAGGAAGGGGAGGAGGAGGAGGAGGAGGAGAGGAGGAGGAGGAGGAGGAGGAGGAGGAGGAGGAAGGGGAGGAGGAGGAGGGAGGGAGGAGGAGGAGGAGGATGCTCCCTTTTCTCAGCTCAGGCGGGCCAGGTGGCGAGGCTTCGAGACGCTGCAGGCGCAAGAGGCTGCCGCCCGGGGATCTCCGACCCGCGGGCGGCCACGGACATCAACTGAAATTTCGGACTCATGCAAAGAGAAAGGGAAAGCGGGGGGGGGAGGGAGGGAGCTTGAGCGAAAACGTCCACGGAAGATCGCAGACGGGCGGCCCGCAACGCTTCTCAAGGAGCAACCCTGTTCAGAGAACGACTTATGCTCCCTTTTCTCAGCTCAGGCGGGCCAGGTGGCGAGGCTTCGAGACGCTGCAGGCGCAAGAGGCTGCCGCCCGGGGATCTCCGACCCGCGGGCGGCCACGGACATCAACTGAAATTTCGGACTCATGCAAAATGCTGCAAATTGCACAGCTGAACTGGCAACGCCGAGAATGCATTTACTGAAAAGCCTGAATATTCATGGGCCCTCAAGCGCACGAGCAGCGCGGCCAATCAAAACGGATAACTGCTCAGCCCGGGACCTGGCCTTTTCATCGGCGTACGCTCTGGCGAGGATATTGCAGAGCTTACGAGGATATGCTTCCGCCAACTTTGTGCGGAACCTGCCTGAAGCGTCCTTTCCGGACAGCTCTTGATGCTTCTGTCCTGTGATGACACAGACGGGCCCTACACATCTGAATTTGGCCAAGGGCGCCAGGTCGAGGAGAAATGCCACGATCTTGGTGCTCTTCCTCCAGGGCGTTCCGAAACGGCAGTACTCGATCACCTGGGACGAGACCTGCTGGCGTCGGAGCAGGGCGAGCATTGGCGGCAGCTGCCACGCGTAGCTCAGCGCGGGGTTCTCCAGGGTCCACGGGACGAAACACTGGCAGCACAGCACGCAGAACGATATCGTGAGCCGCGCGTACAGGTTGCCCCACTTCACTTTCTGGAAGTCGACGCCCTCGATGGGGAGGCTGGGCAGCCCCCAGATGTGCTCCTGCGACCTGAGGCGGGGCGGGCCGTTGGGGCGGTCTCGTGCCCGTGAGAAAGTCTCGCAGGGAAAACCAGCATGCAGGCCGCAGACGAGCCCCGCTCGAATCCAGCCCCGAATGAGGCGGGCGTTCCTGGGGTCGCGCAGGTCGTAGGCGGGGCCGTACACGATGTCCCAGCGCAGGGTGGGGACGTTCCCCCGTCCCACGGCGTCGGACAGGTGGCCCGAGCCCGCGAACAGCTCGAGGAACACGGCGATGGTCGGCGCCCTCAGCGGCCCGAAGGTGGCGCCTGCCTCCCCCGCGGCGCGTCGGGGAGCACCTGAGCGGTCGCCGCGGCCGCCCGCTGCACGTCGGGCGGCAGGCGGCGCAAGAGGTCGGCCAGGCGCCCCCCGTGCCAGTAGCGCCGGGGGCTCAGGGTCGACCGCCACCGCTCGCGGCGCAGGAGCTCGACCCGCCGCCGGGCGCCGGTCGCGGAGGCGGCGCTCGCCCCCGTGTGCCCGAAGCGGCAGGCGTCGGGCAGCCCGAGGGGCCCCAGGCGCCAGGCAGCGGCGGCCCCGTCCAGGGCCCGCCGCAGGGCGCAGGGCGAGAGCTCCCGCCCGGGTCCCGCGCTGCGCGCCAGCACCAACTGCACCAGGGCGTCCGCGAGCTCCGCTTGCCGGTGGAGGTCGACGACGATCGCCTGGTCGAACTCCCAGCTCTGGGGCGGGGTCCGCATCCCGATCAGGTGGAGCAGCACCGATGTGGGGGTCCCCTCGCGGGCTCCGCTGAAGGCTCCGGCCGCCGCGGCGCGGCACCGTAGCAAGAGTGGCGTCCCCGGGCGCGAGAGCAGCTCCATCATCTTGAGGCCCGCCAGCGCGTGGGGTCGCAGCCTCTGGCGGCACATCCTGCTCGCCAGCAGCGCTATCGCGTCGTGGGGCAGGGGCAGGCGGCCTCCCGCCGGGGCAGCACGGCAATGGCCCCGCGGGCAGTGGCGGCAGATGGGCATCCGCCCGTCCCCCCGCCTGCCGAGGCGGGGCCTGGCCCACCGCTCCGACACCAGGAGCTTCCCGCCTGCGCTCAGCGAGCCGCCTCTCCTGAACATGATCTCCGTACCGCCCGCGGTGGAGAGGTCCCTCTCCTTCTCGGTGATCGGGCGGACTCCGCGGGAGTTGGGGAACCTGCGCAGGGCGGTCAGGTAGAGAGAGCACTGGGCCTGAGTCATCGCCGATACCGAGGCCCTCCGAAGCACACCCGTCCGGGCTTCCAGGGCCCGCCCAGCAACCAGCTCGGCAGCGCGCCCAGCCCGCACCCGCGCCGCTGCCGCCCGCGGGCCCCCAGATGCCAGGGGGGCCGAGGCCGGGGGGGAGGCCGACCCCGAGCTGGGCAGCGGCGGCAGGCGCCCCGCGAGGGTCGTCGACCTGCCGGACCTGCCGCGCGCCAGCCTCACGGCCCTCGTCGGCGGCGGCTGCGAGCTCGCGCCGCAGGCCGGCAAGCGGATCGCTCGGCGCCGGGCGCCCGCGAGACGGCCCGTCCGCAGGGTTGAGCTCCGACGCGATCCACCGCGACCGCAGGAGGCTGCCGGTCCCCAGCAGCAAGGCGCCCAGCCGGCGGGTCACCGAGAGCATGCCTTCGGAGGAGGACCGCCCCTTCGCGGCGGCCAGGGAGGCGGAGATCGAGTCCCCTATCACGAGCAGCCTCGAGCCCAAGTTGGCGACGGACCTCAGGAGGTGGCGGACCCCGTACAACAGCGCCTCCGCTTCCAGGGCCGGCATAGACCCCGAGGGCCGTCTCCACTTCTGCCTCCCGCACACCTTCCAGGGGGCCCTCAAGAGGTCCAAGGGGACGTCCTCGAACGGCACCCGGTGTCGGCGGTCGAACTCGCTTTCGGGCCGGTCTCGCCCAGTCTGGGGCCGCGCGTGCTCCATCAGGATCCGCCCGTCGGCCTCCCCTTCACCCCTGTGCAACTGCGCAGCGGCCGCGGCGAAAGCGCGCTCTCGGAGCGGCAGCCCCTCACGGGCCGCCACCCGAGCCCCAGCTCGCTCCGAGTGTCGGCAGGCCTCCTTGACCAGAGCCACCGGCGGTCGTCCCCGAACGGCCCCAAGGCCCCACGGCGAGGCGTCCACCACAACGACGTCAGGACAGGTACCTGCTGAAGTGTTGACCCAGATGAGCGGGGCGATACGGTCCCAGGTGTCGAGCTCCTTCCGCGCTGAGGCCCAGAGGGCCCGAGGCCCCCGGGCTGGGCATCTCCGCGCGGCCTCACAGAACCTGTAACAATATTTGAAAACGCTGAGCGACTCACGCCTACACAGGCCGATGAAACACAGATGGCCCAGGAGGCGCTCTAGGTCCCCTCCAGAGACCGAGGCCCGCGCCAAAAGACCCCGAATGGCGAGTCGAGCCTTCCAGACGCGCTCGGGGGTCGGGCGGAAGGTGCGCCGAAGGCAGTCGATCTCCCACCCCAGCACGACATCCCGACCGCACGAAACAGAGTCTTTATGCAGAGGCAGCCCGCGGGCCTCGAGGGTTCGAGACACTCCCGCCAGGCGTTCACGGACCACCGCCTCGCTCGTCGAAAACACGACATAGTTATCAACGTACTGTGCATGGGGGGAGGAGGCGAGGGGAGGCGGAGGAGAGCCGTCAGCGAGCCGGGCAGCAGCAGGGGATCCTCCCTCCTCGGCCGCCCGCTCGTGGATAGCCTGGCACCACCACAGGGCCCAAGACCAGCCCATGGGCAGGGCACGCATCCGAGGGGTGACCCAAGTCCCCGGGGACACCCGGACGCCCCGGAGATGAGAGATGCCCACCCACGAGGCCCGAACTTTTCGCAGCCCGAAGAACTGCCGGAGCCCTGCCGGGAGCTCCATGTGATAGAAAGCGTCTTTTATGTCGACCTGGCCGATAAAAACGGGCTGACCGAAAGATTCCTCGTCATGCACCTGGGCGAGGGTATCGCCAGACACTAAACTGACAGGGGCGGGAGGCTCAAAATGCTGATTAGACCGACGACAGTCGACGACCAGGCGCTGCCTCCCGCCACCCTTCTTCACAAAGAAGCAATCCACCACCTCGGTAGCTCGCTCGAGCGTCAGCTCAACTACGCCCGCTTCGACCAATCGCTGAACGAATTCGCCGTAAAGAGCAGGGGAGTGGAGGCGAGGGTCGCCATAGGGCCGACGCGGGCCCGAGTCCTTTAATTTCGTGCGAGCCACGTCGATGGGCAAAACTTGCGACTCAACAAAGCGTGCAACAGTGCTTTCCCCGCCGGATCCCCAAAGCCGAGCGAGCGGAGTCGGTACAGACCCAGCTGCTGGTAGGGACACGCGGGAGGCTTCATAGCCCACGGGGCCCCCCCCTGCGTCGTAGGGGAGGCCGAGGCGCAGCGCCTGGAGGGCTGCCGCCTGCGAAAGATCATCCGGGGGAGGCCCCAGGAGAGAGACAGAGGATTCAACATGCTCGAGCATCCGCTGCTGCCCGCGGCCCAGCTCAGATGGCACAAGTACCCCATCACGACGGCCGTACAGCGTGTTGAGACCCTCCAGGCACCGAAGAACGTCGGCGTGACGACGCTGCCGACGGCCGACTCTCTGTCGGCAACCTCGCGAGAGCCCAGGTGCAGGTGGCCCCGGCGAGGTGAGGAGATCCGTGGGGAAGGGCAGTAGATCCCTTCCAACGTTCCTGTCAAAATCTCCCGGCGGCGCGACGGCCGGCCGAGCATCCCCAGTCATGTTGGGTTCTCCCCCACCAGACCTGAGGGACGTCTGGTGGGGGCGGTCGGGCATCACCCCTGGCCCTGCCCCTGGCCCTGCGTCCGCCAGCCCAGCGACTCCCATGCCCCGCGCGCCTGCAGGGGGCTCCTGGCCAGCGCGGCGTCGCGCTCCCGGCCCAGCTCGACGCTCTCGTGGGGCGCGGGCGACACCCTGAGCCTCGGTGCGGCACGGGCGGTGACCTCGAAGGCGGCCTGCTCGGCGGCGGGGGGCCTCCCCACGGGAGAGCCCCCCGTCCTCTCGCGCATCACCCCTGGCCCTGCCCCTGGCCCTGCGTCCGCCAGCCCAGCGACTCCCATGCCCCGCGCGCCTGCAGGGGGCTCCTGGCCAGCGCGGCGTCGCGCTCCCGGCCCAGCTCGACGCTCTCGTGGGGCGCGGGCGACACCCTGAGCCTCGGTGCGGCACGGGCGGTGACCTCGAAGGCGGCCTGCTCGGCGGCGGGGGGCCTCCCCACGGGAGAGCCCCCCGTCCTCTCGCGCAGCTTGTCACAGTAGTAGTACTCGATCGTCTGGATCCGGCACGACACCTTCTCCACCGTGGGGAAGGGGGGCGCGTC